>CAUDMG010003875.1:2902500-3342500 GCA_958450375.1 Homarus gammarus | reverse complement strand
AAAACAAGCCCTCAGGGACACATTCTTGTATTCATACAAAAATAAAAGTAAGAAAAAAATATCACATTATTGTTGGATTAAAGAAATAATAACAACAACAACAATAGTAACAACAACAATAGTAACAACAACAATAATAACAACAACAACAATAATAACAACAACAATAACAACAACAACAATATTAACAACAACAATAATAACAACAACAACAACAGCAACAACAACAACAACAACAACACCTATCATGATCTGGATTTTATCACTGTTAATGTCACCTGATGATTAAACACCCTAACGCTAACCTAACCTAACCTAACTTAACACATCCTAACCTAACTTAACCTAACCTACCCTAAATTAAAGTGTCTAATTAACAGATAATTCTACTAACTGTGAATCAAGGTAACAAAGGCTCTCTCTCTCTCTCTCTCATATTTTAACTGTTCGCTATTGTTTTTCTTCCATTGTTTTTGTTCCTCTATTCCCGAAGCAGTGCGAGTAGTTGAGACACGTACACGTATATGTCCTTGCCTAACCTAACCTAAGTCAAGAGAGAGAGAGAGAGAGAGAGATACCATTAAGTGACCTTTTAACATCAACAAGTAGAAATGAAATCGACAGTATATTTTTTTTTTTTTTTTTTCAGGTTAATAAAAATAATTGTATCCACGGTTTGTTGACCTTGCCTGAGGCGCTAACATGACAAAATCTGGTCAGTCGGTGTGTCTCAATATCTACCACGTCAACTACTTACCTCCCACTACCCCCCCTCTCCTCCTCCGTCCTACCTATACCTACCTATCTCACTCCCTCCCTCCTACCTATCCCCTCCCTCCTACCTATCCCCCTCCCATCCCATCTCAGGTACACTTACGAACAATATTCCTTGGACACTTGTTAATATCTGTCATGTATATACAAGTACTTAAGGAACATTAACTCAAGGGAGTGGAATTTTAATATACGTTCTCAATTTTTTTATTTTTCAGTTAGTTTTGTTTTTTTTTTTTTTTGCTTAGACAATATATAATACAAATCACACAGTTACTATATATAGAACAATCATATACTATTTCTATATGACCCTGAAATAGATGTCATATATATATATATAGCCCAAGTGGGAATTTTGTCACATCGCAACTGTACCTGAACTGAGACAAAGTTGATGACTCGGGTTGTAAGCGACCTTGTTGGGCGGGGGGGAGGGGGTGAGTCGTTGTTTACCAGTCTTATTAAAAGTAACAGGTAACATATTTGTTTTTTATGGATCACCTGGAGATAATGTTCAGTTGTATCCAGGTTTAAGAATGTTCAATTGTATCCAGGTATAAGAATGTTCAATTGTATCCAGGTTTAAGAATGTTCAATTGTATCCAGGTATAAGAATGTTCAGTTGTATCCAGGTATAAGAATGTAAAAAAGTGCCTGTTCACCAGATCATCGTGTATATCACCATTCAGGGTTGGATTTTTTTTATTGGGACTAAAATATTTATAAGATTCCCCCCCCCCCCCCCCTTCAGGCTGTCTTTTTCCCCACCAGGTAATCTATTTTTCCTTCAGGTTGTCATTTTCTCCCCGCCACTTAGTCAAAAATCAATAAGTTCAACCCAGAAAACGTCAAAACACAATTATATGAATTTTTTTTTTTTTACTTTTAAATCTTGAAATGACAGCCAAGGGAAAGAAGATACGAGGGAGCGAAGAGTGACAGTGTGAGGGAGGAGGTTGTGAGTTTATCCCATCTTGTGAGTAGTACCATTTGCTATCCAACGGCCAATTAAACTGTCGGAACTACTACATAATTAACTAATGACCGCAAGAACTGGTGATATATATTACTCGACGATTCTTGTTACTACGTGCAGCCTGACACACACACACAACCACACCCTTCCACGCGCAGACAGCTTGGTAAGGCGCTGTTAGGTAGGTTCAGTTTGGGTACGAGTGGTTCTTTACTCTACTGTAGTATCCATTGGCTGAAGATCTTAATTACCATCGTTTCACACCTCTAGATTTACCTGACAAGTTACCTGACGACTTCATTGATCGTTTCGTGTTACTTAAGTCAGAATAAAATGTTAAAATAATGATAAATGAAGTTAATAAGAGAAATTCCTTGATGTTAAAGTATATTTTCTTCACAGTATAGTTATTTAGTGATAGGTTAGTATAGATAAATATATATAATATGTATATTACTAATGTATATATGTTATTTAAATTCATCTTAGATCTACAAAAATAAATTCTATGTTCAGATATAAACTACAATACAATACAATAATTATAGGAACAAATTCATCTTAAATATATAAAAATAAATTATATGTTCAGAAATAAACTCCACTCCTATAATTCTCGGAACATGCAATTTTTTTCCATTTATATATATATATATTAATAGCCAAAACAAAATCTGAACATAATAATATCTTAAACCTACAGACACGTTAAAAAAAAATAATCACAGCCAGTTATATCTTAGGCACAAATGGTAGCGAGCGAGCGTGGCCAGTCTTACTTATAGGTCTATTACCTGAACCGAACCTCAACACACCGCAGGGACTAGACCAATCTGAACTGCTTTAAGACGTACAAAACATCATTAAGACAACGTACAGTACTATAGTAACGTGATAACGAAAGAACGGGAAAATGCATTGCAGTTAAAATTCTGGTGGTAACACTTTTCGGCTGTGCTTTGTGGCGTTACATTCCAATATTCCTTGCAGGCAGAAGTTTATATCACGATCATTCAGTCTCGAGAAATCAACAACATACATTTATTCATATGTCTATTGCTGAATTAATCTCAAATATACTGTAACATAAGAATCTGTATGCCATAACTCAAGTGTTCGAAATGTAGACAAACGTCTTACCAAAAATATTTAGATTGTTGTTTCCAGGTTGTGTCGATGTATTCGTTCTCGGGTCTAGTGCTTGATTTTGCTATTCGTTCATCCGTATACCACTTCCGTGTATCTCTAATGCAAGTCGGTCATTAACGCTCCATTTGTTGTTAGTCTGATTACAGGAAAACCTCAGGAGACTCACTGAGATATCGTTCATCATTCGTGGTTGATTGTGGAGCCCGCGCACGAGTAAAGCCAAGGTAGCGATCATCCCAGCCAGCGCACGTAATGGAGGGTCGGTCACTCAGTATGGTAGAGGGTCAGCATAGCGAAAGTTATTGTAGTAAACTTGAGAACGAGGGTCAGTTTACACAACTTATTGCTGCAATGGGCCTTAAACACCTGACACACACACACACACACATGTAGTACGTAAAGGAGCACCACCAACATAAACGCCAGTCTCTAATATATAAACACACACACTGTCAACATAACACAAAATCCCTTAAGTAATAAATTTTACTAGTCGTTCGGGGTATGTCTCCCATGCCCCCGTGCTGCTCAAGGCTCTATACGGTGCACTCGCGTAAATTCATAATAATAAAGCTTCAAATCCTTATAGCTTCCCGCAACTCCGCCAGAGGTACGCAGTAACCTGTCCAAGCAACAACTACACAACTTAACACACAACAGTCGCGACATACTTACAAAACATTGTCTAAACTAATCATGAAACAATGAAGATCAGTCGTCCACTAAGTTAAAGCGTTAGTCGAGTTTTAACAGTAAAGTTCATCACTATTGTTAACGGAACAACAGTGAAGAAAGTATGAATAACCACTCAAGGTGGATGACGTTAAGAAATATTTACAGTAGTTCGAGACCGACTCGTTATAATACTGAAGGTGTTGCTATACCGCTTAACTGTCATCTCTATAGGTTCAACAGTCTTGGGCCTCTTGGTTGGTGTTGGCGCGCGTCTCCTAGGCTACGACCCGCAGGTTCTGTCTTCCGTTGAAAATTAAATCTGAGGCGAGTAGCAGCACCACAGCTGTAGAGGAACGGTTATAACGAGAAGAAAAAAATCGACAAATCTGAATAACTATCCAATATTTTCTCCTCTCATACCGAACATTTGATGCATAAATTCAAAAACATTTCTTACTAACATTTCCACCGAGAAGCTAAAGGTTTCAAACTAAGAAATACGACAACACAGAATTCCGCCATGATGTTTGTCCTAACTATTGAGACGGGGTGTGTGTGTCCTTGTAGTCCATGACCTAATGTGATGTGACGTCTTGGCCGGTGTGATGGGCTGAAGACTGTGACTTTTCTTGATCACGGACGCCAGGAGGTTGAGGGCCGTGTAATGGTGTGTCAGGTTGGCCCGCTGCTGTGTTCTGGGTAGCGGCGTCGGTAGAGACAGACTCCAAGAATGGCGCCATGTAGTGCGTCATGAGGGAGGTGCATATGGTGATCTCCTCTCGCTCGGCCGGGCTGTACAACTCACACATCCTGCACCAGTGGCGAGAAATAGTTGTTTATTTTAGGATTCGTTATAGTACACGGGTGGTTCTCATACGTATTAACCTCTAATCATGATGTTTTGAATTTAGATATAATATGGCTACATTAGATAGATTAGATTGATTAAATGGATAGATAAATATTTAATAAAATTGCCGTACAAGTATACATTGATTCATGTTCTAAATGCATATTTATTATAGTCACCCACAAAAGTCATGTCACCTCTCGTTCTGAACCACGAACCCAGAGATTCAAACTCGTGAACCCGAAGCAATTGACCGATACATTATTCTTTACCATAAATGCTTCGGATACACGAATCTGAATCTCACAAACATGTAAACAGACAAACAAACATTTTTTTTTTCACCTTCATAAACTCATCAAATTAACAAACTGTAAAAATCTTGGGTTTAAAAACTCCACCAATGAGCTGGAAGGAAATCATGGTGACTTTGCTTGGTGATTTGACTGGTGACTTACATATGTAGGAGTTACTGTGTTAAGGTTGTGGATGGTGATCTTAAATGGTAACTTAATAGTATCTTACGGGTGACTTACAGGTGATGTAGGGTGACTTACAGATGGTGCAGGGTGACTTACAGATGGCGTAGGGTGACTTACAGATGGCGTAGGGTGACTTACAGATGGTGTAGGGTGTGTGAGAGAGGAGGGATGGCTGCCAGAGTGAGGGCCAGGGTGAGGGACGCCCCCGCCTGGACACTGGGCAGGTACTGGGTCACCCGGTAGCTACTCAAGCACGTCTCCGCCACGTACCGGGACACGCTCATCACTCGCCTGGTACAGTGGTGAAGAAGACAGTGGTACAGTGGTGGAAGGGAAATATTGGTGGTGGTACGATGATGAAGGGAGATAGTGGTTTATTGGTGGTGGTACAGTGGTGAAGGGAGACAGTGGTACAGTAATGGTGGTACAGTGGTGAAGAAAAATAGTGGTACACAGTGAATCAAAACAATGACGCAGTGATAAAGTAAAAACAGTGACAACCCAAGACACTGAACGGTGATTTACAGTGATACAACACAAACGGTAAACGGAAGATACAGCATTACAGTAATACAACAGTGTTACAGTGTCACTAGCAGTGATAATGACACCCATGAATAATTGACAAACAGTGAATTGTATTACAGTAAGCGCTCCCAATAACGGACTTCTTAATAAAGTAATGGATACAGTACACCCTCCCAATAACGGACTTCTCAATAACGGATATTCTCAATAACAGAATCCTCTCAATAATGGACAGGGATTACAGGAAATATATCTCGTATTAGGAGGTGTTTACTGTACCTGTGACTGAAAATTTAATTAAATTACCTGTGAATAAACGCTAATTAGGAGGGATAACTCACCTGTCCATTGTGCCAACCATTACAGCCTTCAGAGCGAGGTGGTCCAAGAAGTACCAGCTGGTGGGTGTGTATAGAGCGAACCTGGAAATATACATCTGGTTATTTAGTGACTCACAGATGGTATACTCAATTAGTATGGTGCTTATAGGTGGTACAAGCAATTAATGGAGTGTCTACAGGTGTTACATATAACTTAAATACCTACAGGTAGAACACACATAACTTTAGAAGGAAACAAAATATCACCATTGTCACCACTACGCCACAATACTACTACCACCACCACCACACCACTAGACTATCACCATTACCATACCCCTGCACCGCCACACTCCTACAGTACACCACCACCACCACCAACAACAACCACCACTACTACCACACTCCTACACCACCACCACCAACAACAACAACCACCACTACCACACCCCCTACACCACCAACCAACCATCATCACCACCAACTTACTTCAGTTTAGACAGGATCAGAACCTCGATCCGGCGAAAGTGGTGATGTTTGTACATGCCGCCACATATTGACACCAGTTTGCTGATACTGGGAAACACGCACTCCTCCTGTACCGTACCGGGAACCGAATTAATTTACTGGGATTACCACTTACACTAAGGAGAGGGAAGGCAAGTGTGTGTGTGGTCGATTAGGACTGGGAGAGGGGGGCTGACTAGGACTGGGAGAGGGGGGGCTGATTAGGACTGGGAGAGGGGGGCTGATTAGGACTAAGAGGGGGCCGAGTAGGACTGGGAGAGGGGGGATGATTAGGACTAGGAGAGTGCCGATTAGGACTGGGAGAGGGGGGCTGATTAGGACTAAGAGGGGGCCAATTAGGACTGGGAGAGGGGGCTGATTAGGACTAGGAGGGAGCCGATTAGGACTGGGAGAGGGGGGGCTGATTAGGACTGGGAGAGGGGGCTGATTAGGACTAAGAGGGGGCCGATTAGGACTGGGAGAGGGGGCTGATTTGGACTAGGAGGGAGCCGATTAGGACTGGGAGAGGGGGGCTGATTAGGACTGGGAGAGGGGGGCTGATTAGGACTGGGAGAGGGGGGCTGATTAGGACTGGGAGAGGGGGCTGATTAGGACTGGGAGAGGGGGGCTGATTAGGACTAGGAGGGGGCCGATTAGGACTGGGAGAGGGGGGCTGATTAGGACTAGGAGGGTGCTGATTAGGACTAGGAGGGGGCCGATTAGGACTGGGAGAGGGGGCTGATTAGGACTAAGAGGGGGATGATTAGGACTAAGAGGGGGCTGATTAGGACTGGGAGAGGGGGCTGATTAGGACTAAGAGGGGGCTGATTAGGACTGGGAGAGGGGGGCTGATTAGGACTGGGAGAGGGGGGCTGATTAGGACTGGGAGAGGGGGCTGATTAGGACTGGGAGAGGGGGGCTGATTAGGACTAGGAGAGGGCCGAATAGGACTGGGAGAGGGGGGCTGATTAGGACTAGGAGGGTGCTGACTAGGAGGGGGCCGATTAGGACTGGGAGAGGGGGCTGATTAGGACTAAGAGGGGGCTGATTAGGACTAAGAGGGGGCTGATTAGGACTGGGAGGGGGAGAAAATGTAATCAAACAGTAAACACCTCAGCTACTTACCATCTTGGCCGCGACGAAAAGAGCTCCAACCCCAAGGAGCTGAAGGCAGTCTTGGGCCAAGGGAGTCACGGCCAAGAAACGATCGGCCAAGTTGACAGCCACAAACACCGTCTCGGGGCCAAAGTTGAGCTGATGGTTGACCTTAATTAGCCAGTGAACCAACGTGCACCTCATGTACTCCGTCACCTGTAGATAACAAGGTCAAAGGTTATGGTTAGGTTATGGTTAGGTTATAGTTTGGTTATGGTTTGTTTATGGTTAGGTTATTGGTTAGGTTAGGTTAGGTTATAGTTTGGTTATGGTTAGGTTAGGTTAGGTTATAGTTTGGTTATGGTTAGGTTAGGTTAGGTTAGGTTATAGTTAGGTTAGGTGTACCTCTCCTTGAAGCCTGTGTTTGTATTTGTGGTGATGTATCTATGTAAACCTGAGTCGGACACGGGAGTACATAATATTCCCCCGAGTACAAGTTCCTGAGTACAACATAACATTTCGTTTTTCTGATTTACAACCTAAGTACAGCAACACCTCCATTTAACGGACTTCTCTCCATACAATCCGTTATATAGAGGTTCCACAACGGACCCTCGATAAAGCGGACTTTCATCTCTATATAATCCGTTAAATAGAGGTCTCATATCTAACGGACCTTCTATATAACGGACTTTCATCTCTATAGTTCGTTATATGGAGGTTTTACATCTAACGGACCCTCTACTATATAACGGACGCCCATCTCGGTTTTGTCCATTAAATAGAGGTCTCATATCTAACGGACCTTCTATATAACGGACTTTCATCACTATATAGTCCGTTAAATAGAGGTTACACACACGACACTCACCTGAGGTTGGTCCGCCATACAGTGCCTTGGGTGGTACTGGCTCTCCGTCTCCTTCATGATAGTGAAGATATCGTCAGCGTACTGGAGGCCGAGGATGGTCTCCAAGGGCGTGAGTGTGGCGCCCTCCTCGGATTCCAACGCCCCCTCCTCGCTGAAGTCCTGGTCTAGTAAAGAGTCAGCCCCGAGGGATGAACGGCGGGCGCTCTTGTCGTACAGAAGCTCCTGGAGGTGTTGAGAACTATTTTAGAATGGGTCTCCTTCCCTAGCCCTGGATTAGACCTTAGCTTATCTATACCTGATATAGTGACCCTTAAATTAGACCCCAGGTTATCCTTATCTGACATAATGACCCCTAGATTAGACCCTAATTTATCCATATGTGACCAGAACGTGGTATTTGCCCAACATTATCCAATATCCACATTAGACTCAAAACATCGATGGTCTTCCAGATGACTAGGTCGGTCGAATTAGTGATAAATTACATCAGTTTTGACGGGGTGAGCTACGAGATATAAACAAACCCAAACTATAATAAACAGACTGTGTATAAAAAGCGTCACTAGAATCATATGACCCGTTAGAATGGCTCAAAACGACGGGGTTCACTTCGGTGTTAATTTTACAACTCAGAAACTGTATTAAATAGTGTTTATTCTTTAACATTAATTTAAGACAAGTACTTACTTTACTTATTGTCCATAAAACTTAATTGATCAAATGAATCTTTCGTAACGGTACATAATACGACTGAAAGAGTTGAGAAGCTATATTATACTTCATAAATACGTAATTTGTCTCACTGCAAAGTCTGTATCAAGAATCACTGTAACGAAAACCTATACTAAATGAACACTGAACCTAACGAACAAAAAAAACACAAAATTCCATAACATGTCGACAGTTTGTGACAATAACGTATATAAAGGTTTACCATATACACAACCATCTGTCAGTATATAAACCACTGCTTGAATCACAAATACCACCCCCTCCCCCAACACTGAATTAGGCTCTTATATCACTTTTCGTATCTTGACCTCTCTTACTACTTCTAAATCAACTTCTAACCAACAATGTACCTTATTTGGTGTAGTGGGTGATGGAACTACAGAATGATGACGAAGCAATACTTTGAAAAACATAATTAACATTAGGTAAATACACTATACGCCACGAACATCTGTCATCAATCGTCACCCTTTGGCCTGGAGGTGACGAGACATTCCACCACTAACCTCAAGCCAAAGATACCATAATGGGACTGTCAGGATACTCACCATGATATCCTGTGGGAGGGAGTCATCTTGGAACACCTGTACTCCTGCGTCCTCAGCGTCCATCACGACGTCCATGGTGCCTCGACCCTGCCTGCCTGTCTGTCTGTCCTCAACAATAACAACAACAACACACGAGGGTTGGCGAGTGTTTCACCTGCGAACGAGATAAAAGATTCCGAATCAGCTTCGTTCAAGAACCTTCGGATCCTTCGCTCTCACTGCTAATTTTGTCCTTATTCCCCTGAACCTAATAATGAAAGGCCATTATAACCTCAGCGGGTGAAAGAACTGAAAGAACTGTATAACTTAATGCCACTATTATTCATATATTCATTTATTATACATCACACTCATCACTAGTATTATACATCTGACTCATCACTAGTATTATACATCAGACTCATCACTAGTATTATACATCTGACTCATCACTAGTATTATACATCTGACTCATCACTATAGCATAATACATTCTCAACTGTGACTGTATTGGGAATTAACGATGATCTTAGGGTATTATAGCTAAATCACTATATAGACACTTCTTCTATCTACTAATACTGTATATATAACTCAAGGGACTGTTAGTGAACACCTCTAAGGAGATCAATAACTTACGATTTGGTTAAAAGTTGTACGAGTGGATGAGGGAGGGTGAGGGTGTTTCCCGTATGACGTCCAGTTGGCCACTGTCACAACACGACCCATCACACCATCTTAAGATGAATGATACTCTGCCACGTATCCTCTTTAGCTCCACCTGACTGACTGATACATCGGTCACCTCAGCCTCAGCAGGGACAACTATCACTCAACTTATTTTTTTACAACACGAAAATAAGTCATCTCTGCTCTTGTTGTTTATATTACCGGAAACAAGAGTGGATTGTGAGAGACGTGGCACACAGGAGAAAGCGGTAATGGCAGACAGTATGGCTCCAGCCAACATAAACAAGCAGTTAAGCCTCAGCTAAACGAGGGTATTCTGCTAACAACCACGATGGCAGGTGGGCTGTACAACCCACCAAGGAACATGTCCCACTAATGTTATGTAGAATCAATAACTGTAATAAGTTGTTTGGTGTATATAAATTAATCTGCATAACAGTGTAGTCCTTCTTATAGTGGTTATTTATCTCTACAGGTGTGTGATGGTTTAAGGTTAATTATCTTACATTTGTTACCTGCCGCGCGCCATAAGCCATTGCCAGACGCCTCCTCCGCCTTCTTTATCATTACTGTTTTTACAATGTCACCAACGGCATGTCTTCCTACGGTATACAGCCATTGTATATTATTTTATTTTAACGTTAATATTATTGAGAAAACCTTTTATTAACAGTTTTGATCCTAGCTAAATAAACTTTCACTAATAATTACACTTAAGTTCTATATCTGATTTTACCTGTTGTTTATTAATTAAAGAAATGCTAAGTAAAGTATGTAAATAAAAGTAAAGTAAGGTGATCACAGGGCTAAGCTACTGAAGCACAGGAAATACGTAATAACAGCTAAATTGTTTTGTGTTTCAGAGTAAAACAAAAGCGATGATGCGGTATATATGGAAATAAAATTACTCAATCGCTTAAGATTTTGTATGTGGTGTTATTTTTCATTATTATTTGTCTTATAAATGACTATGTAAGGGAGTGTGTGGATTAAAACACTCGTAATCAGTGGAGTAGTGAGGGTGTTTGGCGCCAGGGAGGAGGGATGACCTCTCTCCCTACCTCCCAACCCCCTTATATTTCTCCCTTCTCCCTCCCTCTCTCCCTCCCTCTCTCCCTCCCTCCATTCTCTCCCCCACTCCACTGCTCCTGGTACGAAATTCTCGAGAGATGAATTGTGTCAAAGATTCATGCGTTGAATTTCCTCGTAACTGGACATATAAGAACGGACATAATTAGCTGACACAATGTAACTTTCAAAATCAAAGTAACGTCGAAATCACACTAAAACTCCACTTACAAATTGATGGATTCGCATAGCGCCAGTTAACAGTAAGTGCAGATGCTTTAGTGACGTCCAGATTCCAAACCCTGATTTCTACCCGACTTTTATCAATTTATTCTATATTAAAGTTTAATATAACACCAACGCAACATCAATACCGAGAATTTAGTGTGGTTTGTATTCTGATTTGATTCATATATTCTTCTTCGTGATAATATCCTACACTAGCGTCAAGTAGTAAGTAATATACAATGCTTTCGTTAGGCATTAATTCGTATCCGTTTTCTATGATGACATAAACAGTCTCAAAGTGTACATTGTTGTAAAATAAATCAAGTTCAATGCAAACTAACCAAAATTAATCCATCGTCATTAGGATTCGCTCCATTTGATTAGATTAGGTTGGTAAGTATAGTCTGGGAAATATTTGAGTGTGTGGTCCTATGCGGTGGTACTTTCACAATATTGTACGCCTTCCACTCACTCCCTCAGTATACAGTCATTATTAGTATAAGTGTATAACGTATGTTTAATGTACTTACTGGCAATACAAAAAAATTATAGATAAATATACATATAAGTAGACATTTTTCTTCCTCGTACAATAAATAAAAAGATTCCAAGAACCCTCAAAAATGTAAACGGGAAAGAATAAAAGGCAGAGAGAAAAAGAGAAAGAGAGAAAGAGAGAGAGAAAGAGAGAGAGGAGGGCAGGGGAGGGGAGGGACTATCACCAGCGTCTTCAGGGCCCCACAACAACTCAAATATTCAAGTCGTGTTTGCCGATAATTTCGTCAATGGCGGCTGTTTGTCCGACCATCGGTGTGCGCTCCACTTCCCGCCAGAATCTCGCCGGATGTCCACTTTCCCGCCACGAGTCAGATTTTGGCGCCATAATCGTCCTCCTGCGTCCGAATGTTTCGTTTCTTATCTTTTGTTTTCAATGTTAACACTATTTTCCTGTTACTTTTTTCATATTCTTAGGGACAATGAGTTTAATTAACGTCGAGCAAATTTATGTCAATGTATGCAAATATTAACATTATTTTTGGTTATAAATGGAAAAAATCTATAGTTGTGAGACACGAATCCGAACATGTGACATAAAACGATCATTTTCCCTGACCAACTTTGTAAGGCTAATCCGAAAGATTTACTCCATTGATAGATTATGAAGGAATTTGTCCTTTATCAGCAATGTCTTTTTTATTTACATCTTGTTACTATTATCTATATCCTTTATAACGTTCAGTGTTACAAAGAATGAACGCGTCGACGAACTCAACTTACTACACGACACAATATTACGAGGGGTTTTTTTTTCTTCAGTGAATTAACGTTCATTTCCCCGTTGTTATCTCTCGACGACGAACCAAAGCGAACAAGACGGTGCGAGGAGGAAAGTTTTGGCCCGGGTCTTGTTAAGGCGGAAAGACCGACAATCCAAGATGGCTGTGAACTTGTTGGCTCGGAAAAGTGGGCACCAGCCAATTACCCGGATGGTGGCTGGGGTACGAGCCATTGTTTCCTTTTTATTCGTTTTCCATCAAGTAGACGACCCACTGAACGGTCACGTCACCAAACCTCGATTTGCTAAGTATTCCTGATGGACAAACAGACTAAAATACCGTCAATATATCAAAGAAAGCCTTCCGGTATTGATTTCAGTTGTTATTGGCAGTTGATCCTTATTTACTCTTCATTTTCAGTCACCGAGATCCAATATTTGGATTTGTCAAGCGGGCAGAAAAAGACACAGGATTTAGTGTGAGAAGACAGGGTGTGTGCGGTTGAGCAGGAGGGCGGGGAGGAGGAGAGGGATAAGGTGAGGGGATGTAGGAGGAAGATTTGTGGTGAGGGAGATGGAGGGAGGGGAGGGGTGGGAGGGACAGTGGGCCAGGAAGGAGAGGAAGAGGTGAGGGAGATGGAGGGTGGAGAGGAGTGGGAGGGACAGTGGGCCAGGAAGGAGAGGAAGAGGTGAGGGAGATGGAGGGTGGAGAGGGGTGGGAGGGACAGTGGGCCAGGAAGGAGAGGAAGAGGTGAGGGAGATGGAGGGAGGGGAGGGGTGGGAGGGACAGTGGGCCAGGAAGGAGAGGAAGAGGTGAGGGAGATGGAGGGAGGGGAGGGGTGGGAGGGACAGTGGGCCAGGAAGGAGAGGAAGAGGTGAGGGAGATGGAGGGAGGGGAGGGGTGGGAGGGACAGTGGGCCAGGAAGGAGAGGAAGAGGTGAGGGGAGGGAGGGGGGGGAAGCATAGTGTCGGCGTAGGTATATAAAAGGAAAGACTGTGGATACTGATGCCATTGTGTGTCCGACAGATCACAAGAGATTGTTGACACGAGAGTCGGTCAGTGTACTTAACGCTTCGCTAATCGGTGACGTAGACGATATTCTTACCGTCGTATTTACATTTTATTTACGATTCTATAAAGTATTTAAAGTAATCGTATGAAGTAGTATTTTCGTCATCATTAGATTTTTAAAAACTTGGTGATAAAAAAAAAGGTACAGGATTACTTACGACTTCTGGGGAGTGAAAGTTTTACATGACCTCACGTGGTAAGTTACTTTATTTTATTACTTATTGCTACTTATAATACTTCAGTATAGTGTTAGTGATGTTGAGGTTAGCAATAACAGTGGTATTATAATTAGTTGATTACTAACGATTACAATTATTATGGTAATTATAATAAGTAGTAGTGGTGGTGGTAGTATTATTATTATAATTATTTACATTATATTTGTTTTTTATTGTTATTATTATTAGAAGTAGTAGTAGTAGTAGTAGTAGTAGGTAATAAACTGTGTGGAGAAAGTATTGATATAACGGGGGGGGGGGGGGGGGGGGGTTGGAGCCATAAAAAAGTAGTGATACAATAAGTAGATACATTATATTGTATTACCTCTAGTTCTGGGGACAATTAAGGCAGAAACCTTTGATGGTCAGGACCTAACTGTGTCATGATCTTTAAACAATAAGGAAGAGAAACCTCACCATTCACAAAAACAAATGAGCATCTTATATAAACGACAAAAGTATTCGTATTTGTACAAGGAGTCGTACGCTTATATTTTCTCTAGGAGGTAAAAGAGGAGTAAATATCTAATTACAGTAAAGTCTTAGGGTAATTTCGACGCCATTTTTTCCGCCCGCGTAACCAGCTGCAATAACGTATCTGAACAGGTGGTCGGTACGGGGTGAACCAGCTGGGAGGTCACTATGCTAATGGCCGCCCACTTCCCGCTGTTACCAGATGGCGTATCCTCCACCTGGCTCTCCTGGGTTACCGTCCTTGTGATATCTCCAGGCACCTCTTGGTCTCCCACGGCTGTGTCTCCAAGATCCTGGCGAGGTTCTCCGAGACGGGTTCCATCCTGCCTGGGGCTATAGGTGAGGTGGTGGTGCCTTGAGAAGATACTGTCTGTCTGTCTGTCTGTCTGCCTGTCTGCCATTCATTGTCTAATCTGTCTGTTTGTCTGTCCTCGTTATGTTTATCTGTCTGCTTTTGGTCGTCTGCCTGTCTTTCAGAATTTTTGCATGTCATCGTTTTAATAATAATAATAATAATAATAATAATAATAATAATAATAATAATAATAATAATAATGGTAATACAACTCTCATGGTGTTAATATCTCCTCGTGTGTGTGTGTATCCAGGAGGCAGTAAGCCACGGGTGTCGACTCCTGGGGTGGTGGCCAGCATCAGAGAGTACAAGCGACTTAACCCCGGCATGTTCGCCTGGGAGATCCGCTCTAGGTTGGCCAGGGACGGCATCTGCCCCCACGCGCACCTCCCGTCTATATCCTCCATCAACCGCATCCTCAGAGCCACTCAACGCCCTAGCGGAGTGGTGGAAGGTGCTGTAGGAGGCGCAGACGGAGGAGACAACCACGACTATTCCACTCATGTTTCTAACTTATCCACTTCGACTCCGAGAGAATTTGCAAACTTCAATATTCCACGTCCCAACAACTTGGACGCTTCAGCTACGCCAAGCGGTAGCCCAGTCGCTTCTTTCAGTGGTGGTGTCAGTATTTCGACTGTATCGTTCACCAGTTCGGAGCTTAACAGTAAGGTGAATCAGCCAGCGAAGACCTTTACTAACAATAAACCTCACAGCATAAATCTAGTCAACACCTCAGGCAGCAGCAATAACAGAGGTACCATGACTGCACCAAGTATTATAAATAACAACACGACTCTCGCCTCCAGCACCAGCGATAATATTGTTGATGGTGTTAAGGAACTCCCAAGCGCCAGGGATGACATCAACCCAACACAGACGCCCACACACAAACACACAATAAAACACCGCGGCTTTGAATTCAATGATCACAGAGACCTGGGCCTGTCAAGTCAGTATATAATGCATCCTTACTTGCCTACGCAGAACATTCATGACCCCGGTGTTAGTGGTGTTTTCAAGGAAGCTTGCGGGCCCCTCAAGAGAAAAGGTGTCTTTACTGATATGGAACACGACCCCGTACACAGGACATTCAGCTGGAAAAATCCATCAGAAATCTATGGAAGTATTTCCGAAACCTTAGAACCATTAAAAAAACAATCTAGAAATCACTGTCTCCCAGCGGTGCGTACTGGACGTTCAGTTCTTCAAGGACATGGCGGAGCTGAGGTTGGAGAAAGTCCCCCTAATATAGGGAGGGATATTCTGCCGAGTCTCGTCCCTCACACTTGGCCCCAAAGCAACAACAAGGAGCGTAGTTTCATATCTCCCCAAACATCTACAAAGTCATTTACGAAACAAGACAGTACATGTTACTCTCACTTGTTACAGTCAGGAGGTAAACCTCTTGTAACAAAAGGGAGTTTGGGGATATTTTCTTCCAGCTCCTTTGATGATTACATTAAGAACCCGGGTAAAGTCACAAGCTGTATCAACAAGTTTGCCTTCAAACCGTATAACGTTGCTCACTTAACCAAACAATGGATTGCTGCCTTTGATGATGATGAATCACTGCAAAATGCCTCACATACTGGTGAGAGAGATCATCTACAAACACAAGAGATTTACAACAGTCTTTGGCGAGACTCCCATTCTCTCACAATCAATCATGAGCTTGCTTCTACATCACAGAATATCAGTGAGAAAAATCAAAGTTTTCCATTTGTAACTGATGTACTTACTCAAAATGCATCGGAGTTCCATAAAATGAAAAATAAAAATGTGTCAAACGCTGCTGATGACAGGTCTACAAGTGACACTGTGAAACCCTTTCAGGACAATTATGCTGAAAGAAGAGCTTCACACCCCAGTTCCTCCTACTCTGAGAATGACAAAAGTATCAGGTTGAGCGTAGCCACAGGGAGCTTACCAACACATGTGTCGTCCTCGAGTGACGGTGAGACTCATAGAGTGCGGACGAATGAAATCCCAGTGAAAACTATTGACATACAAACATCAGGTACAAGTTATGGCAACTCTTCCAGCTCAGTTCCTGCCATCTCTCCAGGATTCAATCATGGAGAATCTTATTGTTTAAGTTCTACAGATTTGGGAAGTAGCGTCAGTCATAATAAATCAACATCTGCTGGTAAAAAGTCATGTAGTAATAACACAAATGATGAAGACTTCCAAACATCAAAGTTTCCGTCTTTAAATAAAAAAGGGGAATGTAATTTTAACCCTGGGACGAAGGCATCTCACGGTTGTAAAACTTGTGTAGGTTGTCCACTTAATAACTTCCATTCAGTTACTACACAAGAAAATCATATTCCTGAATCATTCTGTACACAGAAACCATCGGAAGACATGGAACTATTATATGGTCATAGTAAATTAAATATTTATAAGCAAAGTAAACAGGACACTGTGTCAGATCAGCAACATCTCACAGAGTCACATTCATCAACCAAAGACCATCATGCCAGTAATATTAACACTTATCCAAAATCAGACATACAGGTAGAACTTGATGAAATAAAAGAATCAAGTAAGCAAGAGAACTGTGTCAGTCAGAAGGAAATTTTCAGTACAAAAGAATCTCTAATTCATGTGAAGTCTGTTGAGGATGACAGACATGGGAAGACCATTTTGGAAGAGAAAGTTGTCCCTGTAGATGTTTTTCAGCTTATCAAGGGAAGTGTTGATCTGGACACTACAGAAGAATTGACAACGCCCGATCCTGCAACAAAGGGTGATATTGAACACTCAAAGACACTCAAAGGCGGACTCAATCACTCAATGCCAACATCAACTGGAAAAGAAATTAAGAAAACAGAAGTTTTTCCTCTACCAAGTGTGAAGATATGTGAACCGTCATCACCAGTACCTACCATAACACGGTTTCCTCTCTCCCTCTCTGTAAACAGTGACTGGACTTCTTCACCCCTGGCAATAGCTAGAAATAACATAAACATACCAAGCACTACCGGAGGGCAGAATGAGGATGGTGAGGAGGGGCTCTTGAGTGATGAGGGAAGCAAAACCACAGCCAGTAGGAAACTACAGACATTCATGATCAGAGACCTCTTAGCCCAGTGAGGACCCACGTGTAGTTTACACAGCCCTGAGGTTCTATCTCCCATGTACTCCTGACGATTTTGGGTGCATAAACACTTTCTCTCTTGGTATTGTAAATTAATTTGTTGAACAATTTTGGTATACAGAAAAAACAGATAATCGCCAGAAGCAACATCAAATGGCTACATGAGGGGAGCACCAGTAATGAGGGTTGCAAAAAAAATCATGTCATTGGGACATTTAGTAATTCAAATTAAAATTTTATTTATGGATTCCAGATCCTTAACCAGGGTGTTGAGGAGATCCTATATTGAAAATCTGAAAATCCAAATTTTGGTGGAAACGTTGTAGTATAAAGGTACAGGCCCCAGTTCAGAAGAGGGAGGGTGGGAGGGGGGCACCAAATTAACAGCCAGTTTGCTCGTAATTTATCTATTTTCATACGATCTGGGTACAGTTTATTAAAATGTTTTTGTTATACTTGACATCAAAAAATGTACCTGTATACCCCATTCATTCTTTTCCATGATATTAAGTGATTTTCTATGCTGTGGCTATTTCTAATTTTATCAGAAATTGTCTTTCAAAACTAGATACAGTAACCATGACAATATGAAGAGGCACTGTAGGTAAAGTTGCCAAGTGGAGATAAAGTAGTGACAGTTCATGGTAGGTAAAGTTGGTATTTTTTTTAGTGAGGTGGGGTAGAGGTACAAAATGATTATCCCCGCAGACACCCTCACTATGCCACTGGGTGTGTCCCCGATCACAAGGCAAAAATGGAGATGTTTTCTCTCAGTTACTAAGAAAATGTGTAATCTCTAATGCAAAGATCAACATTATACAGTAGGCCCGATATGTCATGGTGACTCTCCTGAGTGCTCTTATATTTCTCATTATTTATTTTTTTTATCATTTTAACATCTTGTATCTTTAGTAACTTACATGAGCTACAGTATAAGGTTTGGAATGTTAGCTGACGTGCACCTACTTTCTTCATAGGAACAAATTAAAACTCAGAATTGTATTTGTATATTTTCATTTCACTTTGCATGGTGAAAATCACAATCTCATTAGTGTCAAACAAATTTTATCAAGAAGTGAAAAAAGACTGAATGGATATTTGATGAAAACGATGGAGTTTGTAGCTAAAAAAAAAAAAACATGACTATGTTTATGATATATGGATGGTGAGTATATATGTATTTAAATTACAGTGTCATATCCCTTCAATAGAATTTGTTAAGAAAACCAAATGGTATAAAAAGTGGATTTGGTACCTTCACTCTCAACAGTTTTAGTATGTACTGTACAGTACTTATTAAAGACAAATTTATTACATGGTGGTGGATGAAAATATCATAGATGACAAATCAATAAGCGCTTCAACTTGACAAGATGAAGGAAATGTTTCCTTCCATCTTATCAAAGTAAATGAGCCTGAGTGTAAGAATCGCATTATCCCAGAGAACTTCAAACGTAAGAAAAGCCAAACTGCAACCCAGACTGCCCAACTGCATCTCCAAAGGTTATCTGTAACCTTTAGTTCAATTTCAGTGAGGTGCCATCTTTAACCATAAGGGCTACACTGCAACTGTAAAAATTACATACTGTAAACAGTAATAATTTCAATAAGCAGACTTGGACTGTAAAGTGACTCTAAAACTGCACTATGATCTCAAGAATGCACTGCACTCTCTGGGACTATACTACAATCACAAGTATACTGCATATAAGCCAATGGCCTGCACATAATCTGAGGGAATTGCACAGTTCCACATGACACAAAACCTCAGTAGGCTATACGTAACAAAAATAATGAGCATACAGCCATCCCAAGAACTGCACTATTATACCATATACAGTACAACACTTGACCCAGAAGACTGCTCTGCTACCTCAGGGACTACAGTAAGAGTAATTAAATGCAGCATAACCCAATAGACCGTACTAATGCCCAAGCAACTGTAGTGCTGTACTATATAGTGGACTACAGTATGATGTAACACATTGCAGAGTAACCCTTAAAAAAGCTATGTTGCAATCTCAAAACTCAAACTGCAATTTTGAGATGTGAAAATGAACATTACATTATTGCCCATCTCTTGCAGAATTAAGTTATTCATTGCATACAAAGTCATACACCTTAAATGAACCATGTGGAAAGCAACATCTTGTGGTACCTCTTACCATCACTTTTTATTATCTAAACAAAACACTGATATATGAGCCTTCCTTGACACTAACTTGCACTGATGGCTACTGCAGGTTGGGTTTGATACTTTCATACCTCACAGATGTGGTCACATTTCACTTACATCTTGTGCTTCATCTAAACTTTGTCAGAACACATGCCTATTTGGGATAATTTTTTCAGCGTGGAAAGTGGATATAACAAATTTGTTTTATCCAAGATAATACCACTTGCAGTCTATTCATGGTTTAAGTTTTTTTTATGAGAAAATGGATGTAAAATATTTAAAGTCAGCATGATCGAAACTGTCAACCTTTGCTGGGAATAACTACAGTACAGTACTGTAGATGCTTGTTAGGAGAGGTTTTAACCCTTCGGTTAACATGATGCCAACTAGTATTGAAAAGTAACTTTGCTTTTACTATAAGATTTCTTCAAAGAATTGAAAAGAGTACCGTAATCAATGTTAAAATATAATATTACAGTACCCTGTACTGTATAATAAAAATTTTAAGACAAATTCCAAGTTAATAGATACCATTTCCAAGGTTCCACCAAGAATATTGCAGTTTTGAATCACAGTAAGAAGAACAAATATTACAGAGTAACTGACACACTAAACTTACTGTAACAGCTTTTCTTGTCTTACCAAACTGCAACTTGTTGCATGACATTTACAGTTATTGATGTATACAGTGGGCATACACAAACCTTTACCTTTGACTGTCTTCTACTCACATCTTTACACACATCATGCATAAATTTGCACAACAGCAAGAATGATGATGCCTTTCTATTTTTCTGCATGAAATGTACTGCAAGACCTATTGTTGGAAAACTTTTCTATCTTATACAGTAACAAATTCTATCTACACTAAAATTAATTTGAAATTTTTGTATAAAATCATATTGAAATGACAAAAGGAGTCTACAATTGCTGAAGTCACTTTACAGACTCCACCTCTTCACTAGTACTGTAAGATATAACCAGAAACATAAATCACAGACATCTTAAACTTGAGAACTGTCTACACGGTAGAACAATAATGGCGTGACATATTGAAGCCCTCCTGTTTACATACACTGTTGTACTGTACTTGTTTCTCGGTTTTCATCAGTCAAGAGGTTATTCAGTCTATGCACATGATACCAATTGACAAAACAGACTTTGTATACAGCTGAAGAGTGAACATTGATTTTGGCATTTCACACATTATTAAAGTACCATTTACCAGTTGAATTCATACCAAATATTACCAAGCATTTACAATTTTGATCATTATCTTTACAGAGTATATTGTCTTCTTTTTTTCTAAATCACAACAATATACAGTACTTTGTCAATTATGGATGAAAAAATCCTACTTTAATACTATTATTCACAGTCAATTGTTAGTATTAAAACACATGATATTCTTGAGACGCTGCCCTGTTTCAGGGATGTCTTCGAGCACTGCTAAAGTACAGTACAGTATCACTATTTCTGGTTTATGCTCCCAAGTCCTACAACATAGCAAACTTAAGTACGACTCCACAGTCATTTCTCAAGTCCTACAATATGTGATGAGGATTGACTTGGGTAAGGCCACTAAAAATATTTTACCAAACTCTCCATCAAGGTCTGCAAGTTTGAATGAAATATGAAGATGAGAAGTTAACACCGAGCCAAACAGGTGTGACTTTTTTTCTAAAAGCCAACTTCAATGTGCTAGTGTATATGAACCTTACTGGGAACCCACCATTGGTTCACCATCAAAAACGGTAATATAAAATGAATTAATTTCAACTTGACAATCAAAAATCTTTATATAGACATCCTTGTTTATCAACTAGCAAATCAAGAGGTGTCAGTGAGCACACAAACCTTGAATAACAATAAAATCAAGTGTCCTTATCACCAGCATACACTATGCTTCAGGAACGTACCAAACTCGTGAGTACGCATTAAATAACCAGCAAAGTTTGTAAGTTAATGGAGTCAGCTATTACACACACTATGATTATATAGTTTGTATAGATACAATATTGCTTGAACATAGTACGGTATTAATAAAAAAAAATTTACCTTATGTCCTTAAAATAAAAATATATTTTTTTGGTTTTTATATGAGATCTTTATATTTTTTTACTGAGTTATCAAGAAAAACTATCTCTTCACATGAATTACTATCATATGGCATACCTGAATGCAATAAATCCTGTAGATGCATCAGCCACTTACTATCAATAAATACGGAAACACTCGGAGAAAAACAGACACTCACTAAGAGCTTAAATACCGAGCCCAATATCATGACTTCACTTTGCTACGAGAGGGAAACAACCAATATGCAATACACAAGGGGCTAAACTTAATCCTATTTACAACACTTGACTCAGTACAGCCGCTGGCGGATTCTTGATCAAAAGACGAGTCAATATCATCTAGCAAAGATCTTTTGTTTCCTTATGTATTTCATCCATGCCCTATAATATTCCTCCTAAATAATTCATTGTATAGAGAGAGAAAGATTATAAAATACAGTAATGTCTTAGAAAGTACTTGATCCTCTCCATACTGTATCCGACTCTTATGTATAGAAGACTTAATTCTCTCCAGTATTTTATTCCTACATACAGTATACTGTACAAGCACTTTATCATTGCCAAAATCAAGTCCATGTGTAAAGTACTTGATCCCCTACCATATCTGATCCTAAGCATAAAATTCTTGATCCTGTATACATCACTGTTTATGATATATACAGATTACTATATTATCTTACAAATCCCAACACTGTGACAGAATCTCTTTGTTAATTGGGCCACAAATCCTTGAAAGAAAGTTCAAATCAGGTTCATCAATTCATGTAGTTAAAAAGCTGATACAATGCATTTCGTTGACAGGTATGATAACTTATAAGATAGAGGCACTGAGCCAACCTTAAGAAAATATAATAAACTAAACACTATGCAGTACAGTACTTTATATCATTTTATGGTTGCAGTGTTTACATGATTAAGATACTGAACAATAATGTATACTGATGAAAATACTGAACTATTATGAACAGTGATCTGGATATTGAACAATAATGAACATCAATCCTCATAACTAAAAAATTTGACAAGTTCTTTACTTAAATCACTCCTAAGTACCAATGTCTTCACACTTATGAAGAGCTTGTATCCTAAATTAAACCTATATATCTACATATATATATACCGTATATATATTTATATATCTTCACTAAATATAACTATTTTTTGTTATTTTAATTTGTCAAGGATGACTGGCCTCTCCCACACTTAAACTGTCACCCAGCAGCTTCTGTTATTTATATACAAGTGACTTGTCATGATGCCTATGGTTGTGGTTACCAATACAAATCTGGTAAAGTTACATGCTAAATGAGCTCCAGTCCTTGATGATCCCAACCTTAACAAACCTAAGTGGAGGAGCCTAAGGACTGGACCCCTAATGCTCATTGTTAGGTTGATGCCTAATAGGACTGGGACCATTTAACCAGCCACCTCCTCTGACACATTGGAAACACTGCATGTATTTGAAAGACTCAAGTAAATATCTATTACAAAAACAAGTTTATGTACATACTGTATATATTTATGTATCTGTACACGGATAAGAAGAGGCCTCCAAGGTTGATAAAGATAAATAAAAATCACCAACAAGACAATAGACCAGGATAAATTAATCCCCCATGACTATTTAGTGTATCAATACATTAAAACAAATACAATACTACTGAAGTCAGTAATAAAAGTAAAATAAATTATAAATTAGAATAAAAAACAAAACAATTATTGCAATAATTTCACTTAAAACTTATGTAAAACAAATAATTCCTGAACTTTCGAAGAAAGAGGGTAAGAGTAACACAAATACCTCTACTGTTCTTAAACCAGGCCAAACTAAAATGGTACAATAGTTAGATAATCACATTAACTATTTCACATACTCATGGCTGCCATTACACATGACCATCAATGTCTTGACACAGTACATAAAACACTGAATATAGCAACACCTGTATAATAGAAAAAAGAAAACAAATATTAAAACGTGTACACAAATTCAATGGGGGATAATTTCTTTTACATACAGTATTCACTTCTAAAATCACATCTGGGGTATATTTAAAGATATAGGTGCTGTACTGTACACTGTTTCTGGCAAGTAAGGGGAGATGGTAACACAATCAATATTCCTCATGGTAACATAGACGAAAAATGACATAAAAATGGTTATTTTACACAATATTAAAAGAACAAAAATTATGATCTTCCATGGGTACAGTATTCACATAACAAAAAAGACATACTGTACACTGTACTCTTTACCTAACTTGCCTTCATGTGTGTGTTGCTAATACAAATTAGGATAAAACATTGTATGAAATACAGTACAGTATATGAAAAGATGTAATTTCCAACAATACTGATTTTTACTCCTCTAATATTAGCCTTTATATGTGTATTACTTAATAAATAAGGATAAAATATTGCATGGAAAAGAGAGTGAGCAGTTCAAGACGAAACAAAAAGCCGTACAGAGCAAAATGTGCCAGTGAATCACCATCTTACCACACCAGTCAACAAGCCACACATATATCAATAAATTAACTTGTCCTGATATAGACAAGTCAGAAAGATACCAAAATACCTGAAGGAAATTTGCAAGCAATGTAGTAATCATCAGACTAATGCTCGTTCCGATAAAATTCATGTACAGTACAGTATTTGCATGGAAGACAGGCC
Organism: Homarus gammarus; assembly: GCA_958450375.1. NCBI lineage: Eukaryota > Metazoa > Arthropoda > Malacostraca > Decapoda > Nephropidae > Homarus > Homarus gammarus. Next base: position 3,317,600 of record CAUDMG010003875.1, on the reverse strand, counting down.
ATACTTCTGTGCCCGACTCCCTTACCCTTGACCACCAGGAGCTTGATAAAAAAAAAAAAAGTGTCATTCATATAAGCAAAGGGGATGAGCAATGTGTTTTCCATGTGTTGAGCTACATTCCTTTCCAACAAAGCAAGTAGAAATATACATAAGCAAATCAGCATGAACAAAGTCTGCCACATACATGGACTTCTTAATGAACATATGAGGTTGAATGAACAAATTAACACAAGTTAGTAAGATAGCTATAACACTATTCAAATACAAGGCATCATCTTCAAACTAAACTTCATGAAAATACTGCCATATATCAATGAATTCCACAAGATATAAATTCAAATGAATTCAACCATCCTTATTTTAATAAACATACTGTACATAAATATTTTTTCAGCTCCCCTTCACCTCACAATCTAAACAAAATATGCATTCTGTAGCCTTTGTTAACTGTTCATTAACTAGTTATTTCAGGGGTTCAAAGTTTGCACAATATTGTTTTAGTGGAAATATACATACAGTACAGGTATAAGTGTACAAAAAACTTTTATAGTGTGTCTATGGTCCAAAGAAGTGGCTGTAATGCAACTCTGAACCCCAGAACATAAACATAAAAAAGTCAAGGGAATCACATTTGGCATGACAATGACTTTTAGTTCAACAGACTTTATAAATGACTTATTCACACACACACACACTACTGTATTTCCAAAAACAGTATCATGCCAACACATAGCCTCAGATATGATCCCTTAAAGGCTATCTGCCTGTTTTGAAACTAAAATAGAAAATACAGTAAAACCCCCATACAATAACTCGAAATAATAGGAGCTCTAGCCTTTATGAATGATGAGATTTTGCAAAATATGAGGGACACCTCCCGAGGGAGAAAACCAAAAACAATGGTACAGTACTTTTATGTTATCTGCCCCAATCAAAATTTAAATGTTTCTAAGTACAGTACTATATCAGATTTAGGTGCTTGGTCCAGGGCTATCAGACATAATGGCTCAAAGACTGGGCAATGATAAATAAATAAATGGGAAAAAGTTTGCGTGGTAGACCGTAGATGTACACTCCACAACTGACCAACACACATGACACATATAGTACTCGTTTACACTGAAGTTGATGGTCACATCCCATGGCGACATGTGCATCATAATTGGAAATTTTACCAAATATCTGCATTACAAAAATTTGAATATATTATACAGTATACAGTATATTATAATATACTGTATTATGAAATGTCTCTCATATTCCAAAATTTCACCAAATAATAAAAAATTTGTAATACTGTATATATTTCATTGCAGTAAAACATTACAAATTATGAGTGAAATTGAATTTGGGCAGTATGAATTATGTGGGTTTTACTGTACAAGGTTTTAAACTTTCTCCGTTTGAGTATTTTTTTCCAATTCGTCTTAATCCTCACCACACACCCTCATTATAAATCAGGTGTTTAAATTATACATAATTTCTATACAATTATCTTATGGTGCTTGAATGTATGTAGCACTCGTACAGTACTTCAAGCTCTCACACATACATGCACTCACACATGCACTCACACCCCCAAAGATAGACTGCCGTAAAATAGAAACACAAATTATGTATGTATAAGTGTATTGTATATTTTGCAAACACTTGAAAAATACATACATATTGGACAATACTGTACATATATTCATATTATGACCTTGAGCACTATGCCACTTTGGCCCTAAAATGTAAAGTAAGGGCCAATAGACTGTATATTTCATATAACACTTTACAGTATCTATTTCTTTAGTTTCCTTGATGCAAAGTGCCATTCCAGCTCACTCCAACCCTCCCCACCCCTTGTCAATAAACTAACTTGTTATCTCCCACAATTTGTATGGAGGTGGATCAGGAATACAGAAACCACTAGAAAAATGAAAGTAATGCTCGGTGGAAGTTATAAAAGAAAGACGCTTAAAGGAGTTGAAATAGTAAGAAAATACACACACACACTCACTCACTCACGTACATACATACTGTACATACACTTCCTCACAGCAAGGTGTATATGAAGTCCTAACTTGTTATCATTTTCTATCTGTCCAAGTGATACACAATAACTTCCACAGTTGTTTAACTTATCTCCTGAAGCTTTACTTTTCTGTGATTCATGCGAGTGTTACCTGTATAAACCTATGTACATGTGCCCACATTAAATGGAACTCAATCCTCTTACCCCTACTGCCAATACTATCAAGAACATTTCTATACTGTAATTATAATTTTTCATCCATTAAAGACATGCATCACCTGCAAGTAACACCTCTAGCAATCTTGTATTACCCAATTTTCACACCAATCCTCTACCCTTTCCTTGTGCTTCTTAGAAGATCTACTTTAACAAGGGTTCCTCTGCTAACTCTTCAATATCTCACTTCTGTCTTTCCCCATTCAGTGCCCAGCCACTTCTCTCATTCATCTATACATGTCTTTTTATATTGATTATTACATTTGTATTACTCATTAACATATTAAGAATATGAAACAATAATAAACAGGGACATTGTGAGTGCAGTTGTCAGATTAAGTAAGAAACCACTGGATAAAACAACATGCATGGAGAAGTTAGAAGCAAAAGCTTAACTTCTAGTTGAGTGAAAATTTATAAAAAAAAATCTCCAAACAAATACAAAAGATAAATTAAAAATTTCTGTATACAACTTGATTTAAAACCATCACACTCAACGACTGGAATGTGCAGTCGATGACCTTGTTTTGTAACTATTTCCATAAATGGGAAATTGTATATCAAGGAATTATACAGTAGCAAAATAACATTTTTGTAAGAAAAATAAATATTTTGCATAACTGCTAAAATAACACTTTGATTCTGAATTTTACTGAATACTTTTTACTAAGTAATTAATAATTTTTGGACTTATTTTATTAACTGTGACAATAACAAGTCAACGTGTTAATTTTGTTAATTCTCATCCCAAGAAATACTGAAACTATCTTCTACTCACAATATCTACACTATTTATTCTTCAAAGAAACACCTATCATGTATTGTTACTGGTACTGACAGTACTTAACACTTCTAACTAACATGAGTAGCCTCGCAAATTCATGACATTAACGTGACATAAATCTGTAAACTCACATTTTATATATAATGAGCAAATATCAAAAACTTTTGTTTAAACTTCACAGAAGATAATAAGTGTGAGGTAATTAAGATGAAACATGTACAAGAAAGCTCCAATGACTGCCACAGCTGTATGTAACCTGCCACTGTCATTTTAAACTCTCAGTGAAGAATTTAGTGTTTATTTGCCAAACGAGAAAACTAAGCAATTGAATGCTGGAATAATCACTGCAACTGGCAAAGATTTTAAGAGCTATTTTCACCATGTAACTTGCATGCTTTTAATAATAACTGGTGAGCTCATGAGTGCACCAGAGCCTTGGACAACATAATAGTAAAAAAACACGACAAAAATTAAATGGGGGTAAGATATAGCATTCCTTAAAATTTCACTGTATCCAATACAGTTCCAAGATATTTTGATGATGCTATTCATATTACTGAGGTAAAACATAGATTACCTTATATAATGAACATACATGTACACTGTATGATACTTTTGCTCCAGAGTCAACATAACCCAGACATGTAAAGAAATTAAATAAAACCTTTTCTTAGATATGATACACACTGTACTGTATTTAATTCTCTCAAAGCATCAGTTTATCAAGAGCAAAACAATCCTCAACACTAACTTGATCAATAATTTAAATAATTTCAAAACTGGAATAATTTTCTCCATGACACCTTATAACAAAAGATTTAAACTCAACTTTATGCAGGACACAGGATAATTTGTCTTTAGTACCGTATAGCTACTATACTTCTTTTCATCTCCTGTATAGTTTGCTTTATATCTACTACTTTTGCTTTACACATCGTATTTCTAATTTAATTAAAATAATCTTTACTGTAAGCCTACTGATACAGTCTGCCGTACTTATTAAAATGCAATTTGTAAACTTCATCGACAAGGAGTCAATCACATTTAAGAAGAGTCAGTTCACTCCAGTGTGCAAAAAAAAACAAAAAACATTATATGTACACAAAAAGGCCATTATAAGCAATTATGCTACAGTACTTACTTTAGTCATTCATAAAAAAAATAGCCAATAGTGATCACTATAAGCCCATTTATTTGCAGTAGCTAATACCAAACTGTTTATAGAGATTCCTGTGTCACTGTCTGAGCAAGTTAGCTAGTGCAATACACAGATAGAGTATAAATAAACTGTTCAAGCAAAAGTACCAATACAATGCAGTACTTGAAATTGTTATCATGAGATTCTGGCAATATTTTGGCTACTTAACATAATAGGAAGATACGCTCTACAAACAAAATACAAGTAATGTCCTTAAAATGAAGATTTTCTCAGGTTTCATTCAATTAAAAAATATTTGAATACACAATTGCTTTCATTGTATAACTTGCCATACATTATGTTTTTGGTACTGAAATACAGTATCTTATATATTTTCAATATTTTTTAGAGTTCTGTTTTTATGAAAAAAAAATTAATTTACATTAAATTGAACTAAAATCGAGGTAAATAAACAACTTAAATCACTCACACTGTTAAAGACTTTCATCCTAACTGTTCAGCATCTTGTATATTAATCAGCTCAGTCAGTCAAGCACTATTGAAAGCCTTATTGCATTTCCAGCAACAAAGCAATTATCAAGTGGAAGTTTAGAATGTTAGTTCATTAAAGCACTTGGGTCATAAACTGCCAACAGCCTGGAAACTTATGTGCCTAGGTACCTATCTACCTAGGACACTTACTCTCTCAGTTAGAGATGGACTACTCAAGACTTTGTGGAGACTGGTTAATAGGCTTCAGACTTATAGGTCTCAACATAACCTATCCTAAAGGAGTGGGGTCCAGTCATAAAGGAACCCCAGTTATTAGGAACCCATTGTTAATGGAACTCAAACCTAATTAACTTCACTCCTCCTGGACCTCTTTCTTAATGATAAAGTTAAAGTGAGGCTTGTTAAGACTGGGACCCACCTTGTCCAGCAACCTAATTTAACTACTTTTCTCTCAATCCAAGTATTCCACCACTAACCGCTGCTGTAGTAGTTTAACTGAACTTTTGGCAAAATTGTGTCTATGACATCTTACCTTATGACTTATAATAAGAACTGTATGTATATGTCAAGTAACAATAAAGATTTGAAAGACTTGATTGGAAACTAAGTGACCAACATCGGAGGAAATTTCAAGAGGAAATACACATCATTTTAGATCTGCATATCCATTAACACCACAACATGTCTTATATGAAGTTAGTTTCATGTCATGGAAACTGTAAATATTATGGCATTTCCCCTTTACTCCGCTAAGCTCCTTGTTACTCCCAATGATGGCAATACAAAATCATTTGTTCTATGTTTGTTTACATAAACTGTATGTCTAAGGAAACAAACAATTGTAAGTGGGAATTTTTTCTCTTGACTGACCTGTGCCATCAAAAGTTCCCCTATCCTGTCCAAAAACTCACTCCAACAATTTTCTTACATTTATCAACTGAATGATGCAATAAAATATCCCACATGACCATCACACACCTGGTATAATTAATCAGTGGACAGACATGTTACAATACTTGAAGCCAAATACATTAATTCAACCCCTATGTCAATGTAGCTACCATCCTGATGACTCACTGCTTCATTACCTGACAAAAATATAGAATATAATTTCACTTTTCATAATATATATAAACTTGTTAAAGCAGTGTTGCTCGAGTATATCGGTGAACACGAAGATTTCTGATTTAATCCAAGCTGACAGGTAATAATTTGAATGCAGATTACCAGTATGAAATATTGCAATATATTCTTAGTCCGTACACACGGTAAACAAAGAAAACAACGTACTGTAGTTATCTAACAACAACAATACAAGATAGTCTGTATATATTTAGAATTTTGTTATATTTAGGAGAGGAACACCATCAGAGAGAAAATGATATTTCCTTATCTGAGCGAACACTACCCAACTGACCTAACAATCAATGGGTCTTTAAAAATAATTTCTCTGTGACCTTGTTAGTTCAAGTTATATATTCTTGAACTGTTGTTCCCTTTCTGTAGTCACTGTATATTGTTATCTCATTACAGTATTTTACATTAATCTATAAAAGTGTAAGCAGTTGGAAACAAAAACTGACCTTAAAAGTCAATGTACAAAATAGTTACGTAATATGAAATACTTCTCGTGTTGGTGTTGTTTACATGTGACTATAGTTGTGTACTGTACTTGGTTAGGTTAGGTTAACCATTTTGCCAATAATTAAGTCTCTGTCTCCTGATTTATGAAGTTAAATCCTTCCCAAAACTATGAACTGTAAACCACACTTGAACTTGAATGACACATACCTAAACTTTCATCACCTTGTACCACATTGTCAGCACCTATAACTAACACTCTTTAAATGATTTATATTTCTAAATTCTGAGCTTTACCAAAACTCCTATTCTGGTTAAAACAAAAAAAAATCCTAACTGCTCCACCTTGTTTTCATGTTCATTATCTTTAAATTAATAAAAACTGAAGGAAACAACTAAACTATACATCTCCAAACAATGACAGACCAACCATAACAAAACCAAGAACTCGTAATGTATTGCATCTTTGCATCCTACACAAAAATTCCATCAGCGAGTGTGTCAGGATTGGTGCTTACACAACAGACTTGATGCAGCTAAATAGACCACCGTGATATTGTTTTTTCCCCATTACTTACCAATTAAGAATATATCAGTGGCAATAAAACTGAAGAAGTCTACATAAAACTACTGCAATACTCCCAAGGTCAATGCTCTCAAAGATTCAGACAACACATTTCCCCCATAAAAAGGGAAGAGGATGTATTTATGTAAGGCAGACTCCATCCTAGCTGCCAATATGGTACGGTACGGAAGCTTTGGAGAGCCAGTTAGGTGCATCCTCTCGCCTCATTTAAGGGGAAAATTTAATGTATGAATCTTTTAACAATTCAGGCTCCAGGTTGGCACATTAAACCTGGTCCACTTTCCAGGCTCTTCTACTTTGAAAATTCCTCTGATCGTTGTTTGTGTGTGTGTGTAATCTAGAGCTTTTGTTAACATATTTCTTGTTTTTTTTTTAATCTCATAAAAGTAAAAACTTATCATTCCAATTGTTTCTTTCGTTTTTATAATTAAATATGGCCTCTTTCGTGTTGCTTGTTGGTAAAAACCTTAAAACTCCAAAGATTAAATTGCTGGTAATAATCTTGAAAATAAAAATAGAAAACAACAAAATAGATTTTCTCTGACAATCATGACTGACATAGATGACTAATAAAATATTTACACTTGTCTTTGTGCCTGTTTTACTGTTAAGATAATGGATAACTATAAAATAAGCTTAGCAACATCAAAATATGGCTTCTGCTAGTTATGAGCCTCGTCTTCTGATCCTGTAAAATTCAGAAGGTATAATGAACTTGTACAATGTTTAGTACCAAGAACTTTATATTAACTAGAGAAACTATACAAAAATTGTTTCAAATAAAAACTTTTTTTTTTCAATTAAAAATTGCCACATAACATTTTGCCATTACATATTTTCTGGTAACACTATAGGTACCAAACACTAAAGAACCACAATACAGTCTTCACTTCAACATTTTTCTCACTATCTTCAGCCTCAAGACCAATGGGTATCCCATATATTTCTTAATTTATCTTAGGCCAGATGTTGAGAGCATACGGATTGGTGACCAGCTATAAAGAATGTTAGGGAAACTTTTTGCAAGTTCTCCATTACCCTCCATATTTTTATCAACTGAAGTACTTCTGCTATCAATCCTCACATAGCACAGCTCTCTGTTACCCCACCATCCTAACACAGCACAGCCCACTGTAACACCAACACAACATATTCACATCACAAAAGGTGTTATTCATAAACAAGCATCACCTAACTCCTCATTTTCTCTTGACTATTGATGCATAACATGTCTCTTACAAGAACACATTTTCCAAGTCAAACTTTTCCATCAGAATATAATTTACTTGTACAGGAGTTAAAGAGTGGATGATACTTCAGACGATAACAGAGAGTGCCTTCTAGTTTCGTGTGGTTGGTTCTACATTCCCACAGATGCTGCCACCATCCTAGAACCAGTACTATGCAGCCTCTTCACTTTCATATAAAGTTACTGATGCTATATGACCATTGGCCATCACCTGAAAATAAACAGAACACAATGTAATAAAGTGTGCAGCATCATGGTTAAATGTGGGCAGTGTCATCTTCCCATGTGATCTCTTTGTTCAAACTCTGCTTATCATCTTTTACTTCACCTACCCTTTTCATAATATCTTTTCCATACTTCATCATCCTTTACTTTCCCATCTAATCTGTTTGCTATTCTATCCTTCTTTTCTTTAGCTTTCCCCCATTTTTTTCCAATACATGTTACCATCACTTAAGAATCTTTACAAAGTTTATTTCCCCATAAGAGATGCACATACATTATGCCTTCCGATATACTGGCCACTATGGCCAGCATATTTAATTCATCAGCTATATACAGTAAACCATTCTATTAAAACTAGTCACTTAGCATTCTATCTTCCTAATCCTGGGCTTTCAAAATCGTCCAATACTCTGTGCATTTATACACCTATACCTATCACTAATACAATCCTAAATGCAATATTTTAACACCAGTGCCTAAACATTCATGGGAAGAAATTCTTGAATAATACCAAGTACTTCCCAAGAATTTGAAAGCCTTACTAACCTAACCTAATCCTCTTTAAATAACTACTACACTGTACCCCAAAATCTCACATCTCCACAACACAACACCAACGTAAAACATCTTACTTTCTACCCTGGTATATCTCCATCTATGCTCAAAAGAAATGGATACCAACATTTCGACTTTTCATGAATTCAGACAATTTTCCTTATTGAAAATACAGATATCTGGCCTATAGAATCATGCCTTTCCTAATCTCTCTCATTATATAATCTATATTATTTCTGGTCATCACAATTATCACCTTGTCTGCATGGTTAGTATATGACTCCCATACACTAGTCATTCTTTAACTTGCCTCTATTTGGAGGCAAGTCATTGCATTCATAAATAATCTACACAACCAGTTCTTAGTCGAGAGTTTTCACCAAAATTGCATGAATTCACCGAGTTCCTTCCTCTCACTCTCTCTCTCCAATCGCTTGATTTCATGCTACTGTGAGGGCAGCAGCTTACTTTTTTATGAAGATCAAAAGTTTTAGGTTGCATTCACGAAATTGCAACTACACTTAGATACATAAACACACTGAGCTACACATCAACATACCTCAAAAATAATATCTTGATATGCATGGCAAAAAGTTGAGCCAAAAGGATTAGATGTATTGGTAGAAGAGGATCGGTGAAGAACAACAGGCCGCCCTCGAGGTTTGATCCTCGACCCTAGTGTGTCCCACAGTGTTACGCTCTGCACCTATTTGTAAGAATTACAGGTTAGGTTCAGTTATATTAGGTTACATTATGTTAGGTCAACTTAATTTTAAGTAAGGAAAAACTTCAAGAGTATTACTGTACACACAAGCTGAACACAGTGTACACTAACCTCAATATTACTATACAGTGTATGTCATAGAGTAATATAACTACAAGATAAAATAAGATAATTTAACCTTAAGTGAAAAATACAGAATTGAATTAAATTTTATGAAAACCGATTTGCATACATATAAAGTCCACAAGGTTTATCTGTAACTTGAGGAACATCTACTACCACTCAAAGCCTCTCTTTCTCTCAAAAATTATGCCATAATACAGTCCAGTACATCAATTAACCCTCTGAGTGCATGCCATACTTCACTCAAGTTAGTAAATAAATACTATTGCATTCTAATTCTCATTATAATTTCAATTATGCTGATGAAGAACAATGGTAATTGATGATAGTGGTATCCTCACAATAATTTACTTATAATATATCTACTAATTAATTTGTGTGTAAAAAACAAATTTTCACTTTTCTGTACCACACCAGTTGATCGAACATTTATATTTCATGTTTAAAATTCTTTAACAAAGGTTCCAGTAATCTACATCAAACCAATATTGTGTCTTGTTCTTTTAATCAATATATATATATATATATATATATATATATATATATATATATATATATAATATATATATATATATATATATATATATATATATATCAATACTGTCTAAGCAAATTTATCGGGCTCCATGGCTCAGTTGGTAGCACTTTGGACTCCCATCCTCTGAGACAAGAGTTCAATCACAAGGCCAAGCAGGTATAGTGGGGTGATATTCTGTTGTGGTGTGCACTGGTTGGCCACTAGCCATGTTGATGCCCAGGGCTAAGCTAACCCTTCTCTCCTGAGGGCTGCCATCCTACAAGTTATGGGGAACAGCATTAAATTTTTTTTAGTTATTTTCTTATGTAATGAGATTCTATAACCCAATGGCGATCATTCACCTCACAAGAAAATAGTCTCAGGTTCAATCCCCAATCAGAATACAGTACACGACCATATTTCCTCCTTGTACACAAACCCTAATACACTCATTAATAAAGAGGGTACATTATAGGGTGTGCTTGCCTTTGGTGGTGCATCATTACAGTGGACTATCATCCTGCCATGGGAGCAGGTTAACCCACATGTGCTGATTGCATATATCATGGGATCACCACCCGTCCAGCCACCTTGCATCACAATAGGAAAAGGTTTATAAGAATGAAAATATGTACAGTAATCTGATTATAATTTGTGAAAATAATCCAAACTATTACAAATTCAATCGTCTCTCCTTTGCCTTATATCCCTAACCTACCAATGAAGGAATGTATAACCACTGTGAACAAAACCTAACTCTTCAAAACTCCCAGCCAGCCAGTCTGACACAGACCCTTGTATGAAATCTTGAAAAGTCACACTAATGTTCTGGATTATAAGAGTATTGTGTAGTTCTGGTACTAATCATGAAACATTCCTCAATAAAATAATCCCCCTTTTTAACCGATGCATAACATATAATTTATTTATTACTTTTCATGTAAATGCTTTATTAACCCCCTTGTGTACGGGCTCCCCTCTGTGCTGAATAAAATCATCTGGCGTTAGTCAAATATAATATTAAAAGTGGTGTCTCTGTAGTGAAGGGGGTTATATCAATCAACTTTTCACTTCTTAAATTTGCCAGTTTTATTCCCAATGTGATAAACCTACACACTTTCTTCAATTTCTCAAATACTTTCTCTCGGGCATATCTTGAGTCTCAGTAAACATTATAATCAGATTTCATTACTGTATATACAAATAACAAACAAATCAATAATTCATATAAAAAAATACATATTGGCATTCTAATGAAGCCATCTCACATATTACCCATAAAAAAAAAATCAAGAGTGAGCTGAAACCATTGTGAAACTCGTGCTATAGTCACCAGTACTTGTGATGGTCAAAACCTAAACATGAAACTGTGTTAAACATTAGCAGCACTGTCTTGCCCCTGCCTCTTGCATAACATGGTTAGAAAGATGGGAAGGAAAGGCACAAGTTCACATGAAAAAGCAGTTAGCTACAGTGGAAGGTAGCAAGAGCCAAAAGTACACGACAATAGTTAGCTTCAGATATAGCCAATAGAGCTTTATTAAAACCACCCAGAGTACCCTCGTCCTACATGCACCACTTCAGCATCACACGTTAAGGCCAAAACAACAAAAATATGACTGAATAGATATGAGAGCACCATTAATGATCCTCTGCCATGAATTAAAAACCATTATTCCTGAGACACTCGTGGACAAACAAAGTTGCGATTCATTTGAGAGGTAGTATATAAATTTCAACTTCCTTCATGCTTGTGTATCTATCACACATCATATTTTTGGGCTTATGGATAAACATATATAGACCAAGAGCTTCGTCAAAACACTTATGTACAGTAGAAAGAAAGACACACAGACCAACTGAGGAGCTTTTTAACCTTTGTAAGCGTATGTAAAGGGAGTGCAAGAAATAAAAGAAAGAAATCAGTGAAGTCTTAAATATCTAATGGACTAGACAGTATTATTAAATTATGTATGTTATTGCAATCCTTGGTTTCAATATTCTTTAGATCCACAGAGTATAGAGCTAAAAGATGTCATTGACCAATATACACACCCACACAGTGCAGAAAATTAATTAAACAGCTCAAAAATCTAAGCAAGTATTGTACTCAAAGGACATTCATCAAGGGACTAAAAATTTTATGTAATTTTTTTCTCAATCTTGATACCAAGTTGAGGTGTAATGGAAGATGGGTGTACGGGGGGGGGGGGGGGGGGAGATCAGGTGTAAACCAATGTCCCTCTGCAAGTACACTCATGTTACTGTTATATAAAGTCCCCACAAAGTTTAAACCAATTCTGTTTGATATTTCTCTTGCCCAACTACAACTGTAACAAACAAATTATAACTTGTCATAATATCTACAGTCACTTACACAAAATAATACCTATCAACAAACAATGACAACTTTCAAACACACATTATTCATCTGCCATTACTACTATATACAATATAACCTCTTCCATTCATCAGGGGTGGTACAGAAAATATTACAGGTATTTACAATACAGTACAGTATATACAAATACAGGTGTAAAAAAAAACTATTGGTTATCCCACCCCCACCCAATTGGCAAACCCATAATCCATAAAGAATATTTGACCCAGATCTCTAATATGAAAACAGCAATTCATAAATAACAGCCATATCGCCAATTTTAAAATGAGCGAACTTTTGCAAGACACAAATCAACTTTCTCTGCAATTCACACTTGTGGTAAATGAAATTGATAGAAGTAGTTGCTGGTAACATACATTGCTAACAGAACAAGGGGATAGACAGATAGACAAATGGGTTAAAATTCCTTCTGCTCTCACTAACAGGGAACTAACAACACTACTTATTTAACCCTGCTTGGCCACAGGATTGAATTAATGTCTCACAAGCAGGGAATTGTGACCATTAACAGAACTTGTACAAAGATTTCATGTAAAAATACTGTATCAAAGCATCAAATCACTTAAGTAATCTATCATGAACAGACCCATCACACTTCAACTATAAAGACCCAAGCACTAATACACTACAGTATAATAATTACAGGAATACTTGCAAGTCTTTAAAAGCTCAGTTATGACTACATTATTAAATCTCCATTATTGTTCTCATATCTAACTTTAATCTTTATATATGATCCCATCCCCCACTAGTCACAAGGGTGGTACATGCAGCACCACCTTAAAGCATTCTGCCCACGACACAACTCAACAAAAAATACATTACAAGTTGTACCTAGCAGCTGACCTAACATAATACTGCATGACCAATCAAAACTTACCTAACCCAACCACACCAAACACAGTAACCCAACTAAACCTATTCCAAGTTAAGCCAAGCCACCAAAATTAGGCTGGAGAAGAAACGTACTGAGAAAACATTTTCTGTCGTTGGGTAATTTCTTTCCTAGTGCATAATATGGAACAATAAATTAAATGTGCTAAACAGTTTACTCAAAACAACAACTTCACACATGACAAAATTCTACACAAGGAATTTCTTTTAATAACTGATTAATTTTTTTTTTAACTCAAACCCAGGAAGGCACAGTGGGCCTGTCTTTTTTTCAAACCTCTTACCATAGTCACAACACAAAGCGAGAGCACAAGGATGGGTCGTTACGTAATTCCCCAGTCGAAGATCGGCGATGAACAGGTGTTCGGGAGTTAGATGAAAATCAACAAAACAAAAAGAATTATATTTTAAAATCAACTCAAGTTATAACATTAATACATATAAGATGCTACTGGGCTCATTCACAGTACTTCACAGGACACACAACCTCTTACACATGCTTCAGTCAATATCTTTACATAAAAAATATAATTTGTTCCATTACCACTGTGGATCTACCAGTTAAAACAACCATTAAAGAGTGTCTCTACAAAATCTATCCTTGAAAGTTTTAGTGATTCAGTAACTTCACTTTCTCTGAGAAACGTCAGTGCTACGTGAAGGAGGGCAGGTTCCAAGTCATTACTTCTTACTGTGTTGTAACTAAAAGTTATGAATATCTATTTCATCTACAGGCATGCAGTGCTTTTGGTTATATGGTAAGAAAATATGTTAATGAACACAATAAAGCTAATAACTCTAAAGGTAAATCTACAAGAAGAAATTATCACAAAACTACAGACTCTTCTCTTGGGTCATGCTAATTATATCAATTACATATGGCATCATTCATTCAGTGACTCCATGTATCTGATCCACATAAAAATCTCATTCAGGCAGCCACATCGAATTACTGTCGAGGATCCTTTAGACTTCGTACCGTGATTGTCGAGGGCAGGTCGATGAGCTGCGTCGCATCCTCGGGCTGACGTGGAACCGTAAGAGGGAGTTCAAACTCACATCGGTGGTACATGTTGAAGTTGTAGTGGCCAGGAAAGTTGGTATGCAGTACAAACTTCTTGGCACGCTGAGTTTTGGCATCAAAGAGGATGTCCTGTGAAGACAATTAATATACAGTAAGTACATGTTTAAAGATTAATCCTTTCCACTCGTATAAGCCATGGTAGAATGGATCTGGTTAGAGAGCTGACAATAGTACATGATAGTGAATGAGGGAGAGACATTATTGATCCTGACCACTCTGCTCCAGCAAGAGAGAGAAATTACAGTACTGAGGAATTTTATATAAATCAGAAAGTGAACAAATAGAGCCAACAAACATACCAGTCCTAGAGTAAAATAGTTGAAAAAGAAATCAGAACGTGTGGTTGCTTTCCGGGCATGGGCATTGTGAATCTTCATCTTGTCTTCAGATTTGTAGAAAATTCGTGATGGCGCCCCTAAAGCAACTGCTACTTCTTGACACGACGCCCCAAAGTGAATATTTCGAGTGAACGTCTGACGAGATTCATGGTGGCGAGACCTCCCTGACAAATTCAATAAAGGTGGAAAAGTTATGATAAAAACTACACATATGATAATTATGGTAAAAACTTATCATAAAGCTTTTTGGTCAAATACTTTACACTTCATCATTAAGATCTGCAGTTCATTTTATGACTAGAAAAATATGCAAATACTAAATATATACAGTACTGACAAGATCAATAAAAAGTCATTCTAAATAGATGAATGATTTTCTCCCCAGCAGAAACAAAAAGAAAGAAATAACCCAACGACAACCTCACTAACAACAGGAGTAAGGGTGAGAAAGTGTCTCCCACGTCCAGTAAACCCCCAGCATATTCACTGAATGTACAGAAAAATTGGGCAAGGCATCTGTACCTGTGCAAAACTCAGTCTATGTTTCTCCAAGTCTTTAAACCAACTAAAAACCTTAAATTTTAGGAAATGACACAAAGTATTTCTGAGGTAAGTGGCAGGCCCAACAGGTTTTCAAATAGAAGGACACTTGGTAGTCCATACTTAATGCCCTGTTCCCACTCTGTAAAAGTAAGTTGGCAATAAGAATGTCAACTAGCAGAAAAACATGTTTCAAATTTGCCTAATGGTAACCAGAACACCATGTCGTTAGGCAATCATGGATAACTCACACAAGCATAGAAAATAGACATTAAATGATGATGATGGAGGGGAGGGTACAAGAAATTGTGAACTATCAATAACATTTCCAGATGCTCAGAACAAGTTTAGTCTCCAAAGAGTAAGTATATACTGTACAGTGCACATAACACTAATGTGTGTTGTCAGTATGAAGGGAGCTGATCTACTCCACATGTGTACATACTGAACACTCTACATCTTAAGGATATATTTCAGACTAATGGTTTTGTTTACTAGTGAGGGTCAGGATGGGGACCAATTCCTATGGTCAAAAAGACACGGGACAAATTCTCAGGTCAAAGGGTCAGAAACAGGTCCAACTTTCGCATGAAAATAGATTTTCTCTAAGGTTCTCTATGTCTTTGTAAATTTCTGCACAGATAACGATCATAACTAGTGTTAATTAGCTTTTGGAAAGATCCAATATGTGTTAATGTTAGTTGCAGGCGTTCAACTGGTAATACACTTACCATCATCAGTGAAAAGGTTGAGCTTCAGGCCCTTTGTCTTGCCCATGTCTCTGAGAACCAACAGAGACTCTAGATGTATAAGGTTGTGTATACAGGAAGAGGGCAAGGGCGGTGCTCTGGTGTCATTGGGGTTGTTTCCACTATATATGAGCATCTTGGACACCACTGGGGAGGCTCCGCTGGGGAACTGTAGTGAACCTAAGCCCTTGTTGAGGCACGGCTGGTGGAAAAAAAGGTTACTTGAGTATTATCTACATTCAGACATTCCATACCCAATATCTAATGCACAATGGAACACTTAGACATCTAAACACTATCTTTCTTTTGGTCCTACTTTTATATAGGGTATAATTAAATGAAGGAAGGAATGGCAATAAAATGTTGAAAAATCACAGACACAATCCACACCAACTTCCCGATATCCCCAACTTACAAAGTATACAAAGATAATACTTACCCCACACAGTGATTACAATGCTTTATACCCACTCACCGTGAACACTAAATTGAGTCATCAGGCTCGTTCATACTAACCTTACCACTTATAGAGTGACCACAACACATAATCCACCCTCAACATTCTGGCAATATCTAAAATATGACAACTGGATTCCATAGACTGCCCATCTTTTTAATATAACTCACCTGGTATTTCTGGTCTACAGAGAAGAAGAAGGAGAGCCCAGGGAAATTGATCGCAAGAATCTGGCGCTCCCAGTCATAGATGCCAGGATGAGTGGCCCCAAACGAATGGTCAATTTGTTCAATGCTTGGGACGACCTCCGGCGAATTAAAAGCTATTCCACTGCAAAGTAATTCAGCCGTTCAAGGTCAGTGAATATTACACATTTGTTACCCTTATAAATAATAAACATTTCTATGTTATACACTTATCTGTTACTCAGCTAATGGCAGCACAATACAGATGTACACAAGGACGACTCACCAGTATTTTAGTTTGACTGTCTTCATATTAAACACCTCAATAACCTTCAACCTCTGACACACGGGGTCAAAGTACAACTGAATACCATCATTGGAGAGGTTCAAGATGAGATCAGTCTCCAGCAAGGTCTGAAACACATGAAAGGAATACAGTATATTGTATATACAAAATGTTTAGCTGTTAGCAGCACAGTGCAGTACAGCTACTATTCCAACGCTTCTCAAAAGATCAAACTATATAATATTAACCGTGATGTAAATAATTATTGTAATTTATTTTTCTTTAAAATTACTGTTGAGTACTGTAGTATGTCTCCATTCTTGGCAGAGTAACATGTGCCTTACTCTAGTCTTAGCATACGTCATCATGATCTCTGAATTATCCAAGGCATCTTCATGAAACACACAGTACAGTACTGTATATGTGTCTTAGACAGCTACTGTACAAATCTTCCAAGACAAACAGTAAAGAGATCAACTGGCAAGTCTGAATAAAAAAAACATAAACACAGCACTTTATACTTTTAAAGCACTTAACTAACTACATTGTAGGTGATATTTCAGATTCATAAAATTACTAGATAATGGGAAGATTTTCAAGAGTACTGCTATTATTTACACATTGTACCTGAGAGAATAAGTTCTGAAAAGACAAAACAGGAACATCATAATTTTTTTTTTTAGCACATTTAAATACACAAGATATCATATCTGTCCCCTGTACTGTATTATCACACACTGGAAGTATACACAGGGAAATTAAAAGGATAAACAGTACATTCTACAAAAATATTATCTAATCAATTTTGTGCACAAACAGGAAATATAACCAGATATACATTTGAAAAATACATTATTTTCTACTTTTTTTTTTGCAAACATTTTCTTAATTTTATATCTATCTAATATTCTTCCTTCATTCCTAGTTTTTGTGTGACGTAAATCAAGGGACACAAAGGGGAGAGCGAGAAAGAAGGAGAGACAGTGAGAGGGGAGAGATTGAGAGAGAATGGAAAGACAGAGAGACAGGAGAAAGAAAATGATCTGAAATGATAAGTGAGAGATGTGCATTAATCCACTTAGAGAAAGTAACAAGCAGAACTCAGACAATAAATCATGAACTTGTTGGATGTTACTCACGGTGTCGCTGTAAAGGACCTGAACACCACGAATGGTGCCGACCTGGTGCTGTATTATCGCCACAGCCTGACTGAAGTGCATTCCTGTCAAGTCAGAAACAAAATATAAGTAAAAAGAGTAGCACCATTTTGAGGGTTGATTAAATTAGAATTTCTACTACTCACAATGGGATACGTACTCTAAAATTAATACATTTGTTAATTTTACTGATGTACTGAATAAGATGTTAGTTGACACAGAAAAATTTCTTTTACTGGGTACAGTATCTGGATTTCAAGTAGAGGTAACATGAGATAACATTACCTACCTCACTCCACCACATTATTTTCTTCATTATTTTATGGAATATTTCCTGATTTCTGTAGTACCTTATTTCAGGGGAACCACCTCAAAAGTTGGTCATTTGCTAATACAGTACTCTACTATTCTTGTACACCTAAACTAGATATTTTAGAGGGTTTTGTGCTGAAGAAAAATCGCCTGGGACCCTCACCTTAAAAATAGGTTTTAACCCCCTTGACCAATTTATGTTAGGCAAAATCCACATTAACAATACAGCACAGTAAACACTGTGCATCCTTCCCTCCACTTGTCAGTGTCATATTGATGTCACCGATCATAGCAATCGTCTTTTTACAAGGGAACATAAGAGGTAATTTGTAGAGTTCCTTTAAGACGTCTGTTGCATGTGAGATACAGGGGTTAAGTTCACTGAGGGCTGGGCACTTGGTGATGACCTGTGCAAATCAGAGGTGTGTGGAGGACATGGGAATGTTACCAGCATGTGAGAAGGCAGTGATATGGTATGCTTAGTTGCTGATATCTAGCTAATTCGGGTAGTGTAAGTTATACATTCAATAAATGTCGATAACCCAGAGGTTATGGCATGATGATGACTGGGCTTGTTATTATAGTATTGACATGTTGAGTCTTGTTTAATTTGCTTAATTTATTTAATGAATGTAGGATTGTTTTTTTTTTGTGTTACATGTCCGTGTTGGACTGGCCAGGAACGTATCCCATTGAAACTAATATAAAAAGGGTCCCGATTTACATCATTTCAATATATTTTAGGGTTTTCAGAATACAACCCTACAGTAAATAGTGGGACGCCTGTACATTACAGAATATATTGTAGTTTTGGGATATTTTTTTTAATTGCCAGAATGTCAAAGACAGAGTTACAGCACGGAGAGAAGAACTCATTGCAAGCATTAGGAAGCTCTTGATTTGCAACTACAAATTAGAATACAGTCTCTTCTCCTATAACGTGTCTTTTCATAACACAACGAATGTATTAGTGAACACATTATTTACAACGCAGATGCAAATTGGGTGTAATGTGATTGAGTAAACATAATTATGTCGCGCAAGTAGGAATAAGCAATTGTGCAGCTGCCTCAGTATAGCAACACATAAGGTGGGATGCTGGTGAATGGTTCTTACATAAAAAAAGGAACTGTAAGGTAAAAATTGGGTATTTACCGGTAAACACTTGATTTGGTTATGAATCTTGAAGGATCTGGTAATGACAAGAAAATTAGACTTGCAACCCCACATGCTCCAGTCATTGTTCAGCCTGCACACACATCATATGTTATTGCGGACTGCGCTTTACCCTACATTATTTGTCTCTTATACATTTTTAACGTTTATTTACATTTCTTATTGAGACAATTTTTGTATTTCACAAGTTTTTTATCATTAAAAGCTGTTAAGCATGTCATTCTTCACTAACTTCATCATTTTCCCTCTTCACCCTCCTTCATGGATATGTTTTCTATCACTTACCAACATAGACTAACACACTGTAAAAACAATTTTTCCCTCTTGTTTTATCTAGTCATAAAAACAAAAAATAAATAATTTGGCAGAGCTAAATGAAAATGTACTCAATTCATATTTATATGAAAATATTTCCCTGTTACCACAAATAAATGAAAAAAAAGACAACTCACAAGAGAAGAAGACACAACCATCCTGTAGCACACATGATGCTCCGTTGTTTCCCTTTTCCCGTGTGATTTTATCAAGATGATGTTAGATATAGAGTAACGAAGTAAAACAATCCTCCTAATTAAAAACCTACAAAAGAGTCTTTTAAAACTTGCTCTGTTTTTTTAATAATTTTCATAAAATCAACCTAAATATACCCAAGCTGTGACCATAATGATGAATACAGTGGATTAAAAATAATAATGCTTGTATGTAGAAGTCCGCGTGTTTATTGGGCTAATGAAATATATATGAAATATAATGAAATATATATATATATATATATATATATATATATATATATATATATATATATAAATATATATATATATGCAAGTAAATCACTGTAGGTGCGCGTGATCTAGGTATATGCTGATAACCACCAGGAAAGAAGAAAACACGAATTACACGAAAGCGCTTGGGAACTTCGTGTTTTCTTTTTTCCTGGTGGTTATCAGCATATATATATATATATATATATATAATATATATATATATATATATATATATATATATATATATATATATATATATATGCAAGTAAATCTAGTCTGTACTCACCCCTGAAGATGTGAATTACACGAAAGCGCTTGGGAACTTCGTGTTTTCTTCTTTCCTGGTGGTTATCAGCATATATATATATATATATATATATATATATATATATATATATATATATATATATATATATATATATATATATATCAAGCATTATTATTTTAATCCAATGTATTCATCAGTATGGTCACAGCTTGGGTATATTTAAGTTGATTTTATGAAAATTATTAAAATATGTACGTATTAATCATTTTTCTATCAACGGTAATTTATGAGGAACCGCTACCACCAGAAGGAGTTGTTCAATTTCGTTCATTTTTTCCACAGATTTTTGTATCATTATAGTAAGCATTGTAAAAGCAGCGCCAACTTTTTAGTTTAATTATGTCTTTTTTATTTTTTTTTATTTTTTTTTCTCTATGATCATAAATCAAATGTAGTGGGCAGAGCATGAACGATGAGGAAATTTTAGGGTAAAACACGGTGAAAAACTGATAATGATATCTCTACATGTTTTGTACATGAAGAAATTAATTATTTGCTTTAAATAAGGTAATTATTTGTTTTATCACACCCTCGAATATTTTCATAAGAAGTTTGATTTATGATGTATTTTGATGTGTTTTGTTCAGATCTGACCTTCGTTTCCATGGGAAATGCGTCGTTAAAAAAAAAAAAAGATGCAAGTCCGGGAAGGGAGCAGAGGCAAGCAGTGTGACATACCTCACGGCTCCAGACAAGAAATGACGGGTGGACATTTATTTATCTAATTTCCTAGGTGTTCCTCACTTGTGCGATTTTTCTGAAAGTAATGCATTTCCAAGAGGCTTCAAGGGTTGAGGAATGTATATATGAGGTAGAAATTGCCTAAAAGTAAGTGCTTCTATGCAATTTGAAGATGTGTTAAACTGATTGATAACCCTAAAAATGTAAATTACAAGATGATGCTTCAAAAAATTTGCTTTCATTGATACCAGATATCAAAATAAGTACTTTTTGTTTAATATGGCGGGGGGTCCGACCCCAGGCTAGGAAGTTAGGTAAGGTTAGGTGGGTTTCTTTGGTTGGTTAGGTCAGCTTCTAATAGGTTCTAGTAGATGTCGCCTCTTTTAAAATACTTACTATAATGATAAGAACATCTGTGGAAAAAATGAACAAAATCGAACAACTCCTTCTGGTGATTGAGGTGTTCTCATACATTGCCTTATCAACTGCCAAACGTCTTCTTAAGTAGCACTGTTCCCTGCTTAAGACTAAGATAAACTTTCCATTACAATGTGTGCAAAGATTGCATTGTTTTCGTAAACAATGAACACGACGATAGTGATTTTGGATACTGCCACTTACCTAAAACAAAGTCCCATTTTTCTGAGCTCAGTGACTGTTCTGGATAAACTTCAAGCTCCAACATACTGTACACCTCACACAGCCTTCCTTACAATGTTTCAAGCGTCTTCATTACAGTTGAAGTGTCCTTCTCATGATTTACGTATCAGAACTTTTGTGCGTCCTTTATTCTGGCCTTCCGCATCTCTTCTCAATTTAACAACATAAAGAAACTAAAACAAATAAGACTTTGGCGCTAATCTATTATTTATAGAGGGCCTTAAATAGACAATAATATATTTAGAACCTTTATACATCATGCACTTGTTTTTTGCTACTTTCCACACCGCTTTTAACTCAATGGTGTTAAGCTACGAGTCAATACAGCGTATTTTGGTGTATCAGGTTTACCCGTCTATTGTTAACAGCTGATCAGGGCGCATGCGCAAACATGCTCAGAGTTCAAGGTGTTTTTACGTCATTTGACTGTCATACCTACTGTAACTGCTGCTAAATGAAAAGCAATGCCTGTAACTGTACACAAAGTTAAGTGGACTCCTCTCATCAAATGTAACAGTATAACAGCTAGTGTAAAACTGCAGGAGTACTAAAATAGATTATTTGAATTCCCCGTTTTCGCTTCCTCAAGGATGTTGTGATGGGAGGAGCCTATCTGACGTACCCCACCCATATTGGAACCAACTAATTTCACAGAAAACGAATTAATAATGAGAAGAAATATTACCAGTGCGCAATTATCTATCACGTGACCGAAAAACAAGTAAAAAGTACAGTGTGGCATGTTTCCCAGATTACTGTCCAGCTTGTATGAACTGACGTTTCGTAACAATGTTCGTACTGTTGTTATTTTGGTTTATAATATCATAATATTGCAATTATTGGGTAGCATAACTTAGGCGTTACAGCGTTATAATTATTACCAATAACCACTAAATGAAATCAATAAATATTTAAACCCAAATCAAAGCGTTATAAGGCAGCTAGCTACCACGGTTACGAGGTGTCGTTGTCCTACTTAAATGTATTATCAAAGTGTTCACGTGGCTTAATATGACGCAAAACTTATTTTAAAACACTGAAAAGCAATGCTCAATAGCGCTTAGGGATTCATAATATATTTTAAACTAATAGATTTTTTTTATTTTACTTGGCTGTACAACCGCTGTTGTACTAGAACATAATATTTATTCTTAAATATTTGATAACATGCCAAGCAACCAGCGGGGCCCAGAGAGATTTTACATCAGTTTTTAACTTATATTGCCTGTCTTGTGAACTTCACTGGTGTATCCGCCAGTTCTAAGTGTAAAATGTTTACTGCCGGAAATTAATAGATATACTGTACAGCTTAAATATGAAGAGGAAATACTATACATACAGTATCTCGCAGTCATGACGTATTATATCTTATCGTACTTTGTTCAAGTGCTTATTTATATTATTAGAGGGTTAAGTGTAGGCGATACAGTGATTTGGACCCACAAAAAAAAAAAAAGAGTGGATGGTACTCTTTCCCCATCCAGCAAATGAACTTGACACAAAGGAGAACCTGACTGGTCCCGCGAGACGACAAAGGTCAGGTTCACGGTCACACTGGATTTTAGGCAGATGATCTCATACATACTTGACCTAACCAGGGGGTGTGGTTTCGGGAATAATGGGTTAATGGGATATAGGTGGTGTAGAACTTTAGATTTGTAGGCAAATGTAAGTTAGAAGGCATGTAGACTGTCAGGGGCATGACTAATTCCTTAATTCCTCAGCGTTGGAAGTTATAGCTATGGCAGATGATGCCAAATGACAGAGGAAACAAACTTTTTAAGAGCATAAACATTTGTACGTGTAATAAATAAGATAATATACTTGATTTGAATGATTTCAATAAAGTACAGTAAACAAGCATTTACTCAGAAATTCAAGCGAATACGAGAAGGTCACTACTTAATCCTCACACAGTCTAGAGGTTCATGACACTACGTTTAGAATTATTGCTGGTGTAACGTCTTTATCGATATATTCACAGTTACGCTGACTTAACGTTTTCATAAGTCATAACCTTCTTGAGGGTTCATCTGTATGTGTACAGGCGACATTAATGTTATGTTTATGGAGGGAAAAATCACAGGTGTCATACCAATTGCGAGTCTTTTAAGGTATTGACCTATATTATATGCAGTCATTCAGATGGACCGGGAAGTTATAACATTACATTTGGAATTAGAGTTGATAATGACATCTAACACAAGTACAGTAACTCTGAAACAGTGTCGTGTAGCGCTTGAACCTCTGGGCTGATCCACGGGTTAAGTGTGTAATGAGTAGAGAAAATTATATACACGGAAGCAGAGTTAATTATTCGCATTTAAGGAGGCGTTTAAATCTGTATTGGAATGTGGATGGTTAAGTTAGCTTATTTTAGGAGTGAAAAATTAAATAAACCTGATTTTTAAAATTGCGATGCAACATGTATGCCAAAATTTGATATTCCCAGTGTGCGCCATTCTTTTTTAAACTGCGTAGGATTACATAAAAAGAGGATAATTCAGACTTTTTTCCTCAAATGGATGCCAGGATAAAATAAAATTTATTTTTAAAAGTGTTTACCAAATTACTGCAGATCTGTGGTCCATAATATTAAAAGTTTTTGTCTTTTGCAAAGTGGACGTATTCAGTCAATGTAAATTTGATGTTACATATGCTTAAGTAATCCACTTAGCTGGATCCTTATACGTCACTTACGGGGAGAATTTAACTTAAGGAACCTCTGACAAAGAAGGAGTGGACCCTGGATGGCTCAAACTCAAAAGGGAAAGTTGACTTTGACCTTGAGCTGCTCCCTCACAGGCTGGGTACAGACCCTCAGAGGTTCCTACGATTAATAATCCTTGTAACTTGAAGATATAAGAATGCAATAACTGGTTACTTAAGCTAAAGCATATAAATAACTTCACAATTTTTACTGCGACTCGTCCATGTTAACATACAGTATACGTTCACTTAGCAACAATAAAAAACGCATTGAACCTTCACCGAGATTCTGGTGGTAAGTGAACGTATCTTGTTAGCGTAGAGTCTCAGTGTAATGTTGATGCTATTATTGAACGTTATTTTTGTGCTTTTAACACAATTCAACTACTTAGCCACATCCTTGTATATTCAATAACGAGGAATATTTGTCATACGAACCTTTGAGGATGTTAACTACCTTGAGGAGGATTGTGTGGGGTTTGTTCCCAGGACCTACAGCCAGATTCTCATTTAAACGATAAGGTTAGGAAAACTGGATGATGGGTCTAACTCAGCCATCTATAATTCACCTTAGCATAGAAGATGTCACATAGTTTATAAAATTACAATACAATATGGCGTTCCAACTTGTGACCATCCAGTATAACAACATGTTCCCACAAGATGAACGACCTCCTGCACACAGTTGAGAATGTTCAGACGGCGACGCTCCCCGGGCTGAAGGACTGAGGAAGGTGAGGATACCATCAAAAATATACGGCAGGATACTTGATGAGATGATGGGGACCCTCAACATGATACACGAGAAATGTCATGAAGAAGCTGACCACACAACAGCACAAACACCAGAGGTCATTGTCTTAAGCTGTTCAACACACGGCTACACACAAAGCTGAGGCTAAACAACTTCTCCCTGCGGATTGTGGACGTGTGGAATACCTAACTTGACTAGGAAGTTACGTCTTCAAACATGTCGACTTTCTAGAAAAGATTGGACAAGCATCAGGAAGGTCAAGATTTAGTCAATACGTGTTTTAGTGTGTAGCTATCCTGAGTGTTGTTTAATTCACATATTCAGAAATGTTTTTGCGTCTGTTCGAGGATAAATAATACCGGATCAGCTGAGAAAAAAAATGTCTTTAGTGTACTGCAGGACGTCATTAGTATAATTGGTTGTTGTTACCATTTTATTGTATATTCTAAATCATCTTCCCACAGCAACACCTTCTGATTATCCTCCTGCCAGGGTGTTTGTGATGCTCGCTGCTGGGAGCTGTAAGTTGAGGTGTCGGGCGGGCGGTGATGGTCACATTACCTGGGTCAAGTTGCCAGATGTGAGGAGGGACAGTGAGGGATTACACACGCCTCACTCTTCCCTCGATACTCGCCCAAGCTGACGTTGTGTGCACCTGTGGTTGATAAGTGAGGGAGAGGAATATTGTAGAATACCCTATCTCACTTTCTCCAACCCACTCATAATTACCAAATATTTTCATATGAGCAATACTGATGATATGAATATTAACCTTACTTCTGGTTTATATAAATGAGTTCATCCTTAAATAAAGTTTCAGTAGCCTAAGTCTTGCGTCACAACCGTTTGACCGCTGAGATTGTCACAATACCGTGTAATAACCTCTCCCTGTATCTGCGTCAGGACTTCACATCCGGTAAATTTCTATATATCGACATGTGCATTTTCTCACTCCTACTGTACGTACACCCTATATATTACTGTATGTGTGAATAATCTATAACACGTTTATATCTTTGTGTTTTTATAAGTGATTACCTGCATATGTGTTTGTGTGTTTGTTTGTATATATGTTTGGAAATGTATACTAAATGTGTGTGTATTCTATCGTCAGCAGGACCTTGTATTAAACCAGA
This sequence comes from Homarus gammarus, assembly GCA_958450375.1. NCBI lineage: Eukaryota > Metazoa > Arthropoda > Malacostraca > Decapoda > Nephropidae > Homarus > Homarus gammarus. Next base: position 3,290,761 of record CAUDMG010003875.1, on the reverse strand, counting down.
GCAGGTGGATGAAGGTTTCCTCACACACACTGTGTTGATATTTTTATACTGTGTGTGTGTTTTGCCATCACAATAAGTTTTACGCCTTTTTCTTTCTTCGTCAGTCACAGAGTAAGGGAAAATAGCCTTTCCACTGCGATGTTGCACAGATAATTATTTAAATTTACGTCAGAAAATGGATAACGAAAGAGAACGGAAGGGCAAACTAAACTAAGCTGATAGGGATGATCGTCTGTATGTCCCGGTGGTATGCTTTTACTTTACTTTTATCCTCTTCACCACTGATCGGCTTGTTAGCCGCTTGGGCGATCGGCCACGTCTCTTGTCACGCACTGTTGGCAAGTACTGGGCATGCACCGGCTCCTGAATGTACTGTAAAATAAATAAATAACTTTTTTCCTACCTATTGTTAAAGTAACCTAAGTCAATATAAGTTGTTGGAGTTAATACAAGCAGCGCGACCTAACCAAACTTTGTTCGCCATTTGAAACCTGTACAAATTTTCAAAAGTCCGGCTGTAGTATACTGGTTCGTTGTTATTAATATTTGTGGACAACAGGTACGGGCTGACTGAACATCACAACAGCGAAAAATATACGAGCATAAATTTTATATTTATTTAATTTCGTATCAAAGAAAACGTGGATTTTTTTATCGTATAGAAATCTTAAAGTAAACGACATCCTCTTTGTATAAATGTAGTACTAATGTTATCTGAGTATTTATATTAATGGGAATATATTTATGTCTATAGCTACTAAATCCACATTATTTGTATTAAATGATTTAACTTGACGTGTTACTTATGGGAGAATTAGTTCACTGATGAATACCCTTTTTTCAGATTATTTTGGAGATAAAACTATATAAATTATTAACTAACGTAACCTTTATCAGATAACCCTAACTGACCTAACTTACCCAGACCTCACATACAGCACCTGCTTCTCTAAACTCAGAACAAAAATTACCGTATTAATCCCTGACCGAATCAAACACGGCTTCCCTTGACATACGCTTGATATCCCCCCCCCCCCTTTCCCCCCAAGCGGACGCCCATACTGTGTTGTGGGTGGTGAGCGAGTAAAAGAGTCGAGGCCAAGGTCACATACATGGAGAATGGCATCTGAAATCCGATGTGTGGTTCAAATCTGACTACTGGATGTCAGCTGAAAATCTAACTACAAAAACATTTAAAAATCCCAGCCTCATTTCGGGAGTTTAAGTATATATTAATGTAGAGTATATTGTGGGATATGGGATGTTGGTTCCCACTCAGGACGGGATGGAGAAAGGAAACTCACAATGTGCTCTCTGTATACATGTTGTATTGGATGTACAATGCAGCTTGGTGCTGGGAAGTGGCAGGGTGGTTACAAGCGTGATGTAGAGAGCTGGTTGGTGAGGGTGCTCAGAAGAGGACAGCTTGTGGAACGCCATGCTCTCCGGCGGGAGCGAGGGCCGCCAGGCAGCGGCGGAGGAGGTGGTGTTGCTTGTTGGTTGGTGTAGGTCGAAAGAAGGTGGTCACCACGAGCTCAGGTCTTTTATAGCGGAGGTAGGCATCGGTAGATAGTTGATCCCCGCTCGTGGGCGGCGCTGGTTGACCCAGACCACGAGGCATACACTGAGGAATTCGCGGGGTCGGCTACCCAGTGACAAACAGCGTTTGTAGGGGAGAAATCCACTACAATATCTTAGATTTAAGTAATGCATGCCTACCACAATAATCACACCCTTTAGTTTGATGTTTTCGTTCACCTGTTTCTCTATTTCTCTGTTAATCTGTAATCTATGTCCAGTATGTAACGAATTACAGCGAAAAAACAACTAGTTATTGTGATATAATATTTGCCAACGATTTACTGGTACAGGTACACATGTGAGCTTAGATAATGTTATATAACATACGCTTTTTACATCTCATTAGCTGTGTTTACTATGAATCTTGAGTGCTTGTTTGTTACTTAACTCGGTATATTGATTGTTGAAACACCGAGGAGAGTTTAAAGGGTGAGGTTGAGTAGAGTGCAAAATAGAATCCGCTGTGTTGAGACTACAGGTAGGTGGATAAAACTCAAGAGAATATTCACGTCTGATAACTCCATAATGAATAAAAAAAACGCATATAATATATATATAAAAAAAACAGATCTGAAGTAATAATATTCATTCGAGTACTTGTAATCTCATTCACACGGTAATGTATACCGTACGATACTATGCTTGGCGGGTGTTGGCATCAATGGTACAATACGAAAACAGCACTGCCAGGCAACAGAGTCAACGTGGTCGTACGATCGCTGAGAAGTACGCAGAACGTCAGGCTTATCTTACACCACAACACCATCAACCACCCACTGACAACTGAGGCAAGTCGACTTCAGTGATCATTTATTTACCCTATCATTAAATAATGATACTTACTGTGTATTATCTTTCTTAGTTAAATATTTCCTTGAGTTGATAATCTATGTTGCCGTCACACCGGATTTTGTTGGGTTTCGTTAACGTTACGGACTGAGGAGCATTGTGCATGGACGAAAATCCGCCCATACCGACGTTGTTTGATACAAGCAGTGACGCACTGGTTAAGATGCCAGTTTGTCGCTATATTGTGCCCATAAGGAATTTCAAGCCGGGTTAGGTAGCAAGTAATGATGTGTATGTGCGCTGGGAGTGTGTGTTTGTGTACAGGTGGAGCCGTGGAGGGTTTGTGCATGCTTGTGAGAGTTGTGTGGAAGATGTGTTTATGTGAAGGTGTGTGTGTGTAATATAATTATTACTTTCGTTATAAGAATTAAGTACACAATCTGGTGGTGTCTCACTTAACCTCTTCACACCTTCGCCTTACAAGAATCTGACAGTAGGAAATAAACATGTGAGGGCAAGGGTATTTTTTTATAAACATTTACGATAAAACACAAGGGATAGCTGTAGGATTATGACGGGGTTACAGCTTGAAGAAGAGATAAGGCACTGAAGATAGGGATGAGCAGGAAGCACAAAAAATTAAAAATATGTAGGATTCGATAACAGTAATCAAGACAAATAAGGCCACACAAGATGAGGGTACTGGTGATGCAGTTCTCAGATACAGTGTAGAGGACACGTGATCTGGGAGTACTCACAAGGGGCAAAGTCGACATGATGACAAAAAGCCAGATAATTCATGTAAAATCTTGTGACATTAAGTGAATTACATTAGTATTGGCAATATATTTTAATAAGTAATTCAGATATACAATATTTTATTATTATTATTATTATTATTATTATTATTGGTGCTACTATAGCGTGTGGTCTACAAATATATATTCAATTTAACCCAACCTAACTTAACCTTGTAAATGACTACCTGACTTTAAAGTTGAGGAGCTGAAGGCAGACGGATGCAGTGCCGGACATGATGCCAAATTGTTCCGCATTCATATTGTGTGCGCGCGTACACACACACATTACAAGAGCAATTTTTATAAATCAAGATGTGCTTTATCTAACAAGAATATATTACAATGTACAAAGAATGTTTTCACGTTACGTACTGCAAATGTTTAAGAAGAAAAAAACGAGGTCAGGGGGTAGGGAGCTGTATAAAAAAGTCTTAATACCCTTTGTATATGGCTTCAATATTCCCCTGAAATAGTAAAAAAAAAGTATATATATATTTATATATATATGCTGATATTGGTGGAGCAGTATAGGCCCCCTGCTCTTGACTTGATCCTCACCGCAACTACTGGGCATATACTGGCTCTAGATGTTCTAGAATGCACTTGAACATGCGCCAGTGTTGATCAAGCCTGGCGCTCGCTATTTTACTGATAAAATAAATGATAATGACAATATATGTACACAATCAACTCAAAATTAAGGCTTGGAAACGAAAAGGTCCCTCCCCCCCTTAAAAATCCTGGTGATGGACTTGACAAGTGAAATAATGACAGTAATTTGTACCTTAGGATAAGTCAATCTTACAAACCTAATGCATTTAATGGCGGGTTAGAAGTAATAATGATTTTAACTGATGTTATTTTATTTTCAAATTTGGTATAGTCGAATGTGTTATCCGCACGATAACGTAAAGGGAGATGAAACTGCGGACTTTTACGGCGATAATAGTCCTATTCTTTGAAATTGCTGAAAAGATATGCTGCTCAGCGGTGTAAACAGTAACTGATGTAAGTCAGCTGGTGCCCTGCAGACTACAGACCTGAAGCTAACCTGGTCACGGTGACGGCTGGGGTGAAATAGTGCCAGTCATTTGCCTTTCACGACCACTTATGGATGTCCTACCAAGACCCGACTCGTTGTTTGCTATATGCTCATGCCTACATTCTTTATATAACATTTTGAACCAATGTGAACAACTTTTATACAATAAGCATCTATATATCAATCAATCCTGGCTCGTATTTCCAAAGGTCTGTATGATAAATTCTTCCTCAAAATAGATATCTGAGAACGCATGTAACTGGTTCTTACAGGCAAAGATATATAGAGCTGCATTCTCAAGTCTGTAAAATTTTCCTCCCGTCCTCCTAATAGCTGGGGAAGGGCGTGACGAGGGTAGGGAAAGATAAAGGAGAGAAAAGGTCAAATAGACAAAATAAATATAAATAAGAAAGTGAAACATTGTACTGCATAAAAAGAAAGAGACAGAGAGAGAATGAACAAAATAACAGAAAGATAAGCAGACGTTATTCTGGTAAAGAACCATTGGTATCCATCCACACTTGGCATATCATAATTAATCAGTCACGCGTTCATTGTTTTGGAGTGCGACTGGACTAGTGAGTGTGTTGGATTAGTTTTTCTCCCTCTTATCTCCGGACTTTTTTTTTCTTCGTTTTCAGTTGCCGAGACAATTATTCATAGCACCACTGTCTGGGGTTTATTTTTAACCCTATCGTGATGTTTGAGTGTTGGTAATCTGAGTTGGGGGTTTTCCTACATCCCTCCATTTTTTCTACTCTCTCTCTCTCTCTCTCTCTCTCTCCCTCCTATTTCCTTATTTTTACTTCTTCCTTCTCCTCTCCCTATCCCTTCGTCATTCTTCTCCCCCTTCTCTCTCTCTCTCTCTCTCTCTCTCTCTCTCTCTCTCTCTCAGAAGCGTCAATTAACTTTCACCTTGAGTTACTTGCTGTCTCGTGGATCTGCTGGCGACAGAGAGAGAGAGAGAGGGAAGGAAGGGGGGGGGGTGGGGTTCAGGGTTCAGGAAGTGTTGAATTAGCTCGTAAGTAAATATTGCTTTCAATCGGTAGTTTAATAAATCTCAATGCTATGGGAACTTTTTATATAATTGTGAATGTAGTCTGCATGTTTAAGTTTAATGGGGTATGTATGAAATTTTCTCAACAGGTGGACGAAAATATAGAATGAAAGCACCACAAAATATTTCTTCACAGACTTTGAGACGCGCTTAAAGCTTGTGGTCCAATCAGGTGAGAGCGCGGGTCCTAGCCAGTTCACATGCCTTATGACAAACTCGGTAAATTGGGTAGACGATAAATCAGCTTTTATTTCTTAATAGTATGAAAAATAGAAATATAACCATCCTCTCTGTTGTGTGAATTGTAAGTGAAGGTCTGATGTTTTTGACCCAGGGGAAGAGTCGTTATGTTAAACAATTCACGGTATGGTCGTTCTCTTGCCTCACTCTCAAAGCCGTATATATAACAGTATCTGAGTAGAGAACAAGTATATACTGTCAGTCTTTTGTTTGGTGGCGAGCCTCTGCGTGTCTGCGAAAATTCAATCAATTTGGACCAAAAATAAGTAAAAGAAGAAGCTATGAATTCTAAGAGAAGCACGCCCTGGTGACGCCATTGACACAGGTGGAAAATTACCAAATAGTTACACTGAGGTTTAATTATATCAACAGGGCCCTTTTAAACCAACTATATATATATATCCTGTACTTAACTTTACTATAAACCCTGTAACTTAAACCTCCTCCTCCTTCTTTTTTTACTCCCCCCTCCTCTTCCTCCTCCTTACAGAAGATACCTCACACAGAAGTAGATTTCTCATAATATCTTCAGATTCATTGTGATGAGGTCCACCCCACCCCCTACCCCCTCCCCCCTCCCCACCTCATTGCACCGCATATGAAAATCATGGATTTTTTTTCAACCAGTGACGTCAAAGTGTAAGGCTGTTGACTTTAAAATCTTATTACTGTGCCTCAACAACTAAGGTCTTTAAAACTTTGGTTGTAAAATACTGTTTTTTGGTGGGTTTTTTTTTTTTTTACTGTAAAACAATTTAAACTTTAGATTTGTATTGATGATACATAATATGAAAACTTTTGGAAGGCAAGAATCAATCAAATAGTCTTTTGAGATGGAGGGAGCATTGTCTCACCTGTAAGTAATCAACATAGACAAATTTACCTGTCTCTTCCCCCTTTTGGACACGCCTCTGCATACAGCTCATATTGAAATTTTGGTACAGTAATTCTCTCCCTCCCTCCTTTGGTAACTAAGATTTATGCATTTCCTTACAGTCGAGTCTTGTGATTTCATCTTTTCAATGTTGTTAAAGGAGGCCGTTTCTTGTAGCGTAACTTAAGAATTTAAGTACTGTCGTTAGGTGCATGCAGTCCTGTACCCGATTAGAGGGCATTTTATACACGAGCAATTAAGAATCGTTGATATGTTTGTTATCCGAGAAGTTGAGTATAAAAGGAGTGGCTTGTTAGATATTGTTCAGTAAGCCTCAAGGCTTCGTAGTTGATGGTTTCCAGACACCTTTATCTTCATGCCAACAGTTCCTTCAACCACACTTAACCATGCAGTAGGTGTTGACAACTTTCCTTAACCACCCTCAACCATGCAGGTGTTGACACAAAGAAAGGATAGTTGTATTTCACATTTTTCAGAACTGTATTGATGTGTATAATTACAAAATAAGAAGAGACATATTTTGAAATTCATGTTACACTGTAATTTTACCCTTATCAATGCTGCTTATCTTATCTTGGCAGTTTTATCTATGATTTAGTAAGTAACATTCAATCTTCAGCATTGTTATATTAGTGCAGTGTTGTGTTGTAAGGTGTCTTCACTGTATGCTTTTTACTGATGTCATTCACGGACAATCTTATATACATTCAGCATAATAAACACAGTGGCCTCTCTCTCTCTCTCTCTCTCTCTCTGGCTGTTATACTCTGATTATTATATTCATGCTGAGTTGTTCATGTTCCTCCCGCCCACTCGTACATCCACCAAGACAACTCAAAAGATGGATTTTGTAACAAATTTTGTAAATGGTTATATATCACAATTAACCTGCAGCTGGGTTTGATATCGTTTTTTTGGTGTCAGTATTGTACAGAGGTTCTAGCCCCTGGAGGTCTGTTGTGGGGCGGTGAAGGAGAATTTATTTATTTTTTGTTCTGTCATTTCGTGTGTTATTAGTTACCAGGTGCTACAATGTGTCAGGTCAATATATACCAAGTGATGGTCCAGTACAACATATTCTTAAAAAATCCCACATTAGTGTCTTCTCGTAAATTGGGTTAAAAACTTGTGTCTAATTGCAGTAGCCTATTCTGAGAACACTACCAACGTCATATTATTCCTGTTTTTTTTTTTTTTTTGTATCGTATCAGTATTTATGGCGAAAATTTTAGCTTAACCTCTGAGAATCCACACGCCAACAGAGGCAAGTGGACCTCCCTCAATCACTGGTTGGCCTTGGTACACCCTGCATAAGATCCACCTCCTAACAGATTCGTACCTTGGGTTTTCTCACTTAACTGGTGATGTAAGGACGTGTGTAACTCGGCCATATTGCTGCGACCTAAATGTAGCATCCAATAATAACATCAACAGTGCATTACTCTAGATGCTACAGTAACTCATTCACTTGTTCCCAGATAAAAATAATTCAATACAGGTATATGATTTGTTTTAAGAATTGTAATACAAAGCTAGTCTCTTTCACACTAGAAACTTACAAGGTTAAGAGTTAAGTCTTACAATTGACATGACAGTATCTACACCACCATGTTGCTTGCTGTTGAGTTTGTTTCAACGATATGAAGTAAAAAAAAATCACGTTTCAGAAAATTAAGATGAATAAGAGAATATATTTCATTAAAGCAGAAAGCACTGACCCGCCCCCCCCCCCCCCCTTGCCTTTTATTTTTCACTGAACAGAGGTCGGGTTTTGTATCTAAATCAAGAACGTAATTGAACGTGGGTAAAACTTAAGACTACAATACCTGTATTGTCATGTCAGATTTGGGATGTTTTTTCTTGTATCTCTCAACAATTCTGTCCCTCTTATAACTTGTACAGTAGTCTATTATCAGTTAACTTTGTGATGATAGAAATAGTCAAACCAACTACAGTAAGTGAACATTTATATTTCAGGCTCAAGATGGTAGCCACCTCGCCTCTGGAACTGCCTACACTGACAGTGTCCGACCCTGTTCGACGCAAGAAGGTAGGTTTTGGTGAAGCAGTGACCCGCCCTTAGGTGATGGTTGTGGCGAGCAGTAGGAGGCGGTGTGTGTGTTTGACATTTGCTGAAGTTTTATCAAAATATTTATTGAATCCTCGTCATAATGAAGCCTTACAATGGAGTATCTGTTTTACCTTAGTTGAATTAATGTCCCCAGACAGTGATTGATAGATGAAATTTTAAAACATTCCTTCTACATATTCAGGACTTATTGTACTATACAGTATTTAAAGTAATGAAGAACTTATTCAGTTATATTGCAAGTATTGGAAACTTTGATATGTTTGACTTGAAATTTTAAAGAGTTTTTGACTGGACTGATATAATATATGAAAAAGTGTTAATTAAAATGATTTCTTCAGATATTGGAACGTCTCTCGCCCCTGATATTGACCCCAGGACAACAGCAGAAGATACATGATATTTTCCTGGACGAGATGCGTCTTGGTCTTGCTGCTAAACCAGAGAAGGAATCATCTCTCCTGATGGCGAACACTTTTATTCCTGAACTACCAGATGGCACAGGTTGGTAACTGTTAAGTGCAAAGGACACCTATTTACTGTACACATTCCCCTGCTGTTGCAGTGTTCACAGAGACCATGATGTAGACATGGATTCCAATATATGAGTAAGTTTTAGATGTGTAACTTTCTATAAAAGATCCTTTAAAACACAAACATTTAATGATCTTTCTTGAACATCCTTTCTGGAAATAACCAGACCAGGACTTGAATAATAGTAATAATAATAATAATGTTTACTATTGGTTTGGCATGTATATAGAATATGCCGGCATATACGTAGTCAGCATGTACTATTGTATTGTAAATCATTTTAGATGATTGACAATAATCGTTATGGAAATATAAATATACTAATAGTGTCATGAAAAAAAGGTGTAATATGGTTTTATTATTAAAATTTCAAGGGTTCAATATCGGGTTTGGAATATGACGCAATTATGACAAATGACATCATCACAAGCTTCTCAGGCGTTGCTCTATCATATATATCAGTTTATATATAAACAAACAGAATTAATCCTTATTAGGTGGGATATAAAGAAGGTAAAAATTGTCCAGTGTTATTACTGTAATGTAATGTTACAGAGAATGGTGAATACCTGGCTCTGGATCTAGGTGGCACTCACTTCCGGGTGATATACGCCCACATGAAGAATGGAAAATTTGATGAAGAGGTGAGTTACAACTCCTACACATAACAGACACCTTTATTAAAGTAAACGAAAAAATATTAATTGTGCATACTTTAAGCATACTACCTGCAGTTATCAGATAAGTTCTGTAATCAAATAATATCTCATGTGAACATGTCAAATATCATGCTATAAACTTCTTCCTAGATCGTGGACTACTACCATGTCCCCTCTGAGAAACGTCTTGGGCCAGGCGAGGAACTATTTGACTTCCTGGCTGAGTGTATTGCCAATTTCATCCAGAAGCGACAGCTTGGAGGTCGTAATTTTCAGCTAGGTATGATACTTAGCACTGGCTCCACCTCTCACTGTGATATACTGTAATGTAATGTATAATACTGTACTGCAATACAATATTTTTCTCTTGTGGTTTTCTACTAATTTGCTATATGGCTTTGTATCTTGTCTTTGTAATACACTGCATGTATAGTGGATTGAACATATGGCAAATGAAGTTTGCTGTGTGATGTACAGTACTGTATGTGTAACAAAAACAGTTCAATACTTTTATTTAGTTTGATTGTCCTCTTCTCAAGCTAACCTTTTCTTCAGAAGGTAATGTTCTCTCCTAAACATTACAGCTTCTCCATAATTTAGTGTCCATTATTGAGTAAACATAATGTCCTCTTCTGAACATGATATCTTGTTATGATCATAATGTGCTCACAAACCAATAGGTTAAGTGTTGCTTTTTTTTTTTCCAGGTTTTACCTTCTCTTTTCCAATGATACAGAAGAGCCTTGATGTAGGCATCCTGGTTTCTTGGACTAAGTCATTCAACTGTCCTGGGGCTGTTGGTGAGGATGCTGTCCAGATGCTCAATGATGCCATCAAAAGACAAGGAGGCTTAGATATAACAGTTACAGCCATTCTCAATGACACCACAGGTGAGGTAATCTGGGTCTGAATGTTGTGTTTTTTCTCCGTTTTTATACTGTACACATGGAGTTTTACAGAGTACAGGACAGGTACTTTGATTTACAGTGTAGCCCTTTTGTCTCTCCATTAAACTACTCTGTAACTGTCCTTAATTTTAAAGTTCCTGGGCTGTGAGTATATTATGCTACTGTAGGTGGAGTTGCTTTTCTCTGCAGTAATACCTGTAACAACTTTAATATAATTATTTCTGGCCTTAATATCTTTTATTATGCCATTTAGAAGGACTGCTTAAAACATGACAGGTCATGAATTATGATAAATGCTGTTACTCTTATTAAATTAATGATTATGACACAATATCGGGGGGTGAGTAAAATGCATTGCTCCCTCCAATAGGAACTTTGGTCATGGGAGCATACCTGGATAAGCGATGTGCTATGGGTATGATCCTAGGGACTGGATGCAATGGCTGCTACATAGAAAAAGTGGAGCGTATTGAAAAGTGGCTTGGAAAACACAAAGAATCTGAGGTTAGTGAATATTACTTACTGTATCTGCAAGACCATATTTTGACTTTTGGTGACATTAGACTCCATATTGACCACGAAGGACCATAAGATCAGTGTACTCATGCATAAAAGTACTGATTATGACCATGGCGAACTTATCCATAATTGTATTTGGTAGTCCACCGATACGAACTGGGTGAAATTTTAAATTTACAGTATTTTATTTGCCTAGTGACTTATTTTTTAATTTCATTCACTGTATTTTGTCATTCTATTTCTTTTCTCTTAAATCAAATGATTTTAGATATACAGGTACCTGTACTGTATAAGGACTTAGGCTGTGATATAGTGGGATTTTAAACATTGTTCAGTAAGTACTGCATGCACATAACTGTGTTCCAGCTTACGTACAAATCCTACTTTAGAATGTCCTCAGGAAAGGAACCCATTCGTAACCTGGGGACCCCCTGTACTTTATATTGAATGTGATATGTAATTTTAGCAAAAGTCTTTATTCTCTTGAAAACTTCTTGAAGATGATAAAGGTTTTTTAAATTCTTGTTCTGTACTCTACTCAGAATACTTATGCCTACTAATACCATATACTATACATTTCTTGTGGCTCTAAGCTCTGGCATCTCTTACTCAAATGGATTACAGTATTTTTACTTTTTTACTTTTATCCTCTTTACCACTGATCAGCTCAAAAGCCACTTGGGCGGTTGTTCACGTCTGTTACCGTATGCATTGTTGGCAAGTACTGGGCAGGCACTGCCTCCTGAATGTATCTGAACCTACTCCAGTGCTTATCAAGGCTTAGTCTAGTCTTGAAAGAGCTCACACTCGGTGCCATCACAACACTCTCTGGCAGATTGTTCCAAGAGTTCACAACTATCACTCCAAAAAAAGTTTGCCCTCACAGTTTTCTAGACTTGCAGCTTCTTCAACCTTGAGCTGTGACCCCTTGTGGGGTATATGGTACAAGTAAAAGAGTATGCTATTTTCTATTGATGTTACCTGAAATCGTGCACATTTGTACCACAAGACCGTACAGTGCATCAGCACCATTATCAATCATTGGGTTATAAGGCATTGGATAATTTTATTTTTCATCCATTTGAATATTCAGCTATGAATTATTTTATGCAAATACTCCTAAGTCTTCTTTTCAGGTTAATATTCTTATTTGTACAGTATATAATTTTGTTACCTGTGAATTTGGAAGTTGCAAAGTGCATCACCACAGTACAGTACTGTGTCTCTACAGATCATCATAGACATAGAGTGGGGATCATTTGGAGATAATGGGGTCCTGGATTTCATCAGGACTCAGTGGGACGACGCTGTTGATAACCAGTCACTTCTTGTCCACTCATACACGTAAGAGAACACTTTAAATCCATTTATGAAATTAAATTAAATGTTAGGTATTGTTACAGCATATTTACATTAATCTTTAGATTATTGGTTGAACAATATTTACATATTTTCAGTTTATAGTACTGTAACAACATTTGTTAAAGAAAATACTGTACTGTAATTAATGGATTCAGTCATATTCTTTTATCCATGCCCTCATATTTTTTAGTTCTAGCCTTATACTTGTACTATATTTTGACAATACTGTACCAAGATAACCAGACATCTTCATATGCAGTATAATTTTTCTAGGCTCAGGCTGTGACCTCAAACTTGAGAATTATAAACCTTATACAGTACAGGGGTATACCAGTATAGGTGTACCTGTATGTTGCAATTTATAATCTGAGTACAAATAATTGGCACCTACCCATAGCTGAGCCTACATCTAATACATGAAAAGATTATACGTACTGTACATGATTACATATCAGAGTTTACTACCTATACTATATCATACATTAGACAAGAAGAGTTTGCCTCCCGTATTCGTAAAAGGGACTATTTTATGATTAAGTGTTGTTTTCACATCAGGTTTGAGAAATACTTTGCTGGCAAGTATTTAGGAGACCTGTTCCGGGAGGTGCTGCTGACACTTGCCAAGGAAGGACTTTTTTGCAGTGGAGGTATTGATATTCTCAACACCCACGGGGCCATCACTGCCACAAACGTTTCCAACATTGAGAGGTAGGTCACTGTGAGAGGTTGCTTGCTCTTAAAGGTAGGCCACAGTGAGAGGTAGGCTACTGTGAGAGGTTGGCCACTGTGAAAGGTTGGCTACTGTGAAGGTAGGCTGAGACATAGGCTGCTGTGAGAGATAAGCTGCTGTGAGAGGTAGGCTGCTATGAGAGGTAGGGTGCTATGAGAGGTACACTGATGGGAGTTGTCTCTTATGGTTGGAATTTATAGTGTTAGGAAATTTAATTTTATTACTTATTGCAAAAAGTTGTTGTAGAGTATCAGGTGCCTCAACTGTCCTTACATAACAAGTTACGACAATGCACCTGTCTTTCCTTCAGTATCTCCACAACAACTAATTTGTCAGCAGAATTACACAAAAGTTATCCAGTGTAGGACATTTTATAGGCTTAGTTTATTTACATTCTTTACCTGCCTGATAAAGTTGGCAAGTTTTTCTTTTTATGCAGCCTCAAATATTAAATTTTGGTCAGGAATATAAAATTTTATTATTTTTGTAAAACTTGGTGTAAATGATGAAGTGATTGCCATTTTTGTGATACAGTACTGTACTGTCACTACATGGGAATTACTGTACCTGTACTGTATCACTAAATCTTAAATTGTATTTTTACCTGATGGAACTTGCACTCCAGTACAGTATTGTCTGTATTCTTTAGTTAACTCACTATACAGTACAGTGTTTATAGCTCCTGGTAAATTTTCTATATTTATGCATTTAAATTTAAGTTATGCATCTTGTAGTTTTTCATCACAATAATACATACAGTAATGTAATTTTATCATTCCATCAGTGACAGCTTCAAAGGTGTGACAGATGAGACAAAGGCGGTATTTGACAACCTGAACCTGATTTATGATGATGATGATCTTCACATTGCCCTGTATGTTGCAGGCATTTTATCCTACAGAGGAGTCCTACTAGTCTCCTTGTGTAAGTCCACTTAGCTTTGAGGTGTTCCTACAGAGGCATTCTTCTTTTACCCTTTAATAAGTCCTCCATTGATTAAATGTACAGTACTGTATATTGTATAGTCGATCAAAAACTATCCTTACAAAATTTTGTTAGACAATATGACACAGCAGACGAAGAATTTTGACAATCCTACCGAGAAAACAAGTTGTAATATTTATTCTGAAATTTACTGACTCCCAAGTACTGTACAGATAGCTTTTTGAACGATAGTACATACCCACATACAGGTGTATACATATCTTTATTGTGGGTGAAATCATAGCAAAATTGAGGTTTTGTGTGAGGCGGTTTAGAACCTAACCTCCCATAATTGCATTCTTCTTAAGGGGAATTAGCTCTCAGGTTCTGAACAAGCACTCTTATGGTCCTTCACCCCCTAACCTGTTTGTTAACCAGGGTGTTCCTGTACTGTATATTATACTTGATCTTGAATTGTTAATTAGATGCAGCATTAATGATTTATTAATCGAAGCACATGTATATATCATCAGCTTAAGTCTTTTTTATTTAGAGGTATTTTTACCCAAATTTACATTCGATTTCTAAAATTTAAGAATAATTGACTTGCATCATACACACAGTAAGTGGTATTCTGCTGGAGAGGATGAAGCGTGACCACTGCACCATTGCCATTGATGGATCCCTGTTCCAACATCACCCGAGGTTTCGTCCACTCATGGAAAAGTTCATCTCAGACCTTGCCCCGGGTAGATCTGTAAGTTATATTCACTTACCTGTATTGCCTTATGGAAGGGTTTTGATATCTCTGTAAGGTAAAATTGTGTTCTGTCAAAGGCTGATGCTTTAGATGATGCTGTGTGTTTGTGTGTTGTGATGAGTTCATTGAATGTACTGTATGTACAGTATATATCAATGAGGTGAGGTGAGGTGTTGATGGTAGAGTGAGAATACATTTGGGTTAGGGACTGCTTGAGTTGATAGTGTTGTATGAGTGTGTGTGTGTATGTGTTGTAGAGGAATATTTAAAGTGAAGAAATTTGACACACAGTGTTGTACATAAGGTAAATGCTAATGAAACCTATTAATGGAAACTTCTAATATTAACACATACAAAGGAAACTAAATGGCCTTTCGTCTTTCTTGGGCAGTTTGATCTCCGGTTGGCACATGACGGGTCTGGGAAAGGTGCTGCCCTGACTGCCTCCATCGCTGAGAGACTTAGAAAGAGGTCATCAAGGTAACCCTACTGATATGTAAGTGAGAGTTACTATAATGCAGGTCATCAAGGTGATCTCTTTAATAATTATCTGAGTTTTACTATGGTAGAAGTCATCAAGTTAACCTCACTAACCAATGTCTGAGAGTTGTTGTCACACGACAATTTCATATTTGCCAACACAGCATCTTGTTATGTGTATTTTCTTGTTATGACTGGTCCTAGTGGTTCCCAGTCCCAATGCCTTGGTTAGGTTGGGGCTAATTTAGACAGCTCTTTAAGATGCAGCTTTTCATGTGGTGACTAAATAAATGAAGATTTCTGTATTTCAAGTAGTGCTTTAAAAACTTGGATATTTAGGAATTATATTATTTTCCAAATAAATTTGATATTATTTTTAATTAATTATTTTCTATTCCACCCTTTTTTTTAACAGTGCAGGTCCATCTGCCAAAGTGAAAATTTAAACACCTGAGTCAGTTTACAGCCACTAGATTTAGACCCCTATAAAGGCACATAGAGTGGAAATAGTGTACCTCCATTATGGGGTCACTGCTTAGTAGAATTGCATCACAATCAAGACATTGCTTGTAAGAAGGTCAGAAGGCAATTGTTGTCAATGGCCAGGTCAGCTATGCAGTGATTGGTCAGATGAGGTCTGGCCATCTACAGGAAGCTGTAGCTGGCTGGTTTATTGATGATAAAAGTGATGAGAAGGCATATTCATTCATCAAAATAATAATACTTCAACTTCATATCTTAAGTGAAACAGGTGCAATTACAGACACAGGTACATGTACATGTATATACAGAAATATCATAATAATGACCACACAAACATAAAATGGAAAGTGGAGTACAATTGACCAGCACACAAAATGTAGTTAATTAATTGACTACAGAGGGTGCAATCCAGTTGTTTTTCTTCTTCAACACACAGTCCTACCAGTATTTATTTACAATACATACTGTATATCCATAAAGGAAAAGCCTTAACATATTACTTTTATCCTATACTGTACTTGTACTGTATTTGATTTCAAGTAAAAAACAAAACAAAAACAGCTAGATGCATTCACACATCTTTACTTACAAGAAATGTCCAACATGCAGTCTTATGGGAACCCAGGTCATGATTTGTCCATTGAGATTATAAGCTTACATGGGCATCCACCTGAAGAGTGGGGGGCAATGCAGGTCATTTGCCACTTATGGAAAATGATGAACCTACAGTATTTCTTTGTTTATTCATTTGCTAAATGTACACTACAGTACAGTATATGAATTTACAAGTTTTTTAATCAATTCACAATGTCACACTATTTATTAGATTTAATTTTTGATGCTACTAAAAGTTGCCAAGTTTTTCTGGATTTACTGTACATATAATCTCTAAACTATACTGTAGATATCTTGCCAACATTTTTTTATCTCCATCTAGGTTTTGCCTTCTATTTTAGCATTTGATCCAAACCTAAATTGATTTTAAGGCTTATCAGTGATATGATTTCTTTTCAAAATACAGTACTGCACATGGAAGATAGAGAGCTGCCATCAGGTAATCACAGCTAATCCCCATAAGTGTGGAAAATTGCCATAAAATGGTGATGATAATACACAGAAATGGCAGGGCCTGACCCAGGGAGGGGGCACAGTTGGACCATCTTTGTACTTCAGAACCTTTTTCCTCCATTTTGAGGCATTCGTCAATAAAGTTGATATAAGAGAGAGCCCCAGAAAAGCATCTTGTTGAACTGGCAAGAAATGAGTTTCAAGTTCACAGAGCAAATGGGCAATAAAAGGAATTGTGATGGTGTGACTGAAATATTCTTTGGGGAAACTATTGGCATGCTAGATCTATTACTTTTACTTTTATCCTCTTCACCACTGATCGGCTCGTTAGCCGCTTGGGCAATCGGTCACATCTGTACTGTACTGTACAGGTTGTACCTTTCTAGTCCGGCAACCTCGGGACCTGACCAGTGTAGGACCATGGAAATTCACCCTCGAAACACCCTACATAAAGCGTAAAAACATAAGATAGGAAATAAATAAATAAGAATACTATTTTATTAACCTTTAATGCTACCATAATTCTGCTTCCAAATTGAAGTGATGGTACTGTGACTCAAATTACATTTGAGTTACATCAGCAACCTGGGACTTGGTCAGAATTTACGTGATGCCATATGGCAGCAGGGTCTACCATTAGACAACACATTATGCTTCCAATATCTTCCCAAGCAGTAGTACCTCCCTGTTTGGTAGCTGCCTATCTACCTACTACCTATTGGGCAAACTAAAATCGTTCCGGACCACAGAATGCCGGACTAGAGAGGTACAACCTGTATGTGTACAGTGGTCCTTTGGTTAACGAGCACAATCCGTTCTAGAAGGTTGCTCGTTAACCGAAACCATTGTTTCAATGGGTTTTTGGGTAATTGATTTCAGCTCACCGAAAATTGCCTAAATTCAACAAAAAAGGTAGAAAAGTACACTTACTTTGAGGTGTGTATGTCGAAGGCTCCTGGATGATGATGATGGGAATTAGAATGGGGGTGGAGGAGAAGGGAGAAGAGAAGGCATTGGGGTGGAAGAGAAGTCACCCCATGGTTTCATTTCACCCATAAAATTTTAGTTCTCTTGGTACAATTCAAGATTATTTTCTTTAAATCAACACTGCACTGCATTATATATTGTCAATATGTAAAATAAATTTCAAAATGACCAATAATTTGCTTGCAAAAACAGAAAAAAAGCATTTAGTTGAAGAGAGTCTCAAGCAAGATGTTACCTCCACTGAAAAGATACAAAGACAGTAAATTATGCAAATTATACTTTACTGTCTATCCTCAGTAATGCTGCTCCTGGACATTTGAATTATGTGGACCGTAAAATAATACTATTAGACCTCTGTATACAAACTCATATTTCAGGGCCACAAGGGCACATTTGCATGTGTTTGGGAGGGGGGGGGGGTCTGAATTGTGTGAGGTAAAATATAGATGGAGCCCAATTAGCATCATTCCCATTGTGGGGTTCGAGATTGTTTGGTTCACACTCAGGATGGAATGGAGAAAGGAAACTCACAATGTGCTCTCTATATACATGTTGTATTGAATGTACAATGCAGCTTGGTGCTGGGAAGGCAGCATGGTTACAAGCGTGATGTAGAGAGAGCTGGTTGGTGAGGATGCTCACAGGAGGACAGCTTGTGGGTCGCCATGCTCGCCAGCGGGAGAGAGGACCGCCAGGCAGGCAGAGGAGCGAGGCCCGCCGGGCAGCGGCGTAGGAGGTGGTGTTGCTGGCTGTGGCTGTATGTAGAGAGTCAGCGAGAGAGCGAGAGAGGTAGATCACCACGAGGTCAGGTCTTAAATAGCGGGGGTAGGCGTGGCTTAGTAGTTGACCCCCGCTCCGTGGTGTATGGCGGCGCTGGTTGACCTAGGTCACGAGGCATACACTGGGGAATAGGTGGGGTCGGCTAGGTAGCGACAAACAGCGTTTGTAGGGGAGAATTCCACTACACCATACTCCAAGAGAGATAATGTGAGATTATATTATCCTGTACCAACAGGAGATCTCAGCCAATATCTTTCTCCTCCACATAAAGAAGATGTTAGTTTTATGTTATATTATTGCTTTTCGACAAGCTGGCCCAATGTGAATTTATGTAATGACTAATTTACTTAACTTATCTATTTAAGTGCCATAAATCTCTTAAGATGTGATCTTATTGGCTGCTCAGTGGCACGCCCACCATACCTCGTCGCTGATTGGTCACCCAGATGTCTGTCGGACACCAATCATAATCATTGTAAACATGGCGGACAGGAACGCAGGCATCGACCTTGGTACGGATATTATTTTTGTATTTACTGATACAAGCAGAAGGGTAGTTGTATGTAGAGCCTGGGTAATAACTGTAAGGTGTTTTGTTTACACTCCAGATACTTTCACTGGTCTGACAAGTTATGGTAGTGATATAAACAAGCTTCTATTTCTCTGAACTTTATGCCAAGTACACGTTAAGTTCAGATATTTTATTTTGTTAATTTATTTTGTCTAAAGTTTCCTCTTACATTAGAGACATTGTGATACGTGTAACAGACCTGTGTATTTTTGTGTTTCTTAATTAGTTTTTATTGAGTTTTCCGGTATAATAGGTCGTGTATTAAATAAAGTCTTATCAACTTTATGTAACATGTCATGAGGCCCGGATTATGGTGGCACAGAATGGACGAGATCACAGCTGATGTGTTTTATACTGACTTCTTCACTATTTGTCTTTCTAATGAATAGTTTCAGAATTAATATTACAGAAATGGGTAAAGATTCGTTTTGTCTAACACCACAGAAACTGCCATTATGGAGATGTGACCCCCTCGCCAATTACCAATAATATTAGTTGTTCAAAATGAGCAGGGCTTTTAAGATGAGGAAAAATATGTGGGGTAAAATACTAAAACAAACACCAAACGCTTGAAAACTTTACCTAACCTAACCTAACCTAACCTTAAATTATAAAAAGCTTACCTTACTTTTGTTTCTGGTGTTGTTTTCAGTGTTTAGATGAAGAGGGACCCATAAATTCGAAAGCAATTTTTAACCTTTTTACAAGTTAGGTCAAATTTTCAACGGTTTGCTTGGTGTTATTTTTAGTACTGTATTTTACCCCACATTTTCCTCTCCTTCAAAGCCTTGCCCACTTTGTACAACCAATATTGTTGGTACAGTAATTGGGGGAGGTCATATCTCCATAATGGCTCATTTGCGATGGAAATGAAGGTCAGATTCACTTGAAACAACACAAAATACACTAGGCAAACCAATTTCTTTTTGTAGTTTTATTGATTAACACAAAACGAATCTTTACCAATATTGGATTTGGTGAGGTTGATGACACATCATATATTTAAAACCACTATTAACTGGTTCCATCATAAGTCAACATGAGTTTTTGAACTCCAGGGTTCAGAAAATTGTGTTCACAGCTCACACACAGGACTAGTACTTGCAGCATGCTCTGGCTATTTTTCTTTTCTTTTTTTACATAAAAAAGTGCACATTGTTTCCCACAGTCTTTTGGATAAGTTTTTAAGGTTGTGAATGTTACTTAATTTTCAAGATATTTTATGTAAATTTCATTATGTGCTATTAGGAAGCATTGCCAAGAAATTTTATCAGTCTCTTTAACTGTGATTTAATCTCTGTTTATATAATATTCTAATGTTTATGTAATATACTGAACATATTTAAGTTTTTATTCGTATTTCTACTTTTAACTTCACAGGTTTTTGTTGTCCCTCTGTCCTCTCTTGTTGCCCCATTTCCTTGCCTTTATTTTCTTCTTAATCCACCTCACACAAAATTGGAAGAGGAATACAGTAAAGACAGTAGATTGGTTGGAAGTATTATTTATCACAGCTGTAATATATTTTCTCTCCACAGACTTGGGATGGGTGAACAGTGTACGGATCAACCTGCCGGCAGTGAAACGTCGGGCTGAGACTTTGGGTACAAAACGCACAGTGAAAAAACAGTGGCAGGCAGCTTGGCTTTTGCGTGCTGTGACTTGTATTGACCTTACCACTCTCTCAGGTAATACAGGTTATGGGTTAGTAAATCAGTAGTTGAAATATTTTAATGGAGACTTTCGTTATACAGTATCTTTGAGATTGAAGCCAAGAATTACAGTGAAATAGCAAATTGCAATACAGGGGTATGTTTTTTCAATAGGAAATATAGTAGACAGGAATGGAACCCCCCAAATTACACTCCAAATCCTGAAGGTATTTATTTCACTGTAAGACCACCTCAACACCAGGCAGACTCATCACACCACACATTGTTACCAGATGCTGCAACTATACCATACCCTGAACGGAGAAATGACTGAAAGCCCAAACACCTGTCATCTGCTGCTTGATACTGTTATTGCATGTTGGCAGCTTGTGAAATGCAGGGGTCCATATGATACTTAAATTTTTCCAGGCTTATATTGCAAAATAAATAAGTTTAATCCCACAATAAAGAAAATTGTGAGTAATTTACGATTTTGCAAATTAAATTGAGTGAAATAAGGAACCCCAAAAATAACATGAGTCTACGATATTAATTATGTCGGGAATGTAATTTTGTTGAGATAATAAATGTTAAATCTCATGGCTTGTCAGTCACAATGGTAATTGGATCCTTGTAGAGGGTACCAGTCAACCAAGGATGTCTTCATTTTTACAAGTAAGTGTTAGGTCAAACCTTACTAAATGTAAAGTGATTATTATGAGCAATGATTTAGAAACTAAACACTGGCTCATGATTGACTGTTTTTGAAAGTATAGTAATTTTAGTAAACATGGAATTACTTTTTCTTTAAATTGCGTACACAAATCTTCTGAACTGTTGAGAGAGTAAACCATATTTTTTATTATTTTTTAATAATTTGAATGATTTTACTCTTGTATCTTCAACTGTTGCTGAATTCAGAGAAATTTTCTTCCATCTTTTATTGATACTGTAATCAATTTTCTTTTCTATGACATCACCTTTGGCAGTATTCAAACTTTATATTGTCACATCCTGGACAGCAAACTCCTTTATTTTTTAGATCTTATAGTAATTTTTCTATACTCAACAGGTGATGACACTAATGCTAACATTCAGCGGCTCTGCCACAAAGCAGCACGCCCTGTTCGCTATGACATCATTAAGGCCTTGGGTATGGAGAATGCTGGCATCACCTGTGGAGCTGTGTGTGTCTATCCTTCCCGGGTAGCTGGTGCCGTCAAGACCCTAGACAAGATTGGAGTGGATATTCCTGTAGCAGCAGGTAACAGACTGTGCAATACTGTATACCTCTCCTGTGTGAATTTTTAAACTATTGGTAGGGGAGGAACAGTCACAGTCTATGGCAAAGAAAGGGTCATTGGCAGTTTTGGGGACACAGAGTTGCTTTGGTTCCATTGACAATAGGTAACCATACATCTTTATTTGCAGGTTTTTAAGGCAATAGATATGCTATTCCCATGATGACCCATAGTGTCTTATCAGTGATATCAAGATTGCTTTATCTGATATTGGTTGTAAAGGACCATGTACAGTATTATATTTGCTTAATTACAATATAAAATTGAAGGATGTGTTTGGAAATATTTAAGCAGTTTATATATTAATTCTCTAAAATTTATGTAGACTTACAGTATAACATTGTACGGTATGGTATTATGCATATTTCAACAATATATAGTATCATGACTAATTTATGTTGTTATGTAGAACACTGTTTGAATTACAGTATTTCATACTGTTCTTGAAAATTTTGATTTTAATGTGATAATAAAAAAGCTGATGCAGGGAATATTCATTTAAAAATTTTCATGTTTTACAGTGGCGACTGGATTCCCATCTGGACAATACCATCTCCAGACTCGATTGCAAGAGATCAGGTTAACTATTGCTGATGGTGCAAAGGAGATTGATATTGTTATCAATCGAGAAATGGCTCTCACTGGCAACTGGGAGGGTGAGGAATGTCATGTGTTTTAGCTTGATACTGTACAGAAGTGGGCCTCATCTCACTAAGGTCTACAGATTTAGTAAATATCTTTTATTTTGATAGAATTTTCTTGGCCTTGGCAGAGTTGATACTTTACGATTAAATATGGGCATTTAATTTGATTTAATTTTGGGGGCATTTATGTATTTCACTTTGGTATATTCAGTTTTGTCACCCATACACTCCAAAGATCTTTATAGTCAGTCTGGTTTCAATTTGCACAGTGTCTGCTCTCAGAACTCCTTATTAATTTATTTGAAAGTCTGTCAAAGATGCTTTTATTCTTTTAACCAATGAATGCCCATAAATTTGTTCATCACCTTTAATGATATACTGTTGTGCAATTTCACAACTAAAAGAATTTACCTCACCTGATAACTCATATTTTTTGTTCATGATTTGCAGGATTGTATAAGGAACTGAAATTAATGCGAGCTGCATGTGGTGATGCTCACATGAAAGCCATCCTGGCAGTAGGAGAGTTAGGTTCCATGAACAATGTGTATAAAGCCTCCTTGGTGGCCATGATGGCAGGGGCTGATTTCATCAAAACCTCAACTGGCAAGGAAGGGGTCAATGCCATCCTGCCAGTAGGAGTTGTCATGTGCAGAGCCATTAGGGACTTCTATGAACACACAGGACACAAGGTAAATTTATACAAGCAAACTTGGCAGTATGTTTTTAATTGGGTTTTCCACAACTCTCCCTTGCCATTTTATCCACTCAACCCAATCAATGTTTCTGGTGTGAATTTCCAGTGTAAATGTCAGTGTGGCACTTTTGACACTTATTTTGACGAATATAAGCCGGGGCCCCCAATTATAAACCGTAGGGTAAGTTTTGGACAGAATTCATGCTGAAAAACTTTGCATTCTAAGTTGGAGATCAAAATCATATTCATATTCAAAATTG
The DNA here is from genome assembly GCA_958450375.1 of Homarus gammarus. Lineage (NCBI taxonomy): Eukaryota > Metazoa > Arthropoda > Malacostraca > Decapoda > Nephropidae > Homarus > Homarus gammarus. Next base: position 3,266,949 of record CAUDMG010003875.1, on the reverse strand, counting down.
TTCATGACCTGCTAAGAACCATACTGTAAGTCACTCAAAAATTTTATGTATTGCATTGTGTTCCCCAACCTCTCCTCTGTCCCCTGGGTAAACAAGAGAGTCAATTGGGAACCTGTACATGTGAGTGAGAGTCCTCTGAAATGACTATTGTATGTCACGTTCCTACCTGAGCATTTTCTACTTTGGCACTTAGCAGATTATGGTCTGGAGCTCTTCATATGAGATACCGTTCATACATATATGATATTGAGTACTTGTGGTGAGAAGTACACAACTATGTGACAAAAGGCATAATAGCACCAGTGAACGAAAAGCTACAGTCACTAGCAATGATGTAACAAAAAGAAATGTGTCATCACAAATGTTGGTGAACACACAATCATGCCTGAAAGTATGCTGTGAATTCTTTTGGAAAGCTGACAATGTAATAAAGCATCATAAAAGTTGTGAAGTGCCCGAAGCAATATGCATCCCGTCTTTCCCAAGCATCAACTGGTGTGATGGCCTTCACGAGTCATGAACTTGCTCCCATGTTACCGTAGTGGAGTTGCCATTTGCAATAAATATGAAAAAGTCTGATATAATAATTTACTAATACTGTATGTATACATTCAGTCATACTATGATTTGAGAATATCATTAAGTTAACATAGAGCAATAGTGTGTATTACCATTAACAGAATGCATACCTTAGTTGTCTCACACACACACACACACACACACACACACACACACACACCAAAGAAATCATATACAGTACCTGAATTTGAAACGTTTCATAGTAGCTTGATTATATATTATTTAATGTACTGTGTATGTGGAAAGTCACATCACATTGTGACAGCACTGAGTGTGAGCCCATTCAAGACGAGACTTCACAAACGCTGGCCAGTACTTGCCAACATTACATAACAGAGACATGACCGACTGCCCAAGCGGCTAACAGGCCGATCGGTGGCGAAGAGGATAAAATAAAATATAACTTTCTTTCTAGACCTCAATAACGGAAACGTATATTCATCTTATGTTCAGAGATTTACAGTTACCCTCTTTTTCTACCATGCAAATAATAAACTTTTATTATGAAAAAGAATACACAATTATGGTCAAGTTAATACTAGTAAAGGATTTATTGTTTTATTACTTAATTCTTGTAAACAAATTCACCGGTAGATGACATGCAGGGTGATGATAGTAATGGTGGTAATTTTGACTTAAGGTGAGGTAGTAATGGTAGTGGGGACTGGTTAGAGGAGGTGCTAGAGCACACAAGGTGTTACAGTAATACAAACTTGCGAGTATTTTTAAGGCATTACTAAAAAGTGTGGCTTATATTCGTCAAAATGGGTATCTGTCCTGTATGACACGACTGCAGTCAACTGCCAAATGTGACATGTCAGCATTAAATGGGTTATTCAAGGGTTTCTGTACCCCTTAATCCACTTCACACAGATGACGGAAAGAAGTAAAGATAAAGGGTAAATAGATAGATACAGTATTACATTATTCATTATAAATTTTACTGACCAAAAATGCCCAGTACAGTATTAAAAAAGAATCTCAGGTCCTTGTTCTGAAATGAAAACCCCAAGGGGTAACACATCTTGTAAGACAGTTAGGGCAAGTGGAAGGAGAGTTTGTGTTGCTTTTTATTTGGACTGGAAGAGCTAAAAAAAAAAGAAGAAGAAATTCTGCTTCATTCAGAAATGGAGAGAGATATTGATGAATAAATGATATGTATTTGCACTAAATAAAGAAAAACACCTGCAGGTAGGATTCAAACCTGCTGGTGGGATCCGGGCAGCCAAGGATGCTCTTGTATGGCTAATGCTCATTAAAGAGGAGCTTGGTAATGATTGGCTCAACAACCACATGTTCAGGTAAGAGGAGCAATATTGTTTCTTTTTTTTATTGATTGATTTATGAATACAGTACCAGAAATAACTTCAAGGATCACCTTCAGTCTCCATAACAATTCTAGGTTGACAACAGGGTTTATTAATACATAAAACCAAAGGACTTGTATATACAGTACTTTTTTCTTTTCTTTTTTGTTAAGTGTTTTGACAAAAGGTTCCTAGAGAATTTGAAGAAGGTGGCATGCAAGGAGGTTGTGGCTTACTTGTTGTAAATCATTAGATAAGCAAGTTGTATGGGGTGATGTGATTATATGTTTTTTTTTTTTAGAAATAAAGATTGGGTAGACCCATTTTCTTTCTCCAGATAAACAATTAATTTGTTTTAGGGACATTTTGAACCAGTCTAAGAGGAGCTGTACTTGAGTGAGAAACCAAAAGTGGAATGTTTAAGAAAAAATGATGAAATAACTTTGAAAATAGAGTAGCAAACACTAATGTATAGTTTTATATATGCAGAAGTTTAATTTGCCTAGTGTGCTGTGAATACTTGTTCCAGCCTCTGTATATGTGAGTTGTAGCCTTTCATAACACAGTACTATTAAATGAAAAGGGAACAGCAGAAGCAAGAAAATTGATATGGTTAAGAATAAAGATGTAAGAAATTTGTAAAAGAAGAAAATATGTACCAGTTTATATATAGAAAGAGTGAAGAAATATCAAGTATGATGTGTGAATTATAATTGTATTGAGGTTACACGAATATGTGTAATACAAGCTGAATAACGTGTGAGCAAAGATGTACAATAATGCTGCTGAATGTTAAAAGCAAACACTTGAATTGCAGATTAGGATTGAGTTGGTTCATTTAACATTTACCTGTACTGTATGTAACCGCAGGATGTAATACCCAAGTATATTTAAAATTTTCTTGTCAGATTTCCTCTAACGGTAATTAAGTTTTCTTTTAAATGCTGACACAGGATTGGTGCATCAGGACTTTTGGGTGACATCGAGCGTCAACTCTTCCACTACGTGTATGGGCGCTATGCTGCTGCATCTGAGCTTCCGATGGCCTAAGGATGTTGACAGTCAGGAGTGGTAATTGAAAATATCTTGAATATAAAATTTGTCTTTTCCGGTTCAATGGCTGATAGTGTGGTTTTAAGAATAATGTTTAATTTATCAGTACATGAACAAGAATGTTTAAGTTAATTGGTACAATTTTATGTTTGGAAGTGTACTGTCATAGTTAAATTCTTAAAAATAATATACGAAAGTAAATACCTGTACATGTAATGTATGCAAATTGGGCTTTCCAGAAATATCAAGGAAGACATGACCTTCACTAGTACTAATTGTACTATGCTTTCTAAGGAGCATTCATATAAGTGGTACTTGCTCAGGTAAGAATGCAAAGACATTCCATAAATGTATTCCTACTACTGTATCTGCCACACTAGGGATGTATGAGTCACTGAAATAGTTTTCATTCTGTATTCTTTAAATTTCTTCCATACTGCTTACCGTTCTGCATAGTCTTAAGTGAAATTATATTTGCTGTGCCAACATACCTTCAGGAGCTCAATGGAATATAGATAAAGTTCTATTAATCAGTGCCTTATAATATAAGAATTAAATCTAAAAATAGTTATACCTGTACTGTATATGTATAATTCTGATGATGCTTTATTTTTGACTGTATTTCTCCAAGTACAGTATATGAAGTTTTAATTCTGTATTTATACCTGCATGTTCAAACACAATATGTAACTCAGCTCATAAAAGACAAGAAATGCTATACACCACAGAGAAAAAGAATTCTGATAATTATCATTACTGCTCTACCCCTTGTGTGTGTGTGGAGTGGAACAAGGGATACAGAAACCTTGAGATTAAATGTTATTGAAAAGGCAAGTGTAGGTATACCTGGCAACAACAGGAAAGTACAAACAGGAAAGTACAGTAGAGTTGCTCGTTAATGCAGATCCTAATAAGATTTCTTCACACACTCTTATGCACTCGCTATTATCCATTAACGCGAGTCCGATGCATGATAACACGAGCCAAGCTGAACTATGGTGATCCTTGGAAAAATTTCCCAAGTGGTCCATCAGTTCTCCAGCAGCAAAATTGTAAATGATCCAGCTAACATTATCATCCATGGAGTTTGGCTAGCCAGTGAGTCCAGACAACATGGCAGTATTTGTTGATCATTGTTTTTTCTGCACTATGCAGTGTGTATTGCCTTTTATTTCTGAATATATTTATCATTTCCACCACTTTTCAGTTTGTTTTTCATTATTTTTGTGATCAACTCCAACAACATTGAGTCAACAGGAGTTGTGGCAGGAAGGGATAACACAGTGGAGGACAGAACCAACCAGACACTCCCCATTTGCCCAGCTCACCAGCTAATGCATCCCTACATACATATGGTATTATTTTCCAAGTTTCATTGTGTTTTATTTACTTTGTACTGCACATGTATTGTGTTCAAACACTGCATTTTCTTCTCAAATGTTTAGCATTTACTGCTTTTTAATAGTTATTGAGCATTATGTAGTGTATTTGTTGGTCCTTCAATCATAGTTCCTATTTTCCCATTGAAATTAGGTACTCTGTATGTGTATGTGTATAAATACATTTTTTATTAACACAAGCTTTGGTGGTCCCTAACACGCGGTAACTAGTGACTATTGTATGTACAATACACCTGTTACGTATTGGAAATGTTGTAATGTATAGCAGATTCGAGCAGTAAGCTACATCTGTACTCTTTTTCTTTTAATAATTTGCTGCTTAACAATTAGATTACAGTATTTTAATTTAGAGTAAAAGTATCTGATGTGCCATGTCTCACCATGTATTCCAGTGATAAGCATACTACATATACAGTAATATCTCTGTTAGCTGGAATCCCCATTAACCAGAACTCTTCAATACTGTACCTGGAATTGAAATTGGATCAAATTTTTCGGAAAAATTATCTCAATTGTGGGTCTGTGAACGAGTTTCTGAAATTGAAAATCAGACAAATTTTTTTAGAAAATTACAGAAAATCTATCCTTTGTTTATCTGGGTCTGTGAGCAAATTTTGAGGTTGAAATAATCTGTAATTCTGAAAACTTAAGAGAAATTTTGGGAAAGACACTCCAATTTTTTTCTCTGGTGTGGGAGCAAATTCTGAGGACAAAATAATGCACAATTTATGGAAAATTACAAGAAACTTTTCCCAGTACCCGGAAAATTTCTGGGATATGGGATTTTTCTGGGTTTGAGAGAACTGTCTCTTCACCCAGAAATCTCTCATCGCCAGAAGAACTCTGTAACAATTATTTTGGCTAATGGGGATATCACTGTACTGTACTCACAATATCCCAATCCCTGATATGTAAGCATGATGGTGGCTACACATGGTATTAAAAAGAATCCCAATATACAGTGGTCCCTCGGTTAACGAACACAATCCGTTCCAGCAGGTTGTTCGTTAACCGAAACCATTGTTTCAATGGGTTTTTGGGTAATTGGTTCCAGCTCACCGAAAATTGCCTAAATTCACCAAAAATGGTAGAAAAGTTCACTTACTTTGAGGTGTGTGTGTAGAAGGCTCCTGGATGATTATGATGATGATGATGGGAATTAGAATGGGGGTGGAGGAGAAGGAAGAAGAGAAGGCATTGGGGTGGAAGAGAAGTCACCCCATGGCACCATTTCACCCATAAAATTTTAGTTCTCTTGGTGTATTTCAAGATTATTTTCTTTAAATCAACACTGCACTGCATTATATATTGTCAATATGTAAAATATATTTCAAAATGGCCAATAATTTGCTTGGAAACACAGAAAAAAGCGTTTAGTTGAAGAGTCTCAAGCAAGATGTTACCTCCAGTGAAAACAGACAGAGACTAACGCCTGTTTGCTGTGTTAAGAGGCTGGATGCCGCGCATTAAACTAGTCACTTTACCTTCAATTATGTTCAGTAATGTTAAAATGACTAAAAAATTGAATATTAAACTTTTAAAATTATTGAATAGTATAAACTTCTTGATATTTACTAAAATAGTAAGGAATTTAAGCCCTAGAACCGATTGATGTATTGGCGGACTAATACTAAATCTGGTTGACCGGCCAGTGCAAGCGAAAACATGTTGAGGTCGGTTCGTAAGAAATTTGTTAACCGAATTTAAGAATCTTATGGAAGGCAGTTCGTTAACCGAGGGACCACTGTATTTTAGAACTAACTGTGAACGAGATGGTTTACACAGGTGAGAGATATAACTGTACGTGCAGTATATAAGCCTTTATAGAGACCAAGGTGTTTGAAGACATTTATGCTGCCTTCTCTATGGGCTTTGTCAAGTATCATACAAGTGACCACATGCACAGTAAAACTTCACTTTATTGGACTAATGTAGGCTTAAACAAGTTCATAAAATTTGAGTGACAATACATGGGTAACAAATGAATTATTAAGTTACAGTATGGCCAGCAGTCATCATAGTTGTCTGCTAGTACCTGTTGATCTTATGATTGGATATGAGCAGAAGTCACTGAAAATGATTGAATTTATATACTGTACAGTATATTTAATACATAATTTTGATTTAGTATTACTAACAGTAATACACACAGAAGAAATATTTTGCGCATAGTCACCCAGTCAGACATCAACACTTGGGAAGTATCTTGGCTCCAACACCTATTTCCAAGATGACTGGTATTTTACATACACCAGAGTCCTTGCACAGATTCACTTCACATTAAATACCTTTTTTTCCTGGTAATCAAGAATTATATTGGCATTACACTTCACATAGCAGGATGACTTGGTGAGCTTAGTTGTGATCATAAGCCATTGGAACACTGCTGAATCTTTTTCAGACTATTTTCTCTGTTATATCAAACCTCAATCACTCATAACTGGAATCACGAGTATTCAAAAAATGGAGAGGAAAATAAAGTACTGTACTACAGTACAGTTTACTGTATCCTAACTCACTAGACAGACCTGAGTACTGTATGCCAGGGCCTGAGCAGTAAGTTATTAATATGGACGAGGAACTGTGTCAGTCATGTTCTGTGAGGTAACATCAGAAAATTAAATATTGGATTGAAATAATCCAATGAAACTGAGTTTTGCTATTATATAATCTGATAATGTGAAGTCTTTACTATAACCAGGAATGGATGTAAAACTGTTGCATGATTGAGAACATCTGGCAAAGTGTGAAATAGCTTAAAAAAATGTGATTAGTGACATGTACTAGTTTATGGTAATGAACAAATCACAGATACTCTACATGTAAATTTATATGATTCACATGAAAGAAGTCTTCTGTTATTAAATGTACAGTCATGTGATAATAGTTGTTTCAACCCTGTATGGACTACAAATTTGTCTCCTGAGATATATACTGGTGGTTACCTAATAATTATACAGTACGTACTTGCTAATTATGGGACAATGAAATTCTTTTGTTCGAGCAGTTATTTATGTGAACACAGTTTTAACATGGTACATTTTCACTTCAATAAAGTGAAGTAATGAAGAGTACCAATGTTAACCCTTTCTCTACCATAAACCAAAACCATGATACTAACACAATACGAATGCCTGTACCATGATTTCAGTTTATGATAAATAGGTTAATATCCGGTACATGCAAATTTTGAAAAACATATCACAAATCAGAATTTTATAAAATTTCAGCTGATACTTAAATAGTAATTAATGACCAACTCATGAGGGAGAAGCTTCTTTAACACTCTGGACTACTAACTTCCAGCCACCCTCCCACCAACTGCTGGGCCACTGCTGGCAGTGGGGGGATATGAGGGTGCTTAGCAATCCATACAGTACAGGTACTCCTCGACTTATGACCGCCCTGGTCGTATAAAATATTTTTCAAATTACGTATTTTCGAGTCCTTACGTTAGTAATAGCACTGTGTACTGACAAAATTTTCATTTGTAATTCCCTTTAAAATGGCTGGCAAGCGTAAAGGTGAGAGTTCTCGTGGTGCAGAGAAGAAAAAGAGACACCCATTTTAGATTTTCTATGTATTATTTTCGCATTTTTGACTTACGACCACGTCGTCTGTCCCTAACCCCGTCGTAAGTCAAGGACTGACTGTATACAGTACATATTTTCTTTTATACTTTTAGCTATTGAATGTGTTTTAATTGAGGTAGGGCCATCATTGAAACATTCTATCTAAATAATATTGTTTTCAATATGTATATACAGTGGGGTATGCTATAACGAACGGATCCTACTACGAATAACGAACGGTTTTACCTATAAAATTGAGAATGCTATAACGAACGAAACTCCTACAACGAACACTATTTAATTTTTTTTTTCTAATTTATTGTTTTTTTATTACAAATATTAATGATATTCTTTATTTCAGGTGTTTAGATGCATATTTATGCAATTTTTTACAATTTTTACAATTTTATATTATATTTTTCAGTGTTAAGTGGTTGTATTTGGGGGCCTGGAACGGATTAATCCTATAACAAACGAATGCTATAACGAACAAGGTTCTAGAACCAATTTGATTCGTTATAGCATACCCCACTGTATATGTATATATATGAAAACTCGTTATTTTTCACAAAATCATGAGTTCAAGACAAAACAGTTTTCATATTGGTGTGTAAAAGTTCAATTTAATTTTGTACTTATTATAGAAAGTAAGAACTGCATTCGTTATAGAGATATAGGCATAAAAAATTAAGTTCTTTACACAAAATTAGTAAGAAGTACTGTAGTCCAAAGTGTTAATAACTATGAAATGTGATGTAAATTACTCATTTACACAAAATTTATTACATTTATGTTAGCACCATTACTCTGTCAATGCAGTCCCAAAGATATGTGAATGGGTAAAGGTATACAGCTTATGCTAGCACAATTATAATTTAAGGTATACACTGACATTGTGAAACATAGCCACTGAAGTCTGATAATAACTAGCAATACTTATGTTCAGTACAGTATACTGATAGACCATGTACAAAGACCGTACATGTACTTACTATACTCCTTAAAGGGCGTCAATATCGTGGGTTCAATCTGCACAATATTGTTGTTGAAACCTATATATATGTAAAAAGAGATAATTATAGTGTATCTATGGGTCTAAAAATCGGCATCATACCAACTTTGGACATCCAAACTGACTCTAAAATACGTATAAAAATTCTGATGTGTTGGGATCATATCTCCTCCCTCCCCAAACACACCTGAAATTTTGTGTGTTTAAGGTTGGGGGTTGAAAGCAAACAATTGTTTTTTTGGGGGGAAGAAAAAACTATCATCATGTTGACATACATACAGGTTCCACAAATAGTATCATGACACTTTACAACTCCTGATGTGAGCCTCTTAAGTGCTGGATTTTCTTGAGATCTGTTAAACCTGCTGCCAAAGAACATACGTCTCGGGAAATATAAATACTCTACTCCTAAATTTTCTGTCATCTAAGGAAATATTTACACTGTCAGGAGTAAACTGTATAGGCTGAATAATTTTGATACAAGGAGGTTAAGCAACTAATGAATACTGACTTACCAGTAGATACTTCTCTGTACAAGTTTCATTTAAGCTGCTGAAGACAAATTGAAACTGTGACAGATGCAAATAACATGTAGTGTGGACAGGTACAATGATTAGTTCAGTAATGTTGTACTGTCAACTAGGGACCTTTGACTCAAGGGACATCACAGTTTAAACAAGAAAAAAAAGGATTAACAGGATGTCCTGATTTACCAGGATAAAAGACTTGTACACATTGCTAAATAATTTCACATTTGCTTTGCACCCTGGGAATCATCTATTAGAAAATATGATACAATACCACTTTTTTTCTTTCCATGACTACAACAGTTCCAGCAAAATGCTGACTCGGCATTCCAAAATTACACAACCAAATACTCAGCATACCACATACTTCGCTGTAAAACTTACTTATTAAAAGTTAAATGGTGTATTTTTCAACTGTACAAGTTGTGGAAAACACTTGTCACATGATATCATGGGAAGAGAAATTATGAAAAAAACTTGAAGATGATATGTCACAAACATTAACCTTGAGCTGTGTGTTGGTAATGGTGTGAATGTGTATTGTTGAACTCTGTTGACCTATAAAAGGTATGCTGATGGGGTCCTCCTCAAATGTGAAAATGAACCAAAAATATCAAATAAAATGGATCAGCTTTAATTAGCATCAATACTCAAAGTTGCAAGATAATTTTTTTCTCTATTATAAAATTTGAAATTTCATTAAATAAATTTTTCTTTTCAAAGATATGCAATAAAGTATATACTGTACTGTATACAAATACTGCAACATTCAAGATACAATATTAACTGCAGTTTGTATGTAAATAAGTTCTTTTATCATTACTGTACTAGTATACAGTATTTTGAAAACAAAAATAGAAAAAAATTATATGAACTTCAAAGCACATAAACAAGTATGAAGTAGATCCTCAAAACATGAATATTAATGTTTCAGGTAAAGCTCTTCTTGTTGATATATAGATATCCCTCGTTTAACGTAAATTCAATTTTGCGATAAAATATTTTGACACCCTTTCTTGCATAATGTTAGGTCAGAACTCAGTTTAGTGATGATGTGACTAACTGGGAAGGGGGGAAAACTGGGAATTCTTTGTTCCAATTGTGCATCTCTACTCTCACTTTATTGTTTGCATTTACTCTACCTGCATGCTTGAGAGTATGCTGTGATTTATTTATTTTTTTGTTTAATAAAGTTTTGGGAGCAATGAACATCCCGTCTCCCCCACGCGTGAGCTATGACACGACTGACTTGTGGAATAGCACCCCCCGTGCCGGAATGGAGTTGCCATTTACGATATATTGTTCAACGAAAAAACCTACTAATTTGCTGATTTGTATATATTGACTCAAAAGTGTGATTCATAACTTGCTATGATATCTGAATATCAGCAGATTACCTTAGAGCAACAGTGAATATTACCATTAACAGAATGCATACCATTGTTGCCACACACACACTTTCAAGATTGTTTTTTATACGGAGTACTGTACTGTACAGTAGAGTACGTATATTTGAATTTAAAAGCTTTCACAGTGGCTTGATAATGTATTATTAATAAATGTGGAAAGTAAACAACCCATTCTAATGCCTCTTATGTTCCAATTACATAAATTTAGAATACAGATGTATTAGAATGATGATAACTGCCTGTTCGCTTCCTAGACATCAATAATGGGAATGTATATTCACATTTACCCTCCTAAATATACCATACAGAGAATAATCTCTCTTTATTATGAAAAAAATAGTAAACAATTATGATCAAGTTAATATCAGCAAATGATTTTTATGTTTTATTATTACTGTACAGTATTACCCCGCTTTACGCGGTTTCACTTTACGCGATTTCTCATATACGAGGTGCCTCGCCAGAACCGAACTTTCACTTTCCGCGGTTCATGTACCCATATACGCGCAGAGTGTCCGGCTCGACGCTATTTTTAGATTCGCCCCACCCGCCTGATCCCCCCGCCTCCCGCCTACGCAAGCCGCGCGGTAAGGTTGAGCAGTGCATGTCTCTGTTGCGTTATCACTGACGTCATATGACATATCGGACTGTGATTAGCCATGCATCCCTATCCCCCTCTGCCGCAACCCACCACAGCCAGTGATAGTGACAGTGAAGGTGACTTTGAGGGATTTGTCAGGGAAGCCCTGACAACTGTAACTGATAGTGATGGTGATGCACCTAGTAATGGTGATTCACCTGAGGGCCAGTCATCTGCCCTCTGCCTCGGAACCAGCCTCCATCCCTGTATGCCGACCCATCTCTTCTACTAACGTAAGTGTTACACCTAACTTTTAGTTTTCCTAACCTAACCTTTATTTTTTCCTAACTTAACCTTTATTTTTCCTAACCTAACCTCTTCTATATTACTTGTTTGCGCATACCATCATAAAGTTAAGATAAAATTTTTACTACAACATAGTTGTGTGTCGTCAAAAAGTGGAGTTTGGGGGTCGGACCAGTCTCTATTGGAATTAATCCCATATGTTCTGTTGTTCCATTTACGCGGATTTCACTTTCCGCGATACCCTGTGGGTTCAATTGACCGCGTAAATCAGGGTACTACTGTACTGTACTATAAGGGCTTAGGACACAATAAGTACAGTACTGCACAGTTCGCTGACCTTCATTTCTTGTAAACATATTCACGGGTAGATGACATGCAGGGTGATAGAGGTAATTTGGACTTAAGGTGAGGTAGTAATGGTGGTGGGGACTGGTTAGAGGTGCTAGAGCATACTAGGAATTACAGTAATACTTATTGATATTTTTGAGGCTTTACAAAAATTTGTAACTGATAGTAAGCCGCATCTCCACTTATCCCTCGTTTAGCGACAATTTCACTTAACATCAGGATTTCAGGAACCCAACCCCATCATTAAAGGAGGGATACATGTAATTATTTTCTCATTTCTGGAGGACTGTGCTAATGTTAGTGATCTATGGAATGATTTGATTTAAGAAGTACAGTACAACATTTTAGACACAGGAGTGCCGGTATTGATGATGCTGTGTGGTACAGTGTAAGAGTAAGTGAGTCATTGCTTACATCATTTAAGTTAATGTTAAAATTATTAACAATTGTATTTAAATGAATAAACAAATCTGCTCAACCAATGGGAGATTGATATGCTTGCAACTGGTCATAAAAATTAACCCAAAATAATTTTTGTTTCCCTTTCTTAAAGGCTAAACACTGAAAACAAGAGCTTGAATTGTAAAAGTGAACATTGCCAGTATATTTTCATGCGAACATCATTCTCCAAAGATTTTTAAACAAAGTCAAATGAAACTGAAGTTAATGGACAAACACCAAAAGTTGATAGCCAGAAAATATTGTCATACCATAATGAGACCACAAATATGCAGGCATATGAAAAGTAAAGGCAAAGCTGTACAGACTCCTTGAAGAAATTCACCTTCTGATATGTTTACATCACATAAAGAGAAAATGTGTTGTGTGAGCCACATGTACTATCCCACTTTGGCAACTGGAAAAACTCAGGTTTCCATCTAGTGACATTGATAGCTCCTCGACACACAGGAGCCAAAGACTCGGAGTCAAGAGTTCCATCTCTTTCATCCAAGGAAAGTGTTCTAAGGTTTGGAAAATTTGGCAAGAGACGCTGCAGGAAAAAGTGCAAGGCTGACAGACTACCTAAATCACAACAAAACTGAAGATGGAGAGTCTGAACAGCATCGGATGACAGAAGAGCAAAATCATCTTCCATGTCCAATGCACAGGACAACCCCAGCATCTGCAGGAGAAAGTTTGTTACAATATTCCTATTTACTCTTTGTTTACCTTTACAGTACAAATCAATTCACTAAGAAAAAATCAACACCTGCTGTAACTTTCTCTATTGAAAATGACATTTTTTCTTTATCCACAACATGTCGCTGTAAGTACATAAAAATTTAAGTAGCTTGGGAACCAAGATTTAAAACAGTGGCTCCCACTATTTTTAAAAATCAATTTAATCATCTTTTAATCAATTTTACACTTTCTACCCTTACAGGTGTTTATATTATTTTCAAGGTGAACGCGTAATTATTTTATCCATGTACGTATCTTGTGCATATGGGGGAGATTGAAATATACTATACACTACTGAGAAAAAAATTGAATTTTTTTTTTAATTTGCTAATAAAGAAAAGAAAAACTCAATACTGAACTATACAGTAATCATTTCTTATAATGAAATTCATTTTAGTGGAACGACTGTGAGGCTTTTATTTGCTTCTCCATCTAGTGTAGCCTTCCGCTAGAATCTAGATGGAGGAAGTTTCCGGTAACATCCGTGGGCTCGCATCTTTATTTTGGCATGAATCAGATAGTTTCCTCCCGCACATCATCGTATTGTTGTTGTCTCCCAGGTTTTTTTGGGGGTATTCTGCCATCGTGTGTGCATGAATATCGTTGTCCTCATCCCTAAATGGAGTGCTAAATCCAGTGAAGAGAAGGGTAAGAGTGTGTCCCAAATTTACATTAACTAAAATTTTTTACTCACGATTTTATTACCAATTTTCCAAATATTCTGTATGTACAGTATGTTTTTTTTCAAATGGCCTCATGCCCCCCCCAGTTTGGGAACCACTGATTTAGAGCCATTAGGGTCTTTGTGAGCCTTGGCGTAACTATGATTCTTACTGGGAATTAGGTAAGGCTGACAAGTTGATAAGTGGTTAGCCTGTGAATATTATTCCCACCACCTACACTACCCATGTCATGCTCTACCATATACTGTAATTATGAAGAAACTGACACATAATGATAAATACTTACTCTGTTACATGACTGACTCACCTCTAAGTTGGGAGCAGCTCTCAATACATTATCTACCACCTTGGTGTAGTCGGAGTCATGAGTGGCATCGGTTTCAGAGGGAATATCCTGGATCACCAGGGTATGCAGAGTTATGCAGGGACGAAGGAGAGTCCTGATGGAAAATGACAGGTTTACATACTAAATTTTGGTGAACAACACAGACCCTTCACTGATAATTAATCATTCATTCTCACCTGATGTGTTCTGTGGTGTTCCTATTCCACAACAGGTCCCGAGATATCCATTTACAGTAATCCTCCCGTTAGCCGGAATCCCCAGTTTCCGGAACTTCCCAATAGCCACAATTGATTGTGAGTCAGAAAATTTTCTGTTTTGGGCATGGGAACGAGTATCCGAGGATGAAAATCAGGCAAATTTTCTGGAAAAATTCTGAAAAAATCTCTCCATGGGAATAAATTTTGCGGGAGTTCCCGATGCTTCTGCATGTTTCTCCACATTCCGGGCACGTGGGTGGGCTAGCTGCTTGAGTAACTTAAACGCTTAGTTCATATTCTGTTACTATTGTAGGAAGTTGTTCCCTCGCTTTCTGCTGTTTTTGCATACAATTTGTGTTGTGCAGTACTGTACATTACTGTATTGTACCATGATACAATCAGCCAAGAATACAACGTGATTAGTTACCTATACTGTACAGTACTATACATTCAGCAGTGGGCAGTGTATGCCTATTGTAGGCTAGGGTGTAGAGTTGTATGTGACAAAAAACACCTGCTGCAATAGATGGTACAGAGCAAAGGCAGGCCATCCTGTATCATCACATTACCATTTGGCCTGACTGTATTTTATCACAAGCTCAAGACAACAGCATCTGCTGGTGAGTCCAGTATATTTTGTTTAAATAGTACGGTACGGTATGCGGTATATATAGAGTATACAGTACGTAGTATATTTTGTTTATTTATAAGATATTTTATGTGTACTGTGGTGTTTGCATAAATTAATACAGCTCTGTGCCTGTCTGTGTGAGATGCATGGTTTAGACTCAGAAAACTTGCCCCTGTATATGAAAAAATTTCAGTGATGAGAAATTCATAATATACTCGAAAATCTCTCATTCTCGCAAGAGCTCTGCACCAATTATTCCAGCTAACGGGGATATCACTTTATATTTTTCACATATGCTATTCCTATAAGTAAACAAAAAATGAATCAATCATTCCAGAGTACAGTATTTGGTTCACTGTATGTATACAGTACTTAAAAGTTAATTTCATAGGGCGTACATAACTATCACCCAATCCATCCTCACCTACAGTATATTGGTACACACATTTACATGATGAAGGGAAGACATATCACTTACATCACATAATTAAATAATGGTTCAGATGATTTAATTTACATTAAAATTAAATTATGAGATCGTGTAATTCAACCTCTTACTATCCCAATGCGGTAATTTCATATTCATTATTTTAACTACTACAGTACATGTACCTGTTAAATCTTACTAAAGATCAATGTTTACTTCAACTGAGTACACTGGAATAAAGCAATAATCATATGCTATATATCTTCAACAATTCCTCATGAACACCAAAAATACCATATCAACAATTGAACATTTTTCCCTGCTATTTTGAGCTTTTTTCTACTATAATTGAGGGTGGTCATTAATAATAAAGACCCACTATCACACACAAACATTATTTCTTCCTTTGTTGTCATTCATTCTTACTGCTATTGCATGCAGTCTGCTATGGTATTCCCCTTCCACAATAATGCCCTAATCTTGTATCTATCATCTCCCATGAGCAGCACTTTCTTCTCAAAATGCAACTCAATTTCTGGTTCTCTTTTTCGTGTACACCGTTGATTCCTTAATGTCCATCACCCCTCATTTCTAGTGCAAAGACCTTGGACTGCATGTTCAATGGTATTTGCACTGAACCTACTACCTGTACTATTTTACAGAAAATTAAAATAGGCTAAATTAATAGGATTTTCACTTAATATTTACCAAGAAAGCCCACAGAGGGCTTCAAGAGGCTGGGGATCAAGGGATGCACAGTTATCTACAATAAATAAAAAAGCATAACATATTAACTCCTGTATGGCGAAATATTAGAAGATTAAGGAAAATAATAATAATATTACACCTACTGTACTGTATTGTCAAATAATGTTTTTATTCCAGGAATAATCTAAATCATTCCAACAATTACTTGAAAAGATCAAGTGGGCCAACAACCAAATGCTAATTGAAACCCTAAATAAGCACTACCTGATATACAGTGGGAACATAAAAACAAGACACTGTACAAACATGCCCAGTGGTACCTGGCTCACCCACCTGTAGCTTTTTGATGCATCGTCACTGTCACTCATTGCCATGGACACTGCCAGAAAGTATAATCTTGGACACAAGTTGATCAGTTGATATAAAGTGTTGGAATTCAATTGTGCATACTCATAACATATATGTAGGCTGGTGATACAGCTGCCTTGTGCGTGTAGTGTTGGCAGAACAACTTTTGTTATGTCAACCTCTTCGTACGGCCGCAGTGCCAGAGATTCAAAAGCACTCATTTGCGAAACCAGCTTACATAGTTTTGCTCCAGCTTCCTCCAGTCTTCTTTCAAACACTGAATCACAATCCGCACCCTTAAAATTATCATCAACATGTAATCGAAGTTCTCTTAAAAATGGAGCTCGGTTGACTAGGCATCTCAGTCTTTCATCAAGAATCCCTTTGGTCCTGCAGCTTACCCTCAAAGCTGTGACCTGAGCTCCCACATCTAAGAAAGGTTGCACAAGACTCTTTTCATTTTCCTCCATGTAAGCATCAATTCCACAAAAGCGCACACTTGGATAAAACACACATAACATCTGAATGAATCTTTCAGTTTGTTTCCAATATAGAATATCAACATATCTAAGATGGCTAAATGAAAGTCTCGGTTTTGTGCCTTCTTTCCACGAGCGCACGACCTCTTCACTGGACATACCATCAAAAAAACAAGCAAACAAAGCTTCGTCACTCATAAACACTTGTGGCTGCATGTGTGGAATGGAAAATTCTGTGAGCATTCTACAGTGACTCCCCAAGGACATCATGAAGTCATTACTAAGGGCCCACTGGTTCATCTTTAACACCTGTTGTAAATAAAAAATATATATCAGAAAGATCAAGATTAATAGTATTTCACCTCTGCGCTTTCAGCTACTCTAAATTTTGTAAAGGCCAGGAAAGAATAATAATTGATCATTCTTGGAAGCATCGTTACAATCGCAAAATGTTGAGATTAATATGAGTACCTATCCCACGAAAACAATTAGCACATTAAGCAAACACCTCAAATCTCAATAAAATCCTGAGACAAACTGTGATCAACAATCATTTGGGTGGCAAGAATGAAATTATGGAGATGCATACACTACCACCACATATCTTCTATAAAGGGAAAATTTCCTGACCTGTAAATTTGGGGATTGTTGCACCAGGGCAGTAAGGACAGGCTTGATCCCTAGTTTGTCGTCAGTCACAAACAACTTCTGCAGGGGGTAGGGTCCTAGTCGAGTTATAACTTGAGCAAGATCCCCACACCACTCACTGCAAGTATACAAAGTAAGGATAAAAAAAAAGAGGACTAAGTGAAAGCTTTTAAGTTGTAGTGAGGCTGAGATGCATGTCTCCATAGCTCAACAAATACAGTTCTGTGTATGGATGAAGTGGTGAGGGATATGAAGGTACGATGTCAACATGAATAATGCAATACTTTTTATGGAGACTGAGCAGGACTGCATAGATCAGTGAATGACTTTGACAGGGTGTGTGGTACCAGATGATAAGAACATGAGAAAATAAGGAGTCTGCAATAGGCTGGTTGGCCTGTGCAGAGGCAAGATTAGTGCACTGGATAGGGCACGTACAGTGCACAAAGCTGGAGATATGGGAAATCAATAGGGCAAAGGAAATATGTTACTACAGAGCACTCTAGATAATCCTGTGTCATGGCCACCCCTTTAGAAGGGAGCAAGGCATCACTAGATTAGGATAAGTCAATCCTTTTTTTAAAATAGTACAATACAGTATTCTGTGATTGTTTGTATATTAATCAATACATACAGCATTATATAAGCAGAGCTCCAAAGGCTAAAAATTATTAATATTTCTCACTATCCACATTGCTTATTTATTCAGCACTGTATCGTAATGTCTATTCTATTCCATATATACTTACCACACTACATAATTTGCTTTCCTTTACAGTTTTGCTTTTTTCAGAATATCATCATTAAACATCTCATTTCTTCTTTTTATATGTTAGCAAGTTGATAAGATGTTTCCCCTGTTCAAGGTTGACATGCATCCTCCACATTAGTAAGTCATTAAAAAGTCCCGAAATTTTTGTTAGCCATACACGGTATATGGCCATATACTGTACGGTATATGATATACCCCTTAGCTCTGCATGTACCAGGTGAATGAAAATTTATATGAAATAGATTAAACAAGATATTATTCCTTTAGGTACAAGTGTGAAATATATCAGAAGTGATAGATCCAAAATACACTAAAAAATAATAAACACTTGTTACTCAAGGTGAAAATCTTTTACAAAAGTAAATTATAACAAATGCATGGTATCAATAAAATGAGACCTGTTAAATCCTTGACCTAAAATAAAAATTCTGGAAACAGTGTTATATATATATATATATATATTATCTTACCTTAAAATTTCAAAGCGTTCCCCTCCAAGTTCAATTCTTGTATCAACACAAAGTCGTAGTAATAAGAACAGCACAAATTCTTCTTCTGTTTTGGAAGTCCAACTCAGCTGCTCAAAGGCATTCACAATCTGAGCCCGTAGCACTGAATCTACACTTCCCAGAGTGCTCTTGTTCCACCACCAGTCACGGAACTTCTTCATCTCTTGCTAGTACGGTAGATATCAAAATATATTGAAATTTTTCAATATGACATTCAAAATTAATTATTACTATACTGTAATAATTTTTGTAATGATTTTTAATCAACTATTTAGTTCTAAAACTATTATTGTAGTCCAACTTGATTAATATAAACTGGTGGCCTTATTTTCAGGGAATAGCAAGGTCTGCTTCTGAGTAATGTAAATACTGTACAGTCTCTGTATAGTATAAATATAACTACAGTATGTTTCTATTAGAAGCTAAACCACCAGGAGAGCCCTCACGCTTCCAACAATTTAATTCTTATGGTTCACTGGAGGACATCCACTTCAGCTGCTGACAGCTAATAATAAAATAAAAAATTACAGGTTGAGCTGGTCACTTTCATGTTAAGGCCCAGGGTTAAGGTAACTCTTCAGGTCTGAGGGTTGTCATCCAAAAAACTGGCACTTGACAATATAGGCAATGTTAGATTTTTTCTTTTTAATGGCAACACTTCAATTTTAAAGGACTGGTTTAGTCATTACTAAAAAGTAACAATAATAACTGAAAAACTGAGAAAAAAATTGAGGTTTATGAGAACAATGTATTAAGTACTGGACTGTACAAGTGCTTGTATGGGCTAAGTATTGATAAACATACCCACTGTGGTTGAGGAACTGGCATGGTGACATCATTAAGATTGTAGATCTGACTTCTTTCTGCTGATTTTTTACTTTTTTTCTTTTTCTGTGGTAACTCATACTGCCATATCATAACTGGGTCCCACCTGCCAGAAGGGAAAACAATGACAGCATACACAAAGCACAATTATATGCCATTCACTGCTTCACAAAAATACAAAAACTTAGTTTACCTATACATGTACCTTGATTAACTACAAGAATAGCTCTTGATATTATGGTGAAAACTGCCCTGTAAACAACTGTTAAGAGTTGATGGAATATTTTGGATGCAGAACAAAAACTAGCACTGCTCAGATATAAGGAACACCTTAAAACCCATGATATATCTGAAGAACACTGTACGTACTGCCCCTAAGTTGTCTCAAGGACTCTATTACACCCTCCCCCCCTATACTGAATAGCATTTAACAACTTTAGTCCAATAGAGATATTTTCTTTTTATGTACACTACACTATATCAAACTTTTTAAAAGAACAAAAGTGACATATGGATAAAGTAATATGGTACCTATAATGATTACATTCTTCATAGTCTTCGTATGTGAGGCAGCGAGCGACAGCCCCAGCAGCGAGGGAAGATAGACAAGGTGGACGATGGTAAGATGGTACCACCATTCCTTCACTGAGTGTCACATTGGAGGTCATTATCCTACATCTGGCTTAATTCATCATACCTGGTAGAAAACAGAATCTACATTAAGCATACTGACAGAGGGTATTTACTACTACAGTTCTACTCGGTCTGGTAAGCAGCATTGCAAATCTCCACTTATAACAATTCAAAATAAAACTGTTCAATGATGGCAGATAACAAAAACTGCAAATACTGTACAGTATTATCAATAACCATTGTATCCATGAATAATTATAAAGGAAAGGCTTAAAAAATTAGTAATGATAATCATGAAAGTAATTGGTAGATGATGTGGTTAATTTGACCAAGAATATTTTCTATGACAGACATGTCAGGTGAGGCAACAAAATTCATCACAAACCATGTCACTAATATATTATTCACTTATTCGTTCTTACTGAACTCATACACACTCAAGGAATGTTTTTTGTTCGTTACTTGACACTAAATATGATCAAATGCTACTGTCAATGGAATGTGAACAGCCACTTTTGAAAGTAGTAATGTTTAAGAAAGTCTCGTCAAAATACACTATTTTTCTGAACGGTGTAGCACCCTGGGAGCCTTACCCCCACTTCCTGGTGCAGTGACACATACCTAAACTAGCAATGAGCTGGTGGAGGAGTTAGTAAGACACATTATAACAGCTTCAGCTTCACGTCCACTTCATGTAGGAATATGGATAATGTTCACGAAGTTACCTAGGACTATCGCTAAGCTATTTCTTTACCCTTTGAAAGTAGACGATATGAATAAAAATAGAGAGTTTAAACCAACGCATAACTACAACAAGATTTCTACACTGGATTTGGTTAAGTTATCTCACACTTGATTGATTCGTATACTTTAAAAAATAAAGTCAAAGGCGATGCGTTCGTGGTATCTTACTAGCATCTGTCGTCTTGCCTTCATGTTGCATTCACTGGTTTGTAAACAATGGTCCCGATTCATGACGCAAATACATAGGAAGTTATTAATCTTTTGCAATATCATTTTATGTCTTATATATTCTATACTGATATAAATACCATTAAAATACAATAATAATGGAAATACTTGAGACGCCATATGTCATGCATGATATGTTTGTTTTATATATTCACATATTCAAGGAAGCCAAAGTCAACGGTCACTAAATCGAACAATAAATTTTAGTAGCTATGGCTAGCCAAGACAGAATATATTATTGTCATGATTAAAAAAGCACCATTTTCATTTCAGGCTTTAAATCATAAACGCCGTGCAATTCTATAATTTTAACATTCACTGATAACGTGTACTGAATTATTGCCTCAATGGACAAGTTAGTTATGAATCTCGTAAAAAGGCTCAATTGACCCGTATAGGCTGAATTAGTAGGAAATAATTTTCGGCGTGGCTACTTAAGACGATGTCATACTGTGGCTTTGTTGAATCGACAGGAATCTTCCATCACATGTACATAGCTTCAGACGTAAGTACAGTATTTATTAAACACATTTTGTTATTTATTCCCAGTTAATGCTTTAAAGTACAGTTCTGGGCTTTAAACTGTTTGTTGACAATGTCCCTGAATGTTTGAGTTTACACTCCTCTGAGAAAACACTTCCAGAACATCTCCATGTCTACAGTACTCCATGGTATTATGCTTATAACTGTATTCTTCACCATGTACCCTGTGAGTCTGTGATATTTTTCTTTACTTTGCTTTACACTTTACTTATCCTCTTTGTCGCTGGTCGGCTAGCCAGTCGGTAGTTTGTCGCTAATTTCTCCGGTTACTTATAACTTAGAAGGTAAATTGTTAAGAACATATCAAGACCTTTTTGATGGCTGAGTTCTTAATTTTAATAGCTGAATCTGTACAGCATGGATTTCGTGCCTGGATCATTACACGCTGTTTACTATCATCCAGTCAAATTGTTACCGTTCATTTAACGTTCAACCTTTCTCCGCTGTCATGCACCCTAACACCCTCAACGCACACACAACGTTCTAGAGTACCCACACATGTAGGACCTCCAGGCTCCAGCAGTTGTAAGCACAGGCGTTCAGACGAAAGTCGGTGATGATTTTTTCTAAGAAGATTAGTTTTTTATAATTGATCCAACATGGTATCACATATTATGTTTTCGAGCATTTTATAAGTTTTGTAAGTTAACCTCATAATTATTTGTGCTCTGAATGGTCCTAACATTCTGGAATACCACACCTCGGTTAATCTTGAGCTTAAATAACTTTAGTTAATACATCTTTCTAGGAAACCTATGTACTCAAATGCTTAATTCGGTGGTCCGTCTTCAAAACAAGGTAAATTGTTCGAGTTCTTTCTTGTAAACTCAAAGGGTAAAAACCCAAGGTAGGTAGATAACAGGTAGCCTCACTCCCATAGGGTCTACGCTAATGAAAATAAAAATTAAATTTTTATTTACGTATTTTTGAAGGCTTATGATGGCATTAAAAGTTGTACAGTAAATGTATGGAATGGAGATTTTTTGTTTTATTTTAATTGGAGCCACTGATTAAATATATAAAATAAATATAAATATCTTACTTGCGACCGCTGGATTTCATCCAACGTCGCTGATTGGCTAGCGATGACATCACTTATAAAGCTCCGCCCACTTAGTTACATCAAACAGTAGAAGCAGATTATAATACCTCAATTTTACAAACGCATGAAGTGGCAAAAGGGGCGTGGCTTAGCGATCTCGAGAGTAAAGTTACTAATTAGTGAATTCCTATGTGCCTGCGTGAGGCTACCTGTTATCTACCTACCTTGAAAAAACCAATGTCGTGACTCCGTTCTGCCTTGTCGAACTGCATAATTACCGTACCATTGTTTAAATGTCTGATCTCTCCAGTGCGTGTTTGTAACTCACCAGGGCGAATAAAAAAAGATTGGTGTTTTCTTTTTGGGGTACTCCGACTTCATTTAATGTAAATATGTCAAACATCTTGGTGTTGCTTCTGTCGTCATTAGTAACTTCTAAATGTATTAATATTTCTGAATATTTTTTTATGAATCCGAATTAAGACGTGGGTTGGTGCCACGCAGTCAGATACAGTTGGATAACAACAAGCATTTACACAGGTTTCCAAACATCTCAGAATCGACGAAACTCTCAGTAATGCTAATAATAATAATAATAATAATAATTAACGGTTTATTGAAAACGTTTTGCAGCCCGAAGGCTGAAAATATACAATGGACATAAATGATTTATTACATACATTGGTGGTTTAACAAAAGCATTCATTAGAGAAAGGTAAAGGAACATACAGTGAACATACAGATTAATGTAGGATTGTACGTGTTGAACAGCAAACACGTAGTGTACTAACTCCCTCCCAGATGGTGTTAGGAGGGACCTCACATAATGTAGTAGTTCCCTCAGATGGTGTTATGAGGGACCTGACGTGGTGTAGTAATTCCCTCGCAGATGGTGTTATGGGGGACCTCACGTGGTGTAATTACCTCACAGATGGTGTTATGATGGTCCTCACGTGTAGTAATTCCCTCACAGATGGTGTTATTAGGGACCTGACGTGGCGTAGTAATTCCCTCACAGATGGTGTTATGAGGGACCTGACGTGGTGTAGTAATTCCCTCACAGATGGTGTTATGAGGGGGCCTCACGTGGTGTAGTAATTCCTTCACAGATGGTGTTATATGAGTGAGGTTTGGTCCCAGGCCTTCCTATCGTAGACGGATTAACACATCGCTGGTTGTTGTTGGGTCTCACGGGCCGTTATCACTGGGTACCTGGGACCTCACTGTGTGAAGGTTAACTTGGGTACGACTGTTACTGTTGAGTTGTTCTCACTGACTTAAGCACTGTTCACCACTGTTCACCTCTGTTTAACACTGGTTCCATTCCTTTCCTAAATGAAATTGTAACTTGTTGAGATTCCGGTGGGGAGGAGGGTTCAGGGGAAGGGGTTGGTATGGGCCAACTTAACAGTTGACCTGGCTGCTCCGAGAGGAGCGCCAGGTACGTCTTGACCCTTCGGTGGTCAAGGATGTAGCCCACTCACCTGTCTTCCCCCCCCCCCCCCCCCCTTCCCGGGCAGGAGAACTTTTGGCAGAACCCATGCTTATGCGGGCACGACCGTCTTTCCCACACATGATGACTTAACCTCATCTAATCTAACTAATTTTGAACTTAGTCTAGTCTACTAAAGTTGACCTAGTGTAGGAACGGACACAGTGACTATTATGCAAGACAAGGAGCAATCAACATTCCCCGGAACTCAATGTTTCATAGTCGTAGAAAGAGATAAGGAGAACTATCGTCTCGAAAACAAGAAACATCTTTCACTCCAGCAGAAAAGTACAAGTGAAAAATGCTGCTTTCGTCACAAATGAGAAATTGGCTGATAATGTACTAGTTATGGTGAAAAATGGGAACTAGCATTGGCAGTAGAAGGCAGTGTGCTTTATATCTGTTATCAATTGTGTGGTAGTCGCATGCATTATTATTACGCAATAAGTTGTCCTGCATGTACAGTACTTGCTAACAGTGCGTAACAGAGACGTGACCGATCGCCCAAGTGGCTAACGAGCCGATCAGTGGTGAAGAGGATAAAAGAAAGAAAAAAAGAAGGTATTCCAGTGAAAAGGGCAATTTTATAGACATTCCAGGGCATAAAGTAGTCACTGGATCGGCATTAACAAGCAGGGATATATCGCTTCATTGTGTGTCACCTGTCTTCGTTATCGGAAATGCCAAATGCACATCAAGTGTATCGTGCATGCTCACTTATTTTCATCGAGCCTATTTACTGCTCAAGCGGCTGGATCAGTGGCTAAGAGGATAAAAGTGACCCTTCCTTTTTTACTCAAAATACAAAGAAAACAAGTACCCGGAGTTTAGAAATGATTATTAGTATGTCCAACTCTCTCAATGTACCAAAGAAGGAAGTAGGTAAGACAAGAGAGTTTATTAAATTCATGTCAACGTATACTTAGTAACTACACCTTCCCTTATACAATATTCTGGTTCTACGTGTTTCTGTATTATTTAGGTAAATGCAATCGCTATCATGTAAATAAATGTATTTGCAAAGTTATGTCATTATGATGAAACACTGCTACTGTAAGTGTAAAACACGGATTCGGAAATATCGGCATCACTGCGAGGATGGAATTTATCGTAGTTCTCCAGAAATATTTTGTTTTCTTTAATAGTAAACGAAATACAGAAAACGGGTGGCACCTGTTTGGATGTTGGTAACAGGTTTCTCGTAAAGGCAAAGGTAGTTCTATTTCAGGCTCCCGGTCGGAGGTTTGCCGGCGATCACCTTGAACCTCTCACAGTGAGGGGAGCTGGAGAGAGGGCAGGTTCACATTGTGTAAGTGGCATTAGTGATACGGTTGAGAGGTTCACAGCTCGGCTTGTGGCTCCTGTGAGACGTGGGCAAACAGAGGGCATCACTCGCGAGTGGTCTTGTTGGAATATTAGTTGGTGGCTGATGAGTTTATCATAGTCATCTCCTGCAGCGAAGGTCAGCTGTTCACGGTAGGGAAACTATGCATGACACGCTAGTTTGTAATTGTTGCCACGTTTTGAGTTATCAGCTCTGAGTTACCGTGTGGACGCCGGGCCTAACAAAGCTTGTTTGGAAAAGGTGACCCAGCGCTTGAAAAACAATTTGGAATTTTTGTGGATTACCTCACGCCAAGTTTTTATACCAGGTATACATAGTTGCTGTGCTTAAAATTTCCCAAATTTTGGCGCCATTGGCTTTACTTCGGCACAGATGTTACGTAATTTTGTAACTAGGCTAGTGAAGCTACTCGCTAATTTTTTTGTTTTTATTTGTTTTTACGAATTGTTTTTGCCTTATTTTTATTTTTTATCTTTCTTTAATAACTTGTGATGGATCGTATGTGGATTAATTAAGTTCAAGACATTTTTATGAAATGCTATGTAATCTAAAGACAAATTGAATAATACCCAAACCATAATACGAAAGTTCATTATTTGGGAAAAGGGATAATTATTTGCAGTGTGAAAGATTGTGTTCATATGCAGAAACATTAAAAATTCGTACGAGATTATTGAGACTGGCTTTGTTCACCAATTGTTGATCATAAAATCCAAAGGCAATTTCGTTTGGATTTCCCCCGTTTACACGGGATGCGAAGTACACTCAATATTCTTGTACGCAAAGTGAAATATTTCTCACTTTCTAGTGGATGAAATGTAGCGGTTTGTCATTTGTTTAAATTAAAAATTACAACCATTTACAGTTGTTTGTGTGACCGCGCGTCATAGTAGATTGCCAGACTGACTATACGTTATACCACGTTAGGTGGCTGGTGGAGACACTACACAGAAGTAACACTTACAGTATAATAGAGATGATGAAGCAAGGGAAGACCCGGGAGTGGTGCCAAACCTGTTAATTTCTTTGGCATTCCATATTTAAACGTGGAGGAGGAGCCGCCTCTGCCACTACCTTAGCGGAGTTGGGTTGGCGAGGGTTTGAATATCGTAGCTACTAACATGTTCTGAAGATTTGAGCGAAACAAATATTCTTTGATGCACGAATTTAATATATTATACATATATTACATATAATGTCTTACTTATAGAGACAGTAAGTGATCATATCTTAAAAAGGTGTGAAGCTCCAAGACTCATTTATTAAGGCTCGAAACGATAACAATGTTTCTTGGTGCACAAGGCTAAAATGAACAGCTGTAGTCAAAATGTTCTGAGGATTGTTTTCTGAATTATGCCTCGGTGTGCAACATTATACGCCAGGATGTCCAGTGGTATTTTGGAACAAACTGAACACTGGAAGTCCAATATTAGTAATGACCATCCTTGTCTTTTTCCTATATGCCACTTTTGTTGTGAGTACGCCTTCTTATTCATTCCAAGTTCCCAATCACACCTTTCCATCTTATTTTGTCTTTTACTTCTCCACAATTATCGGTCCTCTCTCATATCCTAAAAATATAAAATTTGCAATGTTTATTTTAGTATGGAATTTTTTCGAGAGTTGGGAAAAGAATAATCTCAGTGTGATTGAATTTTAAATGGCTAGATATTCATTCAGATAAAAAATAAGATGAAAGCAAAATTTATCTCCAAAGGTACAACGGTGTTTCTTAATATGTCGGTGAACTTTTTTTTTTCTGGTTTTAGATCCGGAAACAATGTCGAGTCTAAAATAAAGTTACATATACAAACGGATTCAAACTACCTATCTTTCTATTCATCTGGTGGCGATGCGTTCAGGACATAGAGATGGAAGAGTACAAGTAAGAGAAACGCTAAACTATTTTGTTATTCATATATTTATTTACAGTTTTATCTACACACATGATACGAACCAAAACCCTAACCTAAACTAACCTGCTCTAGGATTCATAGCGTAATTTTGCTTAAGTTGTGGATTGGGTTGCTGTCTCGTATGAAAAATTAGCCCCCCCTCCCCACCCCCCAAGTCATGTTCATTGTATATTTCCAACATTCCGTCTTGCTTGTTGCGCTTATAACCGTAATTACATATAATTCATACAGTTGTGAAGTAGGATTTTTGTATTTTGCTTGAATGATGTCTAATACGAGTGCTAGGCTTTTGGGTGCAGTTCACAGTAATTTGATAGTACTGTATGTGGATTAGGTTAAGGTCATATAAACGAAAGGATTTTATAGTCAGCAACTTAGGTAGCATTTATTGCCACTAGTTGCCTGAAAAGCCTGAACAAATGTTAAGGTGATTGGTTCCTGTTGCCTGAAAAAAACGTTTGGTTGATTCCTGTTGCCTGAAAAGGTTAGATTTGGTTGATTCCTGTTGCCTGAAAAAAGTTTGTTTGGTTCCTGTTGCCTGAAAAAATGTTTGGTTGATTCCTGTTGCCTGAAAAGGTTAGATTTGGTTGATTCCTGTTGCCTGAAAAAAGTTTGTTTGGTTCCTGTTACCTGAAGAAAATAGATTTGGTTGATTCCTGTTGTCTGAAAAGGGGTTGTTTGGTTCCTGTTACCTGAAGAAAATAGATTTGGTTGATTCCTGTTGTCTGAAAGGGGGTTGTTTGGTTCCTGTTGCCTGAAGAAAATAGATTTGGTTGATTCCTGTTGCCTGAAAAAAAATTGTTTGGTTTCTATTGCCTGAAAAAAATAGATTTGGTTGATTCCTGTTGTCTGAAGAAAATAGGTTTGGTTGATTCCTGTTGCCTGAAAAAATGTGTTTGCATTTTTCTTAGCTCATCAATGTTTCAAAGTGGAGACGGATTGTTTGCTGCTGACGTGTGTACGATAACTCACGAGGCTTGGCTCTTGGCATGGTTCACCCTTTTAACAATTTTTTTTTACATTTCTTTCTTTTAGTTTTTATGCAATCCTGAGTGTAAACATGATGCTATCGGGGAAGAGGAAAATGTTACTAAGCAAGAGGTTCCTGTATTTTTTTTTTATTCCGTCTTTTAGTTAACTTTAAAAGGGAAGACTAATACTGAGAATGCTGCGTTATAAGCAAATTCGACAGCTGTTTTTTTTGTTTCTGCATTTATGGATTTCCTGACCGACTGAAGGATGTTTTTTCACGTTTGAGGGTCTTCTTATTTTGAAGTGCAGGTTAATACAGCCAATGATCGGCTCTTGGTCAATCATGTTTATTAATTATCTGTATACTTAAATCTGGTTTTCATGCAGGCGGTGTTCCGAGTCGTAGGGGAGAATGTGTTGTGTGTACTGAAAGGTGTAAAAACAAATATTATTCAGAAAAGGGTAGAATTATCTTTAAGTACCGTCCACTTTTTTGGCGTGAGAGAATGTTAAAAAATAGAAATATGTGAAATGCTCTTCTATATAAGTGCTATAACTGCCAAGGTCTATATAAGTACTAAGTTTCTACGCTAGATCGATTTTTTAGAGGATATAAACGGTTTTAAAAATTCACTGCCAAATTCCATTTCTTTGATATAAACTGAGAACCAAAAGATATGTAAGAGTGGGACTTAATGCATTTAAATACCACACCGAAGGCACAATGAATGACTTTCACTGAGACTTGATTTAGACAGTTTCTGAAATTTCTGTATGTCCAGAATAAATTATGTATGTGTGTGTGTGTGTATATGTGCTTCAGGGATTCTCAAGGTTCGTGTTATGATTATATTGATGTTATAATTTATTACAGTATTACGCTTTAACAACTCTGGTCATTAATAGTCTAGGTTTTGTACGATACATACTCCGCTTAACCGGAAATGTAATCTTACTGGTTATATTTAAACTAACGCACTAAAATAACGAACAAAATTGAATAAAAATTGCACTTGAGAATCTATTAACATTAGATACCTTCACTTAGCATCACCCACTATTTCAATTTGTGATTTTCGGCATTGTCATATCAGCGAGGATATTTATATATCACTGAAATAAAATACAGTTATCATTTTAAAGACACCGAGGACAAAGTCGACACATCTAAACCAAGAAAGTTAATCTTAGTATAGAATAATTAACAGCTAACCATTAGTTAATTATATGACAGCTTGTCAAGGCCAGCCATCTATCTACATTAACCAGTTTAAAGACCGAAATAGCTCACTAACCTAAAGTAAACAAACTACCCCTCACACCAACTAAATGACAGCCTATTTAATTAAACCATCTGGTTGTCCAACTCAGTTCTAAACACTTTGTACATAAGATGACCTGAATAACAAGTCGACTAATAAGGGCAAACTGAAATGGCCATGTCATTGTTGGCTATTCTTGGTCGTGTCATTTGGCATTGTTTGTACACCCGCACTGCCTGTATGCATTGTATTCCTGCACTATGTACGTATATTGTTTGTATACCTGCATTGTGTATGTAAATGCTGAATCAATGTGAAACTGTATGACGATTTTACTATGTATCTATGAACGGGTATGGATGACGAGACAGTTCAGTGGCCAACTGGCGCCACAAAACAAATGTAAACTCGAGAAAGGATCTGGATCAATCAACCCGATGCCCCCCAGGATGTGACGTCATCGCATCACTAAAACAAATGGATTGGTTGAGTGTTCCTTCTCCTCTTACTTCCTCCTCTCTCTTTAGTTAATTATCTCTAATGTCTTACTTCTTCTCAAATGCAGAATCAGAGGGACTGATCTCTTATCGTTTAATTGTTGATGTTTTGTATGTGATCTCATCTTGTGTTCGCATGTTTGTTGATGCACAGTAACACAAGTGTTCTCGGGCCATTGTGAGAAGGTAAATCAAGCAACTTAGCTATTTGGTCTTATAAGACGGTCGTTCAAATATCTAGAACAGGGGTGTCAAACATGCGGCCCGCGGCCCAGTTGCTGCTCCAGCCTTACCTTGAGGAGCTAAAACTAAATAGCGAGTGTATCCCTCGGCTGAATAAAATAGTCTGCTGTTTCCTAGAACAAAATACCCAATCAACTTCAGCTTTTTGAACGGCAACTATCAGAGAGTAATCTTTCTCACTTTCCGACCTTGAAGTTCCTGCAAGGCACACCTGAGTTTCATGCTGATATCAACACAAAAAAGTACTGCATCAAGATTTCCAAATTAATGAATGAGTTCCAAGAAAGATTTGCCGACTTTAAAAGACTTGAGAAGGATTTTTTTCATTTTTCGGGACCCATTCTCTGTTGGTGTTAATGAGGTACCAGAACATCTTCAGTTAGAATTAATTGAGCTCCAGTGTGATTCTGTGTTGAGGGACAAGTTTTCGAGTGTTGATGTTGGCACATTTTATCAATATTTTGGACCAAATTATCCCAGGATTAAATGTTTTGCCTCAAAGATTATGTCAATGTTCGGAAGCACATATGTCTGTGAACAACTCTTTTCTGTGATTAACCTGAACAAGTCTCGGTAGGTCTCAACTTACTGATGCGCACCTTAATTCAATACCGAAGGTTGCTACAGCGCAGTCGTTAGTGCCAACTTTGATGCACTGGTCCATACCAAGAGGTGCCAATTATCAGGAAGCAGCAGTAGCAAACAATAAGATTGATTAAGGTAAGTAAACACCTGATTTGTTTGGTTTTAAGGGTTTCTCACGAGCGCAGACTAAATCCACCATTCTTATTTTGTCGCACTACTCACCTAGGAGGTGATTGTGAAGTGCTCATAATTATGTTACTTGGCCCGCACTGTGTACTCAGATTAAAGGCCCGCCTTGGCAAATGAGTTTGACACCCCTGATCTAGACGGTCTATCCCTTTTACGGCTCTTCAAGAGTGAGGTGCATCCCCGTCTGGAGTACTGTCACCCCTCTCGTCCCCGAGATATACTAGGGACTGTTAGTTGCTTGAAAGTGTCCAAAGGTGGGCCACCAGACTGGTGCCTGCACTGCGGCATCTCTGTTTCCAAGAGAGATTAGAACGCCTGCAACTACCTATAGGGGTGCAAAGGATGACTTAATTTAAGTTTATAAACATCTCGGGGAGCACTACTCAGTCGAGTGCCCATACCTGGAGCTGGAGGACGTCCGCCCCACAAGGGGTCACAACTCAAGGTTGAAGAAGCCGCACCTACAGAATATTGTGAGTGGAACCATTTTCGGAGTGAGAGTTGTGAACCCTTGGAGCAATCTGCCAGAGTGTTGTGACGGCACCGAGTGTGAGCTCTTTTAAGACCAGACTTGACCAGCACTGGAGCAGGTACAGATACATTCAGGAGCCAGTACATGCCCAGTACTGTACTTGCCAACAGTGCGTGTCAGAGACGTAACCGACCGCCAAGCGGCTAACGAGCCGATCAGTGGTGAAGAGGATAAAGATAAAAGTAATAACATCAGCAACTTATCATCTGCTGAGTCTGATATTCGCGTTTTTTTTTTTAATAGAACCGTTCCATAAAACTAAACTTCATCGTTTCCTCTCGTGGCCTACTGTACATAACCGGAACCACAACATTAGTACACACAACACTCCTACAGATCCTCACTTATAGTTGTACAACAACTACAGCACCACGTCCCGCACTATTGCAAGCTTTGGTATGTGTCAAACAGAGGAAAAACAAGGAAGAGCTGAGTATTGGAGCGACTTTCTTTCCTTGCGTTCAGTCACTCACCGGTTGACTCAAGCTAAAACACAAAAATAACTTTGAAACTAACATCATAATTACAAATAAATTAGCTTAGCAATCGGAAGTACTTATTTAGCGAGACAAAATTAAGATTATCTACCTTAAGTAAACGTATAATTGAGGAACTGTAATCTCAGTGAAATTTCCATGTTACTTTGGGATGTTATATTTGTGATTTAGCTGAAGTCAGTGTAGTGAATTCTTACATCTTCATTGAGGAGAAATATTGACCGTATGAGTCACCGTAACTCAGGACCCTTGTTGAAGCATCTTAATAACTAGTGTGCGATGGACCGGGCGAATAATTATCCCAGATGTTTTGTGAGTAGATACACGTGTGCTATAGTCTTTAATAATAATAAGTGGATATCTTATAAAAAAATTCCTCATATACGCTTTACGTTGACTTTTTTATGGTTAGTTTAATTTGGTTAGCGAACACTGGATGATAGCTGTTGATGTGTTTCAGCGACTTAGATCGTTAACCAGCATTCACTACGTTTGTTTCTGTATGAGAAAACAGAGAAGATTAAACACCAATGAGTTCTTGATGATTGTTCTAAGTGTTTCACGACAGTACAAATATGAACAATGGAAAATAACTCAGAAATTGCCTATACGAATCAGTAAACTAATTACTACTACTACTACTAATAATAATAATTGTATTATATCAATCCTGTGTGGAGAACCCAAAGTAACATTTTTGTGTTCAGAGTATAGTCATTTTATCTGAGGGTTGGCTACCACGGTCCTCCACTCTAAACGTTCCCGGGCTATTTTATGTGTTACATGCCATATAATTAGATAATATATGTATTTTATAAGCTTGTAAACACGATAGAAGACAGTAAACAGCCTTTAACACTTAAGTAAATATATTCCTCAAAACTTTTCTGCCTCTTGTTGACAGAGCATAAACCCGTTCCTCTCCTGCTCTTACAAAGTAAATATATAAAGATAATAATTTGAAAACAAATATAATATACTGTACACGACACATGTATACTGTACAATGTACATACATACTTCGTCCCTAGAGACAGTTGTGCTCGCTGTGTAAGTATGATCACCGTGTCTGGCCCCCATGACTCTTGTATCGCACCAGGATCAAATATTTCCTAAATTAAAGATTTAATGAGTTATATCATATCGGTTCCAAAAATATACAACGAGGAGTACACCTGTAGGGTCGGAAAGGGGGAGGGAGATTGGGTGAGAGAGATGGCGAATCGGAACGTTGCCAAGGTTGCAGACGGAAATAGCAAGGTAGGCTACGTTAATGCTTGTCAGACGACAGATGACTCGGGGTAGGAGAGGTGCTGGCGTATAATGGCATTGATATACTGGTCATAGCACCATGGTCCGGGGGGGGGGGGGGGGGTAATAATGCCATGCTTCTGTTTATACAAGAACAATTGAGACAGGAGGGAGGGAGGGTACACCTTGAGGCATTGATGTGCGGAGCCTAACTTGGTGTAAAGCGTAACCTAGTGTTGTGCTTTATTTGATACTATAAGTTACTGTATTGATTAATGGTCATTAACTTCCATGATTAATTCTGTGGTGTGTTTTTATATATATATTAAATTGACTAATGGCTGTTCACAATATTATATACAATAGGAAGAAGGCGCTAAACAACTGTTCGCATCCTTCGCAAACATTCAGATCCCAATTATTCCTGGTATAAAGTTCGAGCCCCGAGGTATACTGATGAATTTGTCTCATCAATTTCTCGTGAAGTTCGACACTCGACCTTAAGAATTTGATCTGGCGTGAAGGAATTGCTCATAAAAGATATCATTGGAATTTACTGTTAGGAATCTGGCATAAAAATATCGCCAGTATTTAACGCTTACATTGGAACTGTATATAGCTCTCTCTCTCTCTCTCTCTCTCTCTCTGCTAGCTCTAATGAAATGTATTTGATAACACAGTGGACGGTACATTATAAACTTATTAATATCTTGGTGAGAAATTTCAAGATGTTCATAAATAGAATAGTTACGATATATTTAGATAATGCATAAATGTTGACTTATCGTCTAGAATTAGCGTGAAAATACAACAGTGAACTGATAACTCATAGTTCGCTTTACCTGTACATTTATCAAAGACACAAACCTGTCTTAATTTATCGCTAGTTTTCCTGAGTGCTAATAAAAGTTACGTTAGGTTAGGTTAGGTTAGGTTAGGTTAGGTTAGGTTAGGTTAGGTTGTTTTACGTTAATATAATCATTACCAACGAATAGTCCATCACGAGTCCGTTATTAATAGTTTGTCTTAAATTAAATAACAACGAAAATATTATAAATGAGATAATCAGTAGCTATTTATAAGACGAATGTTGATGGGAATGCTAAGTAATATCAGTATAAGTGTGTGTGGTTTTTCTTAAGAACAAAAATCTTCTTTCTTCGCTTCACATGGCCTCCGTGAACCTTAAAAGATAGATATTTATTCAGTAAAATCGTCTTTGAAATTCATATGTTTCAGTATGTACAGTAGTTAAAACAGCTCTCTGTGCATACTTCGTGGAAAACAACATGAGACCATGGATGATAAATTTTGGTATACGAGGGCTGTCAATAGTCACACGTAAAATTTCGGAGCATATCGACCCTCACCTGCACAGATAGTTGTTTTAGCTACTGTACATGGACACTGCAGGTATACAATGTACATAGTGCATCTATATAAACAATGTACATACTATGTGGTAAAGGTATACAAATGGTAAATTTATTCGAGTAAGGGTAACCTAACAAGCCATTATTTATTTATTTATAGTATTGGTATAAAACCTGATGACTTAATTGGCTATAACACATTCCACTCATTAGAGGAAGGTGTATCGTCTTTCATTATTAATAGCTATTGTAGGATTACCTGAAGCTTAGCCACTACCTTACTTCTCCTTAACATTAACCACCCTAACTATCCACCCCCCCCCCCCTCCTCCTGGTAACGTTAGGGTGTTAAATCATCAGGTGAAATAAATTAAGGGCTACTCTAGGCGATCCCTGTTGTCTAGTGTATCCATAAATACTTATAAACAACAACAATCTAATAAGAACCGTTTTGCACCACTGTCTTGAGATCGTTGCTGTATACGTGTGTTTCTGTATGGCAACTGAGCGTCTTCTCTATTATTTTGTTTTAATTATTATTGTCTAGTAAAAAAAAATGTGAATGGTACTCAAAAATCTTGATTCACCTTAATACTTTAAAGTAAATATGAATGTTATATATAAATTAACACACGGGAATTTAAATCGGCAGACTTTCGTATTGGAGTTTACAATAGGCTACCAATATAACTTCTCGTTTTCTGTTGCGGATTACTTGAAAATTCTAACTGTGAAACTTTTTTTCTCGTATGTGTACTGATGTGCACTGGGTTTGTGTTATGGGAGAGATATTATAGGGAAGTTTTGTCCCACTTCTCCCTATTTGTTTGTATCAGTATGGGCGGCGCCTTGTAACCGCCCAAGAATGTAGACCACCTCACGGTACGTCACCCTCCCTCCCCCTCCATACTGACATATGTTTCACCTGTCACTCAACCTGTTAACTCAACCCAACCGCAACATGACCTGGTTTCATTGATCTAACGTTTGATCTAACCATGACTGATTTAGTTTTATCATTAACATATAAATCAAATAATTACACCAAACTTTATCATCGTTTTATATAACCTTGTGACATTAATTCAAATAATTAGGTTAAACTTATATAAGCACTAGACATCTAACCTAATTTACCTTAATTAGCATAAACTTACTGGTTTATTTTAAGTATAATAGTTCTTCATGACCAAGGTGTTTATTTACGTCTACAAGGATTTTTATTAAATATGTATTTGGTATGATTCATCAACAGGTTACTTTGAAATAACCTTTGGAATTAAAACAGTATCATAAACACCAACATTTAAGGAAGATTGATAATATGAAGGGATATCTAGTGTTTTATATTCAGTTAGACACGTAATATCGATGTTAATGTAATGTATGTCTAAGGTTCCATAACTGTAAGATCTTTAAGCGCGTAAACACACTCGTCGTCAACAGTTAAAAAGGGAAAACGTATTAGATCAACTGGTGGTCAAAAATCACTTCATTACGGACTAAAATTCCAAATCCAGTGGGACCGTTTCATGATTCGTCTTTCCTCAACACGTTTGTACATCTCACTATGGTCTTGGCTTCTGACCCCTTTGTGCGAATGATATATTGTGACACTTCCTAACTTGCGGTGAAAATACCAGAAAGTTTTTAAACGTTACTTGGCACGCGACGATCATTCTCGGTTTATTTATACAAAGTCCGCTGCCTAGTACCATCATTCCGAGTGTCTGTTCTCCAGATTTTGTTTTAATGTTCTTCAGATCATTGTAATAATTCTCTCTTTATATTACGATTTTTTTTTTTATTATTGTTACCAGGATTTGTTGTTGATATTATTTTCCTTCTTTTACAGGGTTACTTAATCACTTATGGTGTGGGCCACTTCGAATTTTGGTCTGCTAAAGCCTCATCTCACTTACTCATATCTCTTGTATCCTTCCTAACAATAATTGTATATGTTTGTTAAGTCTTACCTAATACGATATTTGTTTGTAGTATTCTCAGCCGAGATTTAAATGGTCAACAGGAGGGATTTGTAGCTATCAGTTGAGAAGCTGCGAAGGAAATAACTTTTAGTGCTATTTGCTTGACCTTCATTTTTATATAAGTATTTAAACCTGGAATTTGTGTAGTAAACTAATAATTTATAAGCTCTTTTGTTATTTAGTTTTTTCTCATTAATAAACGCCGTCTAGCCCCAGAAGCCAAAGACCACCTTTTGAGGAATTGTGTGCCAAGGTTTGTGAAATTGATGCCAGTCTATTATTTACTTCTCAACACCTGCACACCTCACACTAGGCTCATCTTTATATATTTTCCCAATTATTTTATGTTGGATGATTATTATAACCTATGTAAGAATTGTTCACAAATACTATTGCACGAAGTGTGTACTCAACAAACTTTGGGTACGATTCATATCGGTATCAAAGTACTATCAAAATGATTCCCGCGTTGCAAGGATAATCCTGTAATGTAGAACACCCTATTATCGACCATCTGATAAACGTGACCTTGACAGGATACTATATTATCTAAGAAGGAGGGTATAGTTTGTTGAGGCTGACACGCCATTGGTTCAAACAACTTTCATTCTTGACTGCTTAGTGTTGCCCGAGACTCGATAACCTCCGTGCTGACACCTGGGTAGAGCACAAGCTGTTATTGACAGTGTACTTCCAAATCCCGCCAGTGTTTTGTTACCAATAATGTCTCTTTTCTGGGACTTTCAACCCGTGTTATTTCGTTTTGGTGTGTAGTGAAGACTTAACTCATGGTGTACTGCCCGTTAAAACCGTAATTGCCGAAATTAATATTAAAAAATCTGCATATTGCCAAACTGAACGTCGGATCTCACACTGTATAAGGTTACGGTAACGTATTGGATCATAATGTTATGTCATACTTCCATTAATGTCTTTATAGAATTCCAAGTACTGTATAGATTTGCAATATCATTCATACACATCCCACGTACTTAAACACTTGTTATTATGTTGAATATTAGGTCAGGAAATTACAGTGAAAGTTGATGATAATGTGTTGTGAGTGAGTTGCCAACGAGTGCTGTAAATAGTCACGGGGTGATATAAAAAGGATCTGCCATTTTGTTTATTTTTGTGTGTTATCAGAGAAGTGAGGGGCTCTGACGCCACTCATGTCCTCCTGGCACGAGATTAGGACCTGCGAGTTTCTTATCAACGGTGAAAGAGAAGGAAACAATAGGCGTATTATGTCCTGGGTTCGAGTCGTAGCCCGGGATAGACGTGTGACCTTACCAAACAATACAGGTTTTCTCAGGGCTACTCTGATTTCCTCCTGTACTAAAACAAGACAATAAGGTCATAAAAAAAAATAATAAATATCAAACAATGACCAACACTGGTACATGTTCTGGTATATTCCAGAGGCCGTGTCTGCCTAGTACTTACCAAGATTGTGTAACGGAAAATAACCGACCTTCCGAGTAGCTCACAGGCCCGATCAGTGACGAAGGCGGTAGGAGAGACTTAAAGAGTGAATGACTATTAACAGACGAACAGAATGAAAAGAAGCAGAAAAATTTTGAAGGGTAGAAGAATTGAAGGTTGAGAGAGAGAAACCAAGAGTGATAATCCAGGTGGTTGGCATGATGGGTGTTGTGGAGTGTGCATGGCTATTACTCTGCTTGTCGTGTGTGTGTGATGTGGGGAGACTCATCCACTACCAGCAGGCGTCTGGCCCACCAGTTGACACACTCTTGGCACCTCAATCCCCCCTCACAGTGACTCTCCTCCACCTGACACTGTCGCCCTAACCTCTCCCACCTCCTGCTCTCACACGCACACTACCTTAGTATATATATCCCCGCCATAACCTCGACTGAACACAGAGATGAATCATACTGTGCTACGTTTTCTTATATTCTTATTTGTAAGTGAATAGAGCGCTCTGAAATTTAATCCTTCGGTATTTATATTATGTAAGGAGATTGTGGCTGGCACTACTACTGTACACTCGACCGTTTTCACGTTCTCAGCTGTAAAGTCAGATACCCATTCACAGCTGGGTTGACTAGTGGGTACACCGTCCACGAACCAGTGGCCCTTAGGATACAGGCGAGTGCTGTATTCTTTCGGCCACTACACTTTTTTTTATATGTACTGGCATACAAAATCTCCTTTTTTTTTATATTTTATTATTCTTTATTTTACTCTTCTTTTACACTTGTTATTTTTTACATTTGATCTTTTTTTTTTATTCATTCTTCCCCTTATCCATTTTCACTCATTTATCAACCGTATTTATTTTTTATTCACTCCATATACATTTTTTTTCCCTTGCTTATTTTTTTTTTCTTGCAATTAAACGTCTTTCTCGACCATCGCGGAGGACTCACGTTTTCTTAGGGAAGTATTTGGCAACGTCTAGTGTTTTGAGAGCTAAGTTGGCAGGAACGAGGAGAAATACAGCGAGGACGAAGGAAAGATTAATGGAGAGAGAGAGATGAGGAAACTATCAATACAACGAAGAAAAAGAGAGAGAGAGAGAGAGAGAGAGAAACCGCTGTAGTAGTATAAACAATAGCGTAAGTCAGAGGATAACTTACTACTGCAAAATTAAAAAATAAATAAATAAATAAAATCACCATAACGAAAATAAATAATTATCACCTCATACCACCACTATCACTATTACCACTATTACCACCATTATTTCTACAACCACTGTTTCCTGACTGACGATTGGAGATGATGGTGGTGGGAGGGGGGTGGGGGTGGCAGTGGCCTTGACACCATTATTGTTAGAGGTGAGGAAGATTCTGGTGTCTGTCCTGTCGTTCTCTTGTTCTGTCCTGTCGTTCTCTCGTTCTGTCCTGTCGTTCTTTCGTCCTGTAGTTGTTCTTTCGTCCAGTCTTTGTTCTTTCGTCCAGCCGTTGTTCTCTCGGTCTGTCGTTGTTATCTCGTTGTTCTCTCCTCTTGTTGTGGCTATCCTTTATCTTGCCAATACCACACCACCACCTCCTAACCTTCTTCCCCTTCCTGTTGTTGTTGCTGAGGGTGTAGTTGTTGTGGTTGTTGTTGTGGTTGTTGCTGTTGTGGTGGTGGTGGTGGTTCTGGCGGTGCTTGTGCTACTACACTGATATCTTGCTATTTTTAGTCTGCCTGTCGCCATCTTTGTTGTTGTTGATCATGTTGCCTATTGGTGAGTGACAGGTTACGAATATTTTTAGTCTAATATTCTTTCAGAGAGGCGTAATAATAATAATAATAATAATAATAATAATAATAATAATAATAATAATAATAATAATATCCAGTTTATTTGTCAACTTATTTTTTTATCTCAGAGTAAATTAAAATCTATTTCTATTACGCTATTTTTTGCATGTTTTTTTAATTGTGAAAACCTACGCGATACTCTTCTCTGTTCTTATATAAAAAGAGGTGTTTGAGCTGCCAGAAATACTAAGCATCGTTCGTAAGTCTCTGAAAATAAACAAACACCGCTATATACTAGGCTTTGTTCCTAGGCTATTGTATATTGTATATAGGTTGTATGTGTTTTAAGTACTAGGGTCTTTGAGTACGTTAAATTACAACTTGTTTATCAGAATGAGATGTTAGGTTACTTACATTTTAAAAGTTAAATTAGGAAGAGGTTAATCTTCTGGGGACGTATGGTGGGGTGGTTAATCTTCAGGTGATCAATAACGTAAAAAAAATAGTGTGTGTGTGTGTGTATGTGTGTTGTGGGCGTACCTTCACCACTGTCATAATACTATAACAGTGTCTGGCAGGCAGTCAGTCATCAACCCTCGGGCGACGACAAACCAACCTGGGAACTGTTTGTTGAGATTTAAAAAAAGATATTTCACGCTTTACAACTTTGAATAAATGTTTAATGTTTTGTCGTACACATTTTTCAGGTGACACTATCTCTTCCTTCCTTCCTTCCTTCCTTCATTCTTTCATTTACTCCTTCCTTCCTGACTTCCTTCCTCCCGGCTTTCCTTTCTTCTTCCTTCCCTCCCTCCCTCCCTCCCTCCTTTCTTTCTCTTCCAGAACTCCTCTTTCGCCTTCCCTGGCAATAGGATATCCTCCCACCAGGCGTCCATCTTCGCCAGCACTGGCAGTAGTGTCGACATTCTCAAAGGTCCTGGAGAAGAGCCAGCCACGCCTCTGTCATAATATTTTCCGCTTCTCCCTCAGGTTTTTCTCAGGGGCGGGAGTGTTAGTGGTGATGGTGAAGATGATGGTGGTGGTGAAGATGATGGTGGTGGTGGTGGTGGTGAAGGTGGTGTTGGTGGTGGAGATGGTGGTGGTGAAGATGATGGTGGTGGTGGTGGTGGTGAAGGTGGTGGTGGTGGTGGTAGTGGTGGTGGTGGTGGTGGTGAAGATGATGATGGTGGTGAAGGTGGTGGTGGTGGTAGTAGTAGTAGTGATGGTGGTGGTGGTGGAGGTGGTGGTGGTGAAGGTGGTGGTGGTGGTAGTGATGGTGGTGGTGGTGGAGGTGGTGGTGAAGGTGGTGGTGGTGGTGGTAGTGGTGGTGGTGGTGGTGAAGATGATGGTGGTGGTGAAGGTGGTGGTGGTGGTGGTGGTAGTAGTAGTGGTGGTGGTGGTGGTGGTTGTAGTAGTGGTAGTGATGGTGGTGGTGGTAGAGGT
Organism: Homarus gammarus; assembly: GCA_958450375.1. NCBI lineage: Eukaryota > Metazoa > Arthropoda > Malacostraca > Decapoda > Nephropidae > Homarus > Homarus gammarus. The sequence goes on along the minus strand of CAUDMG010003875.1, from coordinate 3,225,110 downwards.
GGTGGTAGTGGTGGTGGTGGTGAAGGTGGTGGTAGTGATGGTGGTGGAGGTGGTGGTGGTAGTGGTGGTGGTGGTAGTGATGGTGGTGGTGGTGGTGGTGGTGGCAGTAGTGGTAGTGGTGGTGGTGGTGGTGGAGGTGGTGGTGGTAGTGGTGGTGGGGTGGGGTGGGCAGGTTGTGTGGGGGGGTATGGGAGTGGTCAAGAGAGGGGGGAGTGGGTGGGATGGGAGTAGGGAAGTAAAAGAGGAATGGGAGATGTATTTAGGGAGGTGGTAGTGAACAGAGTGGGTGGGGAGGAAGTGTTTGAAAGTGGGTGGTGGTGTGGGTGTGTGAGAGAACTTTGCTGTTTTATGGGCTGGGTGGGTGGGACTGTGTGTGGGGGAAGGGGGCTGTGTGGGGGGTAGGGGGCTGTGTGTGGGGGGGAGCTATGTGTGTGTGTGTGTGTGTGTTTGTTATGTTTCCATAGATGTCCACTACAGTAAGTTTTTTGTTGTTGTTGTCCAGACGAGAGACAAACCTAACCTAACCTAATGAACTTAAGTTACACAGAGGCTATCACAAATAAATCTCTTATCAGGGTCAACAAAAAATAACTTTCGATCATTTGAGAATCCGAATCTTACCGGGTATTATTATTTTTTTTCCTCTATTTAACTATATCGTTCGGGCAGTTCGAGTCGGATTCACTTACCAGAACGTTTGAATCTTTAAAGGATTTGTTTATTCAGGCATAGGTGTATAGTGGAGAGGTTGCCAGTGAATGTTTTTGTGGTGATTTTTGTAAACACGTGTCACTGAACCCCCTCCCTCCCCCCCCCCCCTGAAATGTTGAGGAAATATAGAGAGGAGGGGTGAGGTGGGGGTTAGGGGTGTAGGGGTGAGAGGTTGATGAGAGAGTGAGAGAAAGAAGGGAAAGATACAAGGGTGATAAACTGTCGCTCGATAAGAAATTGTATTTATGTTTACTGACCAAGAGAGGGAAGGGAGAAAGTGGTAGATGGAAGAAGAATAAGAGAACGGAGGAGGAAAAGAAAATAGGAGGATAGGAAGGATAAAAGTGAGAGAGAGGAAGAGAGAAAAGAAAAAAAAGGAGGAAGGCGAGAGAAAGGGAGGACTCTCTCTCTCTCTCTCTCTCTCTCTCTCTCTCTCTCTCTCTCTCTCTCTCTCTCTACTTACGAACACGAATAAAAACCCAAGAGAAATTATCAGAATAAACGTAGAAAAAAAAATCTTAAATAAAAAAAAAATACAAGCAAAAAATAAATAAATAAAACACGCGATAAAGCAAAACAAAAGGTAAATAAACAAAACATCAACAGATTAAAAACACAAAACAAAATAAAAACAGGACAAAGAAAACTAATAAAAAAAAAAGAGACTCACGTAGCAAAACCCGCTAAACTCGAGAAGAATCCACTACACATCGCGACCCGGCAGACATTTAAGAGATTTGGCCAGTGTCCTTGTTTCCAGGTTACGTAAAAGAAAGGCTGGTGACGTGTGTGTGTGTGTGTGTGTGTGTGTGTGTGTGTGTGACGTAATCGGATGTATCAATAGGTAAAACTGATAGGTAGAGAGAAATACAAAGAAGGATAGATAGATAGATAGATAGATAGACAGACAGATAGATAGATAGACAGACAGATAGATAGTCACCTGTTGTGCCACATTACCTGAAGCAGCTCAGTTCATACCTGTAATTTCATGTGATTTGGCGGTGTATATATCCCCCCTTCCCCCCCTCCCACTACCCCTCTTTCTCCCCCTTCCCCCTACCCCTCTTTCTCCCCCTTCCCCCTACCCCTCTTTCTCCCCCTTCCCCCTACCCCTCTTTCTCCCCCTCCCCCCTACCCCTCTTTCTCCCCCTTCCCCCTACCCCTCTTTCTCCCCCTTCCCCCTACCCCTCTTTCTCCCCCTCCCCCCCAACCAACCGGACTCTCCCCCCACCACCTAGACCACCATCCTCCTACAGTAGAAGACTGACGAGCTCCTGAAGGCCGACAGGTTCTGAGTCTCACTGGCCTGGCACCTGAAGGTAGGCTCCCTCTCTCGACCTCCTCCAACACTCGGGTAATGGGAGGGGGGAGGGGGGGGAGGATATTAGGGGGTGGAAAGGGGAGTCATGAGGTGTTGGGTGGGGTGATAGGAGGAGGAGGAGGAGGAGGAAGGTTGAGGGAGAGTGGCACTGGGGTACCATATGTGTGCCAGGTGGTGGACAGGTGGGTGAGGTTGGCACTCCCCCCCCCCCCCACACCTCCATCCTCACCTCTCATACCCCCACTTTCTTCTTCACCTTTTCCATCCCTCTCACTTATACGTAGCTCCTCAACCCCTCCTCTGCCCCCCCCCCCTCTCTCTCTCTCTCTCCTCCGTCTAACCATACTGTGTTAAGAGATCTTGATGTCCTCCCCTTAAACCCTTTCCTCTCCCCACCCTTACCTGAGGAACAAATACACCCTCCTCTCTCTCTCTCTCTCTCTCTCTCTCTCTCTCTCTCTCTCTCTCTCTCTCTCTCTCTCTCTCTCTCGGCCTCGGCCAGGAAGCTGATGTGGTTGGCAAGGTTGGGACGTGATTCACTGCTGATGTATGGCCACCTTCCTATTAATTACGTAATGGTTTGTAGGTGGGTTTTTTTTTATCGTCGTCATCGTCATCACCCTCATCATCATTATAATAATCATCCTCATAAAATCCATTACCATTATCATCGGCTTCATCATCATCATCATTATAATAATCATCCTCATAAAATCCATTACCATTATCATCATTATAATAATCATCCTCATAAAATCCATTACCATTATCATTAGCTTCATCATCATCATCATTATCGTCGTCGTCATCATGAGCCTGTACCAGTCCATTGCAGTTAAGGATCTATAAAGACAGCGTCCAGTGAACCTAACACAGGGGATGGGAGGAACAACTTGGTTAATTATTCTTAGATAAAACATTTCATTTTACTCATTTTAACTCTTTTTAATTTCTTTCAATTTAATTTATTTTAAGTTCACTCGATTCATTACTTCGTTTCATTACTTAAGTTATTTTTTAACGTCTGGGTTCATTCTTACACTGATGCTTTATTCTTGTTTCGTTAGTGTGTGTGTTAAACTGCTTGGATGGATAATTAATTAGATTATTCTTGTTTCGTTAGTGTGTGTGTTAAACTGCTTGGATGGATAATTAATTAGATTATTCTTGTTTCGTTAGTGTGTGTGTTAAACTGCTTGGATGGATAATTAATTAGATTATTCTTGTTTCGTTAGTGTGTGTGTTAAACTGCTTGGATGGATAATTAATTAGATTATTCTTGTTTCGTTAGTGTGTGTGTTAAACTGCTAGGATGGATAATTAATTAGATATTGTTGATATTTACATCTGTTGTTATCTTCGTTATCTTTCTGATTTTTTTTTTTTTTTGCAAACCTTCTGCAACTTGATTTCATAAGAGAACACACACACCCACCCTAACACTCCCAATCGTGTCTACAGTACATCTTGCTTATACAGTGACGAGATACCTTTGTTTACCCTTGATCGTATTGTTTCCGTTTTCTCTACCGATTAAAAAAAATCTAGAGTAAACTTACATATACAGAGAGTTATTCAGTAAAAAAAAAAAATTCACCGTATAAGTTTATATTAATTAGCTCACCATGCAATATAGATAAATAAATTAGGTACTATATAAGCCATGATAAACAGTAAGACTTAAGGATAATTTCAATAATACTAATATGTTATCAAACAGGGAGGTACTACCGCCTGGGAAGATATTGGAAGCATAATGTGTTGTCTAATGGTCGACCCTGCTGCTATATGGCATCACAAAAATTTTGACAAGTCCCAGGTTGTTGATCTGACTTTGTGCCTCATTTACACACAATATTGCAGGGTCTCAATTGTTTCTCATACTATTGACAACACAACATACATACTGTACAGTATATCGTTTCTCACTATTTGTTTTTTTCGTTCATTTATATATGGTTATTATTATTAGTTTTTATAATTTTTATATATTATTATTATTATTATTATTATTATTATTATTATAATAATAATAATAATAATAATAGTAATAATAATAATAATAACGATATGTTTAGCCACGTGCAGTTGTCATTTTCCTGCTGAGATAAGATTATTATAGCTACGCTCCCTTATTTTAACTTGCTAGAGCGCGCGGAGACAACAGTTAACATAATATTGTAATTCAAATACATCAAATGGGGTTAATTTGCACACTTAGTTGACACAGTACTGATTTTATTTTCGTTCTTATATACCAGTGACGGAGAGGTTATTTTTTTTGTTTATATAAGTCAATGTAGAGTGAAGATAGTGATATATATTCAAATTAAAAACATTTACGTATAAGCGATAATTAGAGTGACGATATATGGTAATTGGAGGTGACGTCATGTAGATTATAACAATTATCTTAGTGCTGTAGATATCAGTATCCTGTTGTAGATTTATTAATACATCCACCGGGTAGTGTAGTTATATGACGTATTGTAGATAGATCACGCAGCTATCGTTGGTTAGTAGGTCACGTGTGAGGGTATGTCAATATATTTTTATATGAGGGAGGCGAGGTTGAGAGAAGTGAGGTGAAGGGAGGAAGACAACACGAGAGAGAGAGAGAGGGGTGAGGTGAAAGGAGGAAAACAGTAGGAGAGAGAGAGAAAGAGAGAGAGAGCACCATCAGCACTTGGAGAGGTGCCCAGTAAGTGGTGACATAACAAGCTATTGTAGTCATTTACAATAGTGTATCTGGTTACTACGATACCAGATAACGGGGAACTATCGTGTGTGTGTGTGTGTGTGTAGTGGTAAATACATAACTCGAGTCAATATAAATCATGGTTAATTAAGCGGATTATAATATTGATTAATTTTAACCCCTATTTCCTCCATCAATGATTAATATTTTAAGTCTATTTCCCTCCTCAGGTTAGTTATACACTGAACCTCAACGACAAATGGATCAATTATCGTAACTTTTTTTTTTTATTCTCGAGGTATGTTAGTAGTTTCTCTGTCAGTAGTTAAGATGATATAGTAAAGTGGTTGAGTAGTTTGTGTGTGTGGGGTGGGGGGGGAGGGTAGACGTAGCTAGTGACCTGAGATGGTAACACTGATATAACACCATGAAGGGAGGAAATTGCTCACTCAGGTTGGTAGTAGTGACGTGTGTAGGAGTTAGGATAGCTAGTTGGGGTTGGTATCAATGGTAAGGTTGGTAGTTGTGGATGGTAACAGTGCTAAGTTGGTAGTTGGGGTTGGTATCAATGGTAAGGTTGGTAGTTGTGGTTGGTAACAGTGCTAAGTTGGTAGTTGTGGTTGGTATCAATGGTAAGGTTGGTAGTTGTGGTTGGTAACAGTGCTAAGTTGGTAGTTGTGGTTGGTAACAGTGGTAAGGTAGACAGTCGTGGTTGGTAACAGTGGTAAGATAGGTAGGCTGTAGTTGGTAAAAGTGACAGTACTGTAAGTAAGCTTGGAGGAGGAACTACAGGGTCTTTACATAAACGATCGGTATTGGCAACGATGTGGAGAGCAAATAGTGTTGATCTAACCTCGTCTGATACCTGAAGTCCTGACCTATTTTACCTCCATTGGCAACACACCTGTCTGGTTTTAATGTGTCTTAATTAATTCAAGAGTAGAAAGGTCAGGTGATAGGTACGGATAGAGAGATTTCAATCAGAGACAGATTTGGGAAAAGTGTGTGTGTGTGTGTATGTGTTGTGGGGGTGGGGGAGGGGGGAGGGGGGATTAGAAAGTGTGTATAGGAGTGAGGGAGTGTTTGTGGATAGGGGGAGGGGGTGTGTTGGGGGAGGTGAGGAGAGGCTGTTGGAAAGGTAAGGGAGGCTGGGGGGAGTATTTCTGGAGGGGTGGGGGTGGGGGGGGAAGGGTGAGAGGTGAGGGGAGGGGGTGAGAGGTGAGGGGAAGGGTGAGAGGTGAGGGGAGGGGGTGTAACAAGCATATATGTATATAGGTGGATCAAACAACACGCAATACCTACCGATTGTATTTCTGCTTATGCCATTCTACTGTTGGCCTGAGCTGATGTCTGGCTGGTGGTGGTGGTTGTTAATGTTGTGGCGGTGGTGGTGGTTGTTAATGTTGTTGTGGTGGTGGTGGTTGTTAATGTTGTGGCGGTGGTGGTGGTTGTTAATGTTGTTGTGGTGGTGGTGGTTGTTAATGTTGTGGCGGTGGTGGTGGTTGTTAATGTTGTGGCGGTGGTGGTGGTTGTTAATGTTGTTGTGGTGGTGGTGGTTGTTAATGTTGTGGCGGTGGTGTTGGTTGTTAATGTTGTTGTGGTGGTGGTGGTTGTTAATGTTGTGGCGGTGGTGGTGGTTGTTAATGTTGTGGTGATGGTGGTTGTTAATGTTGTTGTGGTGGTGGTGGTTGTTAATGTTGTGGTGGTGGTGGTGGTTGTTAATGTTGTTGTGGTGGTGGTGGTTGTTAATTTTGTGGTGGTCGTTGTGGTTATTAATGTTGTTGTGGTGGTGGTGGTTGTTAATGTTGTTGTGGTGGTGGTGGTTGTTAATGTTGTGGTGGTGGTAGTGGTTGTTAATGTTGTGGTGGTGGTGGTGGTTGTTAATGTTGTTGTGGTGGTTGTTGTGGTGGTGGGGGTTGTTAATGTTGTGGTGGTGGTAGTGGTTGTTAATGTTGTGGTGGTGGTAGTGGTTGTTAATGTTGTGGTGGTGGTGGTGGTGGTTGTTAATGTTGTTGTGGTGGTTGTTGTTGTGGTGGTGGTTGTTAATGTTGTGGTGATTGTTATTGTTTTTTGTTATTTGTTTTCGATTGTGATCTTTTGTTTCTCTTGTAACTTGAATTTGACTTGGGATCACCTGAAGATTAACCATTCTATCCCTATTTGGGTGGACGAGGTTAGGTTAGGTTAGGTTGGGTTGGTGTTCGTGTTAGGTTAGGTTAGGTTAGCGTTAGGTTAGGTTAGGTTAGGTTGGGTTGGTGTTCGTGTTAGGTTAGGTTAGCGTTAGGCTAGGTTAGGTTAGCGTTAGGTTAGGTTAGGTTTGCGTAAGGTTAGGTTAGCGTTAGGGTAAGTTAGCGTTAGGTTAGGTTAGCGTTAGGGTAAGATAGCTTTAGGTTAGGTTAACGTTAGGGTAAGATAGCTTTAGGTTAGGTTAGCGTTAGGGTAAGATAGCTTTAGGTTAGGTTAGCGTTAGGGTAAGATAGCTTTAGGTTAGGTTAGCGTTAGGGTAAGATAGCTTTAGGTTAGGTTAGCGTTAGGGTAAGATAGCTTTAGGTTAGGTTAGCGTTAGGGTAAGATAGCTTTAGGTTAGGTTAGCGTTAGGGTAAGTTAGCGTTAGGTTAGGTTAGCGTTAGGGTAAGATAGCTTTAGGTTAGGTTAGCGTTAGGGTAAGATAGCTTTAGGTTAGGTTAACGTTAGGGTAAGATAGCTTTAGGTTAGGTTAACGTTAGGGTAAGATAGCTTTAGGTTAGGTTAACGTTAGGGTAAGATAGCTTTAGGTTAGGTTAACGTTAGGGTAAGATAGCTTTAGGTTAGGTTAACGTTAGGGTAAGATAGCTTTAGGTTAGGTTAACGTTAGGGTAAGATAGCTTTAGGTTAGGTTAACGTTAGGGTAAGATAGCTTTAGGTTAGGTTAACGTTAGGGTAAGATAGCTTTAGGTTAGGTTAACGTTAGGGTAAGATAGCTTTAGGTTAGGTTAGCGTTAGGTTAAGATAGCTTTATGTTAGGTTAGCGTTAGGGTAAGATAGCTTTAGGTTAGGTTAGCGTTAGGGTAAGATAGCTTTAGGTTAGGTTAGCGTTAGGGTAAGATAGCTTTAGGTTAGGTTAGCGTTAGGGTAAGTTAGCGTTAGAGTTGCTAATTTTCTGATGAAATAAACCAGGATCGACCAATTAAAATATTGAGTTTAAATTTTTATTAGAACCTCCAGAGTTACCAGTTATCTCGTTTTGGCATCTTTTTTTCCCCGCTGTTATTATGCCATACTTCTACAGTCTACAGTCTACACGGTATGTTACTCTGGTGCCAAAGTTGCTACATAATCTCTAAGGATGTGTTCGAAAGTGTGCGAGAGATCATGTCGTTGAAATGATTGTGAGCCCCGTGACGCTAATGGTGTTTCAAAGTAGTATAGGAAATTGGTTATGACGTGATGATTAGGTAACTCCAGTTTGTTTTACCGTAAGATTAGGCATCCTAGCTTATTTCGTCGTTCTCCAGCTTATTTTGTCTGAAGATTAGGCACCCCAGCTTATTTTACCTTAAGACTAACCACCCAAAAGCCTACCTAACCTAACCAAACCCTCTCCCAGGTGGCGTTAAAGTGTTTAATCTGAAAATGATATAAGCTGGGGGTGGCTAATCTTCACGTGATCCAAAAATTGTATAACTATTCATTATTATAATTGAAGTGGATAATTTACATCCTGATTAAAAGTATGACATTAGAACACATAGAAGGAAAATGTTGTTGCTTTGATCATTTTAAAACTTTGGAAAATACCTGTATACACAGTCTCTAAGTTATTTTTTTTCCCCAGACGAGAATTATTAAAACTTTAGGAAATATATTACTTTCTTCCCTAAACGACAACTTATAAGACTTTAGGAATTATATATAACTTACTTTCCTTAGCTAACGACTATTACAACTCCTACAGGAAAATATGTGGTACAGTGTTCGTTAAGGGGAAGTCAGAGCCACGTGACGGTTTAGGAGAAGCTTTGAGTCACAGTCTGGCATCACACTGGACATAGCGTCATCTCGCTATTTTTGAATGACTTTATACCTCAATATTCTCCTTAGAGAGACTTAAATAGTGTAAAAAAAAAAATAAGCGTGTGACTCATGTAGTTATTGATGACTTTACATCACTCGACCCAAGGGAAAGATATTAAGACCACTAATACTAGAAACGATATTACGTCGAATTTTAATGACTTTTGGCAACACATACGTCGTGTGAGTTGCCAGTTCAAAGTTTAAAGACGAGTAAACATAATAAGAAGGGTTATTTTCCTTGTTCATAACTAGGTCTCCAGTGTAGAATATTGACCTAGTTCTATGCTTAAAGGCCTTAACATTCTCAAGCTGAACACTACACCATGATAATGCATATAAAAAAATAGAGATCACCTGAAGATTAGTCACCCTAGCTTATTTTACCTGATGAATTAAAACACCTTTAAAGCGCTACCTGGAGGAGGGTTTGGTTAGGTTAGGGCAGATTAAGTTAGGTTATGTAAGGTTAGCGTTAGGGTGTTTAACCACCAGGTGATATAAACTGGTGTGCATAATCGTCAGGTAAACCAATTAGACACTGAAACAGCTTATACACAGTGACCTCTACTACACTGAATCGCTATGAAGAGGGTATTAAAAGACATAATTAATGGGGATATTTACCCTATTGAAGGGAGTAATATCTTAAAGAGTATGTTTCTCGCTTGTCATCCAGAGAGAGAGAGAGAGAGAGAGAGAGAGAGAGAGAGAGGCAGGAAGAGACAGACAAGGACAGAGACAGACAGACAGACAGGTTGTAAGGACGTAAAAACAGAGTGTTGATGCACCTCAGACCCCCAATAACAATTATAAACAAGAACATCAACCTCAACAGCTGGCTGGCAGTAACCATGGTAACAAGACAGCATAAGCCCATGCAAATAGCCAATTTTTGTTTGCCTCACTGTAGTAAGTTTATCATACAGCCATGATCCATATTTATTCTATTTTGTTTTTCTAGTCAGTATAAAAAGAGATAGACTAAACACATTAAAATAGATAGACTATTACTACTTCTACTACTGCTACAACAACTACTACGATCATCCAGCTATGATACCATAATATGAGTTATCAAGGATGTCACCTAGGTTGGTGAGTACTGAGGTGACTAAAGAGGCAGATACGGGACCGACAGAATCGATCACAGATGTTGCACATGTGGAGGGCTGCATCTAGTGCGGGAGGGGCGGTGGCAGCGTCTTTCCAGCGTTGGCGCTTGTCTGTATCGTTATGGAGTCGGGCTAACTCGAAAGTATTGACACCTCGTGTGGTGCTCCCCCAAGCGTTACGGTGTGGAGTAATCGTCTCCCAGGTGAGGGGGTCGATTTGGCACTTTTTCAGGTTTGTCTTAAGACTATCCTTATACCTTTTCAGTTGCTCGCCAGCGTTACGTTTACTATTCGTTAGGTGACTGTAAAGTAGCTGCTTTGGCAGTCTACTGTCGTCCATGCGGGTAACATGGCCAGTCCAGCGTAGTTGTTCCTGGATAATGGTAGCCTCGATGCTCCTACAGTTGGTGTCAGCAAGAATACTGGCATTTGTTCTCTTGTCTTCCCAGCGAACTCGGAGGATGAAATATAGACTACGTTGGTGAAAGTTGTCAAGTGCCTCGAGGTGCCTCCTGTATGTGACCCTTGTCTCTCTGCCACATAGCAGGGTGGGGAGGACCACTGCTCGACATATGTGTAACTTTGTAGATAATTTCAGCTCCCTACAGTTGAAGACACGGGTACGGAGTCTGTCAAAGGCTTTAGATGCACATTTGATCTGATGTTGAATCTCTTCATCGATGTCTGCATTGGTGGACAGGTGGGAGCCGAGATACCGAAAGTGGGTAACATTAGAGAGGGTAGTACCGTTAAGCTGGATGGATGGTGGAGGTGTGGCTGAACCAGGGGCTGGCTGAAAGGGAATCTGAGTCTTATGTACATTCACCTCAAGGCCGAAGTGTGCATTAGGTGTTCAGGATTTCCTGTAGGTCACCTTCAGTGTGAGCGACAAGGGTGAGGTCGGCTGCTAAACACATGCAGTATTATACGTTATGTACTGTATAAATATTAGGGACATATTATCCTCGGCACATTATCCGTAGTTGGTTAATGCACAAAATGTTATCTAGATATCTAAGCAATACGATACGTTTTACTCGAATGGTGGATAGTGTTTGGTTACAAGACGAAGAGTGCGGGGAGATATGATGGAAGTATTTAAGTGGGTGAAAGGAATCAATACAGGGGATATAGAAAAAGTTCTTATAATATCCGAGCAGGATAGGACTCGGAGCAACGGATTCAAGTTGGATAAGTTTAGGTTTAGGAGGGAGATAGGAAGGAACTGGTTCACAAATAGGGTGGTGGTCGAGTGGAACAAGCTTAGCAACTTTGTAGTAAGTGCGGGAACTTTGAAAAGTTTCAAAAGGAGGCTAGATAGATTCATGGATGATAGAGAGTGGTAGTAACTCTCGACAGGAGCTGCCATGCACAGGCCAACCGGCCTATTGCAGACTCCTTATTTTCTTATGTTCTTATGTTCTTATAACCCTTTGACGATGAGAGGGTTAAGCCATCCTCGTCAAAGGGTTAAGCCATCCTCGTCAAATGGTTAAGCCATCCTCGTCAAATGGTTAAAATGTCGTTCTCAAAGGTTAAGATACGTTACGTTAAGGTTAAACAAGCTAGGGTGTCTAATCTTCAGGTGTGTCTCTTATATACAGTACAGTGTATAAATTATCATCACCGTGTTATTGTCTCTGTGTTGATCCGTCAGTAGCTTGTGTAGTCAGCCGTCAGTAGCTTGTGTAGTCAGCCGTCGGTAGCTTGTGTAGTCAGCCGTCAGTAGCTTGTGTAGTCAGCCGTCAGTAGCTTGTGTAGTCAGCCGTCAGTAGCTTGTGTAGTCAGCCGTCGGTAGCTTGTGTAGTCAGCCGTCAGTAGCTTGTGTAGTCAGCCGTCAGTAGCTTGTGTAGTCAGCCGTCAGTAGCTTGTGTAGTCAGCCGTCAGTAGCTTGTGTAGTCAGCCGTGGGGAAAAGTTTGGAATATTAATGATAATAATAATAATAATAGCTACAACAACAATAGTAACAACAATAACAATAGCAACAATAATAACAATAATACCAATAAAAATAACAACAATAATAACAATACTAATAACAATAATAACAACTAACAGCTGGAGGTTTTTATCAATATTTCAATCAATTTTCCTCCTTTCTCTCATTTATTATTTACCTTGTATACCTTCAACAAATCCTGACACGTTGCTGTGAGTGTTTAGGACCAGAGTAACCAGTCTTATCGTTAATAGAGGCTGTGGGGGGATGGTTAGGGTGGTGGGGGGGTGGTAGTAGTGGTGGTTGGTGGGGGGGGGTGGAAGATGGATAGGGTGGTGGTTGGTGGGGGGGGTGGAGGGGATGGTGGGGGTTGGAGAATGAGGGAGAGGTGAGGGAGGGGGGGTTATGACTTGATTATTCTCCTAACAGTCCATAAATGTTCTAAAGACATTGACCAAAAAGAGTGAGAGAAAGATAGATGGAGAGAGAAATAGAGAGGGAGAGACAGACAGACAGACAGACAGATAGACAGATAGACAGACAGAGAGAGAGACAGACAGACAGAGAGCACAAACAAAAAAGTGAAAGAGACAAGAAGAAGACAGACAGACAGACAGCTGAATAAACGCAGAGCAAGAAGTAAAATTTAATGCTCTTAAGGCAAGGTCGACATTAATCCCGTATGTGTGTGTGTGTGTGTGTGTGTGTGTCTTCTTCTGTCATCAATCTTGTCTTCTTACTGGTTTTCTATTGTAATCGGACCTAATTTATAATCGAATCTGCCTTTACAACCTCTTGACCAACATAGCCTTGACTAAACGGCACACCTCGTTTTAAGACTAGTCCATAATCGAATCACTCCCGTTATTCCATCCTCAATTAGGTATGTTTTGATTATTGGATTATTTTGTGTGTGGATTATTGAACCCTGATGGGAGGGTCCCGATAATTCGAGATACGTGTAAGAATAATCCAAGGTGGTTCGTCTTATCGGGGTCGAGTCGCTTGAGGAAAAATGCTTCAAAATTAGTATTCCAAGTCAGACGGCTGTGTGTGTGTGTGTGTGTGTGTGTGTGTGTGTGTGTGTGTGTGTGTGTTTTGACCCCCCCCCCCCCCCACACACACACACCTGTTTAGTCAGATACCAAACAACAACAACAAAATCATCCTTCACTCTTTCATGTTTGTTAGTAACTCAGACAAAAACAAAAGCTTGTTTTGTTGATGTTGTTTTAAAGGTAACGACATTATTTTAATAGCGAGGTGTTTTCTCAGTGGGTTTTCTCTACGAGCTCTCGTTATTAGTGGGTCGTCCGGGGGGGGGGGGGGGGGGGGTATTTGTATGTATGGAGTTTGTGTGTATGTGTGTGTGTGTAATTGTTCGAGTTTTTATATTTTTCAGGATCGTGTAAAGAATATCTACCATAGCTTATTTCACCTGAAGATTAAACACCATAACCTAACCTTACCTTACCTTACCTAACCTAACCATAACCTAACCTTACCTTACCTTACCTTACCTAACCTAACCTAACCTAACCTTACCTTACCTTACCTAACCTAACCTAACCTTACTTTACCTAACCTAACCTAACCTAACCTTACCTTACCTTACCTAACCTAACCTAACCTAACCTAACCTAACCTTATAATATACTGGAGAGAGTTTTTTTTGGTCCGCGCACCAGAACATGTTCGTGTGGTGGCCTAGGACAGTTAATTGAGAGGGGTGGGGGTGGGGGGGTTGATGGAGGGATGGGGGAGGGAGGAGTGGGTAGGGTGACACCCTTTGGCAGAATGAAAACCCATCCATTCGTAACCAATAATGCCCAGATAGAATACAAAAGCAGATGGACCCTCCTGAGCTTGCATATATCCACGACAGGTTACTCCCATCATGTCCACACCAGGAAGGAAAGGACAAGAAGAGAGCTGAAAAACCATACCGCTTTAAAGCGCTTCCTGGGAAAATAAAACTCCGCCTGGTGACATCATTTATCATACCTATATTAACTTACACAGCAGTACCTCTTCATACTATGAGCACCACTCAAATATTGAAATTACAGGTGGTCCAAAATGAAGCCGTAAGGTTCGTCACAGGTGAAAGATACCCCTTCACCTGAACCACAGCTGAGATACATAGAGATTTGAGAATGAAACCCATCAACCAGCAGCTGCACACCCCTGGCCAGCCGAGTCTGGCAAAAGATAGAACGATCAGAGCAAGAACTCCTTCAAAGACTCCCACCAGATAACGACAACAACCATACATGGTTCCCAAAACGTTACCAAATCTCAAAAGGTCCATTACCACCCCCGATCTACACTGCCAGGCAATAGACAACCTCCCTAGACCAGCATCCGCCAGTAGGGTCGGCGGAATATGAAATAAGGCCCTCAAAATACCCATATGGATAGGGTAGACTCTAGTGCCTGTACAGACGGACAATAACTAACCCATGACACAACCCTAACACACTATTAGCTCAATTTACCCACTGCAAGGCGGTCAGCCCACACTCTCCTACCTCCTCCTAAATTTCTTCAATTTCCGAACTACAGTATATAACTTCCTTCCTCCACCTCTCATCTTCTTTCACCCTCTCTCTACCCTACCGCCCCCCCCCCCCCCCAAATGGCTTGGGGTGGTTGGAGATTGAAGGGGGGGGGGGAGATGTTGATTTATACTGATATTAAATGTTATTGTTTGAGAGGATCACCTGAAGATTAAAGACCCTCACAGTGATTGGTGTGGAGGGGGGGAGGAGGTTAGGTTAGGTTAGGTTGTATTAGGTTAGGTTAGATTTGGTTAGATTAAGTTAGGTTAGGTGAAATAAACTGGAGTGTCTAATCTTAGTGGGGGTTTTTTAATGTAAGATGAACTTGTAGAATAAACTAGATATTCAAGGCCTTCCAGGTAATCTTTTCATTGTTAATGCTTGTCATTGTGAAGTGTGAAAGTCTGGTAAGGTCGATGTACCCGATCTAGAAGTGCTGACGTGTCCTCACTGTTCCCGTTTTAGCTTTACTGCTCTCTCTCATAAGAACATAAGAATGGAGGAAACTGCAGCGGGCCTATTGGCCCATACTGGGCAGTCCCATTTACACCCAACCCCCATTGCTCATATAAGCATCCAACCTATGTTTGAAGCTATTCAGCGTATTCGAGTTAATGATGATATTTGGTAACTTGTTCCACTCGTCCACTACTATGTTTCCAAACCAGTGTTTACCTATTTCACGCCTAACTATAAATTTGTCTAATTTAAAACCATTGTTACTTATACACCTCTATCAGGTCGCCCCTCGCTCTACGTCTCTCGAGGGAGTGCAAATTAAGATGCTTTAACCTGTCTCTATACTCAAGGTTCCTAATGCCCGGGATTAGTCTTGTCATTCTCCTCTGAATTCTTTCCAATGATTCTATATCCATTCTGTAATACGGTGACCAGAACTGAACTGCGTAATCCAGGTGTGGTCTCACAAGAGCAAGATACAGTTTTACGATGACCTCTCTCTCTCTCTCTCTCTCTCTCTCTCTCTCTCTCTCTCTCTCTCTCTCTCTCTCTCTCTCTCTCTCTCTCTCTCTCACAGTAACACACACATACGCACACAATCACAAGTCAACACACACACACACACACACACACCTCACCTAGATGCTATTTTTGTCAAGTTTTCCTCATCTGTCATAACACACTGCACAGTACAGTAGTCAAGCCACAAGGCGAAACTTCACTTGGGTCTTATACTAGTTATCCGAAGTGTGTATGTTGATCATACGGTTTTGTTTCATCTCAGTTATCCGTAATGTTTTTTTTTATTATTTTTATTATCAGCTATCCGGGAGGAAAGTATACATGTTGTAAAAGTGTATATCACTTATCCGTAAAAGTGCATATTAGTTAACCGGAAAATGCAGTGCGGTTATCCGACAGGGTATGTGTGGGCAGTGTTCTAGCTCTGTGTTCTTATTTTCAATCGTGTTTTCCTCCTTCCTCTTCTCCCCCCTCCCCCCCCCTACCCCCACCTCCCTCTCTCCTTTCTTCCCTCCTTCCACTTTCTCCTTTCTCTTCCACTCCTTCACCCCCTCCTATTCCCCTTCAACCACCACTCCCCCTCCCCTCCCCCTTTCATTCCCTCTCCCCACTCTCTTCCGCTAACCCTCATTCCTTCCCTTTCCTCCCCACTCTCCCCTCCCCCCAGCTATTTGCGACGGTGGCTCAGTGCCATATATAAACAACAGAGCCACAAGCATGCAACCCCCTCCTCCTCCCCGCCCCTCCCCATCCTGGCTCTTCCCGTCACCTCCCTATCTCTCTCAGCTGATTGCCTCCTCCTCCTCCTCCTCCTCCAACACCATTACCACCATCACCTCTACCACCACTACCACCTCCTCCATCACCACCACTACCACCACCACTACCACCTCCTCCATCACCACCACTACCACCACCACTACCACCTCCTCCATCACCACCACTACCACCACCACTACCACCTCCTTCATCACCACCACTACCACCATCACTATCACCACCACATGACAGTCAAGGACCCTGGTCTGTTTACACTTGTAGATCTATTTTGGCTCTAAATGACGCCACTCAGGAGACAGGCACGAGAGCCGAGAGAAAGAGAGAGAAACTATTAGACAGATAAACCTAGAAATAAAGAAGGAAAGAAAGAAAGAAATAGGATGAATGAAAAATAAAAATAAATAATGAACGTGGAGTAACACACACAAACACCTCCCTCCGTTCCCACTTCCCTCTCCCCTTCCCCCTCCTCCTTCCCCTCCCCCCGGGCAATGCAAATGGTTCATCTTCTGAAATTTATTCTACGTATGTGAGTCAAATGGCTCTTCCCCCCCCCCCACCCTCCCCCCCTCTATAAGTTGCCAGGGTTTCCAAACGTAAACAGGGTTGCCAGTCTCTAGTTGAAGGGGCTTATATGGTCGTCTTGCCTTGGTTATTACTGTGCGTAAGCTGACCAAATCAATTCATTGACGTTTCGACATAATATCTTTCTCACGGCAGCAAAGTTGATTCAGTGTGTGTGTGTGTGACAGAGGCATTACCAGCTGAATGTGTTTGTGTTATCAGCGTATTTTTTTTTTTCTGGTAATATTGTTTTGTTGATATTGGGAAGATGACGACATTGAGTATTTATTTATTTATTTATTGGGGGTCGGGGTGGGGTGGGGTGATTTTTGTTACCTGTTCAGTATTTATGGCCAGATAGTGTCATCACCCTGTCAATCCTCCGTACCAAAACACACAAGACATCACAACACGGGTCAGTGAATGCAGCTCCTATTATAAACTTGTTCACAGTCAAGTAGGAACCACCTCTTAGAAAACCAGTCTCACATAATACCTCTCAGTTACAGTCAGTCACCCCCAGTTTATAGAACAGGTATCCCAGTTACAACACAGTCACCCCCAGTTTACAGAACAGATGCCCCCAGTTACAGTACAGTCACCGCAGATGTGCCCTCAGGTTCCAATGCTCCCTCGTCATAAGTCACCGAACATCATCATTAACTCGAACACTCTCGGCAGCTTCAAATATAGGTTGGATGGATATATGAACGATAAGGGTAGGGTGTAAACGGGACTGCCTTGTATGTTATCAATAGGCCCGCTGCAGTTTTCTTTATTCTTTATGTATACCCACAAGCTATCCTATGTCGTAAGTTTCTGGTAGAAAAATATGAGTTCATAACAAATGTATGACCGCCCTGACAGATCATATACAGTATATATCTTCAGGTAACAAATTTGGTTAAGTATGTCGTTCCTCTCAGCATACGGGTACCTGGTTTCTGAGTATAGTACCTCGACATTTGTTCCCCCACCCACCCCCCTAAAAAATGGTGGTACAGTCCCCTTCACTCGTGCGTTTACAGGGGTACGTCATATTAACATTCCAGGGATCATTGCATTAAGATATTTGTTTTAACATTGTTTTAATTTGTTTCCAGAATATGTTTCCTATTGCTAATTTCCTTCTGTCGAATGTAAACAAACACAGCCCTGCCACATAACATGACGAGCGCCTGTAAACTCATTAGTGAAGGGAACTGTATAATTAAAAGCTGTGTAGTATAAGACCAAAATACTGTACAGACGTGCGAGAACACCTTTTGATAAGTCCATTCACAAACTAAACAAAAGGTAACATAGTAAATTGGTGAGGTTTACTTCAATGAACACCTCATTGCTGGTGACAAGATCAGAATCGGGTATTAAACATATAATGAGTCATGCTAGCTGGGAAAACCGTATTATATACAGTTGGTTATAATAATAATAATAATAAACGGTTTATTAATAGAGTTGCAGCCGGTGGCTGAAAATTTACAGACTTACATTTGATTTAGACATAATGATATAATACATGTGTGTGTGTGTGTGTGTGTGTGTGTGTGTGTGTCCCTTTTGCATTTCTACAGGTTTTTGTTTTTACAATAAACTTGAAATATGGTAAGGAGGTGCGAGTAGCCTCATGGATGGCCGGGTACTGTCTCCCCCTCCACCCGGGCACAATCGGGGTAACTCAACTACTGTACCTAGTACGGCAATATAGTGCGGTACATGCTGATAACCACAAGGAAACAAGAAAACACGAAGTTCCCAAGCGCTTTCGTGTAATTCACATCTTCAGGGGTGAGTATGTCGGAATATATATACAGTAGAGGAGAGTGAGATCAAGTCCGGTCACTAGGTAGTGACATACTAATATTAGTAGGGTCACTACCTAGTGACCGGACCATTGTGGACACTCACTGTCCCCTAGGGACTTGATCTCACCCTCCTCTGTATATATATGCCTTGTTATGTATTTCTCCTTAGTCTGTGCTCACCCCTGAAGATGTGAATTACACGAAAGCGCTTGGGAACTTCGTGTTTTCTTGTTTCCTTGTGGATATCAGGATGTACCTGGATCACGCGCACCTACAGTGATTTAATTGCATAGTGTGGTACATATATAGAGTGTCCCAGAAAAATGTCCTTACCTCCCTCCCTCCAACTCAGTGTTTCAGGAAGCAGGCAGGCAGGCAGGCAGGCAGGCAGGCAGGCAGGCAGGCAGGCAGGCAGGCAGGCAGGCAGGTAGGTAGGTAGGCAGGCAGGCAGGCAGGTAGGCAGGCAGGCAGGCAGGCAGGTAGGTAGGTAGGCAGGCAGGCAGGTAGGTAGGTAGGTAGGTAGGCAGGCAGGCAGGCAGGTAGGTAGGTAGGTAGGCAGGTAGGTAGGTAGGCAGGCAGGCAGGCAGGCAGGGAGGGAGGGACATTTTTCTGGAACACCCTGTATACTGTAGTGTAACAGTTGGTTAATAATAATTCAATATGTGGAAGCTTTCATTAATTTCTAAAGCTTCTCTAATTAGTTACAGTATAAGACAGGATGTTTCAACATTACACTAATTAATTATTATTCAAAAAATATTACAAAACGAACGAAACGTAAAAATTTGAGGAGTATTTTATATATATTTATGTACCCATTCTTAAATTTCTGTTATGTGTTATCTTAATATTTTTCAATTTTTTTTATTAAACACAGCTACACCTCTATATAACGGATTCTTTGTTCATATAATCCGTTAGATGGGGGAGTTTGATATTTAACGGACTTTTGATATAACGGTCTTTCATCTCTATATATAGTTCGTTAGATGGGGTTTTAATATTTAACGGACCCTTGATATAACGGACTTCCATCATCTTAGAGTCTGTTAAATAGAGGTTTCAAATCTAACAGACCCTCGATATAAGAACATAAGAATGGAGGAAACTGCAGCGGGCCTATTACACCCAACCCCTATTGCTCATATAAGCATCCAACCTATGTTTGAAGCTCCCAGCGTATTCGAGTTAATGATGATATTTGGTAACTTGTTCCATTCATCCACTACTCTGTTTCCAAACCAGTGTTTACCTATTTCCCGCCTAAATCTGAATTTGTCTAATTTAAAACCATTGTTACGAGTTCGCTCCTGGTTGGATAGTTTGAGTACCTTTGTAATGTCCCCTTTGTTTAGCCCTGCCTTCCACTTGTACACCTCTATCAGGTCGCCCTCGCTGTACGTCTCTCGAGGGAGTGCAAATTAAGGTGCTTTAACCTGTCTCTATACTCAAGGTTCCTAATGCCCGGGATTAGTCTTGTCATTCTCCTCTGAATTCTTTCCAAGGATTCTATATCCATTCTGTAATACGGACTTTCATCAATTCAATGTCAATTTCAATTGTTTATGCCTTGATAGAGGAAGCGGGATCCTAGTGCCGTCACTAGGTACCCCTGTACAATAACACCAGAAGCATCTGGCAAGTGTGACAAGTATATATAGTATAAATATTATAAAGAGGCTTACTAAAGCCTAAGGAAGGAAGGATATTCCTTTAACACATAATCAATGTTATTTACATAACATCTGGCCAGTATGGGGAGGATCATCGTGTCTCCGTCAGGGGGTCGTGGAGTGGTGGTCCAGCAGGCGTCACGGAAGCGTTGTGTGTGGGGACATCTTAGGAGGTAGTGGACAAGGGTGTGGCTGTCGGGTCTTCTGCATAATGCACAAAAGTGTTGCTCAGGGGATGCGGGGATACCAATCTCCCAAGCAAAGTCATACCCAATGATGATACGGGCAGCAATCACGTCCCTTTTCCGCGACCCTTTCCCATAGACATACGAGAGGTCAGGAAGTTTACGGAGGACATCGTACCAGGTGGGCGGGGAGTCCGGGGGGATGGCTGCTTCTCCAGCTTCTCTCTGTTTGCGGCGAATTTGGGTCCCAAGCTGTAAAAGTGTTCAAGGAATAACGTAGTCAGGTGTGGCCTTGTTGCAGCCAGTCTTGGCAAGGCCATCTGCTGCCTCATTCCCCAAGATACCGACATGACTGGGTACCCATAGGAATGTCACAGGACGGCCTGCACCCTGTAGTGTGGATGCTAACCCTCGTATTCGGTGGATGAGGTCCTTATTCTCCCCTGATCCCAATGTGATCCCGTCGAGAGTTGACCTGGAATCGCAGCAGACAAGCAAGGGGCAGAAACCATCTGCTTCTTCTTCAGGGAAAAGGGCAGCAAAGAGGGCTATCAGTTCAGCCTGGGTGGAGGATGCCCCGTCAGAAACACTGAGTGACAGTTTGATAGGCTTGGACTTCCATCTCTATATAGCTCGCTAGATGAAGGTTTCACGTCGATATAACGGACTTTCTTCGCCATATAATCCGTTAAATAGAGGGTTTTTCCAATACGAATAATATACAAAATTTACAAATTAAGTTTAACTTGTCTTTAATAATTAATGTGATAGCGTTATAGTATATACTCAAGATCAGGTACAGTACAGTATGGATGTTTAGATGTTAGTCCATTGACGTATACAGGAAAGTTAGTCTTCCTTCCGTGAGAAGATCCGGGAAAATACACCCGGAAGGCCTCTCCTCTCCCCCTACCCCTCTTATCCCCCCCCCACCCCTTAATTGCGCATCTAGATCCGCCACTAATTATTTTCAACTGTATTTTTTTCTGTCTTTCTCTCTCAATTTATTCTCACTCTCTCGGTTAATAAAATACAAACAAACACACACACACACACACATGGTGTTTGTCTCACACAGAGGAGAGTGAGTCAAGTTTGTATGAGGAAAGATCTGAATTAAATAAGTCGTTATCTCTTGTGAACAGTTGTATAAAACATTACATTTTAGTGTGTGTATAAATAAGTCGGCAGCCCGAAGGCTGAAAATATACTGATACATTAGTCAAAAATGACTTATTACATACAAAGACATGGGGTGAGTGGGTCGTTTAACAAAAGCTTTCACTACTAAAAAAAAGAAGGAACAGTGATTGAACATACAAATTATTATAGTTTACAGTTGATGGCCCGGGCGTGGGCTGGTCATTGAGACACCAGGTGGTGAGGTGTTCACGTGGTGTAGTAACTTGTCCTGTGGTGTTGATATGAGGGACCTCACGTGGTCATGGAGACACCGTGTGGTGGTGTGGGGTGGTGTCACAGTACCTCACTGCGCGGTGATGTTGTGTTATTCCGTAGTCAGGTGCACAGCCGGCCGGCCCTCTCTTGTTCCCAGGGTGGACGGATTAGCACTTCCTGGTCAGAAGATGGTGGTTAGTTCCCGTGGGTGCTTATCTCACTGGTACTGTCTAGTGCTGAATTTGTCACTTTTGATTATGTAGATATCCCGGTGGTGAGGATGGGTCGGGGAGAGGGTCTTGGGGAATGGGCCGACATTGGCCAAGGGGGGCAGGTGTGAAGCGGGAGCAGCGCCTAAATAGGTCTTGACCCTACGGTGGTCAAGGATGTAGTGTGTGTGTATGTATGTATTTTTGACGTGGTCTAATTATTCTGGACTGACCTTACCTTAGGTCAAATAAAGTCACCAGTCATTAAAGTCTATAAAACATAGTAGTTAAGGTGAATCAAGGTCAGTTGGCCACGCCCACTAATTGATTGACCTGTTGTATCCTCAGCCGTGGGCGCCCCTTGGCACTGTCCGTGACCTCTCCTGTCCTGGGTTGACCTGCCAACATGCAGCCCTCGGACAGCGAAGACGAGGTCGATTCCCCCGACGGCCCGGGGTCATCCCACATCCCCCCGACCATCTACGTCATCAAGGTAGGTCAAAGTAGAGACTAACATTTAAGGTTTAATGTCATAGGTCAAAGAAAAAGCCTTCAAGATTGTATTAGGTCAGTAAGACGTCATAGATTGCATTAGATCTAGGTCGTATTAGATACGCACGGCGCCAATATGTGTGTGTGTATTTGTGAGCGTATGTATGTCTGTATGTATGTATGTAAGTATATCCACTGTGCAGTAGAGGTGCGGTGGCTCGTCTTGACACAGGTAAGATAAGGCAGAAAAACTGGTTTGTATGAGGAAGTAATGGCGAATATTCGAGTTGGTATTTTTTGTCCTAGAGTCACTTAAGCAGTTATGGGGAATTGTGATCGTGGTGATTGGCACGTGATTGTGGTGATTGGTATGTGATTGTGGTGATTGATGTGTGATTGTGATGATACGTGTACTTGTGATGATTGGTATGTGATTGTGATGATTCGTGTGTGATTGTGATGGTTGGTGTGTGATTGTGGTGATTGGTGTGTGATTGTGGTGATTGTGATGATATGTGTGTGATTGTGGTGAGTGGTATGTGATTGTGGTGATTGATGTGTGATTGTGATGATACGTGTACTTGTGATGATTGGTGTGTGATTGTGGTGAATGGTATGTGATTGTGATGATTCGTGTGTGATTGTGATGGTTGGTGTGTGATTGTGATGATTCGTGTGTGATTGTGGTGATTGGTGTGTGATTGTTGATGTGTGATTGTGGTGAATGGTATGTGATTGTGATGATTCGTGTGTGAATGTGGTGATTGGTGTAACTTGTGGTGAATGGTATGTGATTGTGGTGATTGGTGTAACTTGTGGTGATTGGTGTGTGATTGTGGTGATTGGTGTGTGATTGTGGTGATTGGTGTGTGATTGTGATGATTGGTGTGTGATTGTGATGATTGGTGTGTGATTGTGATGATTGGTGTGTGATTGTGGTGATTGGTGTGTGATTGTGATGGTTGGTGTGTGATTGTGGTGACTGGTGTAACTTGTGGTGATTGGTGTGTGATTGGTGTGTGATTGTGATGATTGGTGTGTGATTGTGGTGATTGGTGTGTGATTGTGATGATTGGTGTGTGATTGTGATGGTTGGTGTGTGATTGTGGATGCGATTGGGTTAAAGTGTTTTAGGCGATTCGATAGTGCTGTTAGGCTGCGATTGGGTGACGGGATGAGAATGGACTGCATACCTGTCTGTACTGTTTAGGTTTAATGGGCTGTCCCATTTCTGTCTATTTCACCTGTTTATCATATTTTTACCTGTCTAATTTCACCTGTGTCATATTTTATCTGTCTAATTTCACCTGTCTCATATTTTACCTGTCTAACTCTACCTGTCTGCCACAGTTCCACCCGGGGGCGGCACGAGAGGCGGTAGAGTGGCTGATTGAACGTATCGAAGCCAAGAACAAGTATGGCGGCGCTGAGTTGCTTGTCAGGTGTGAACCCCAGTAAGACAGTCCCAGAAACAAGGACAGGTAAGGGGAGCTAATTAACACAGTCCCAGAAGCATGGACAGGTGTGGGGGGGCTAATTAAGACAGTCCCAGAAGCAAGGACAGGTGAGAGGGGCTAATTAAGACAGTCCTAGAAACGTGGACAGGTTAGAGGGGCTAATTAAGATAGTCCTAGAAACATGGACAGGTAAGTGATGGGGCTAATTATATTCTATTTAGCTTGACGTCACTAAGCTTACCTCAATATGCTTTAAACTCTCATCTTCCCTAAAGCTTAACGTATCCAAACCTTGACGTCACTAAGCTTATACCTAAGAATCCCTGTACAGATTTGCATCTCCCTCCCGTTAAGCTGGACGATTAATTAAGCTTATGTTTTCAGGGGGTGACCGTGCATGTCTCCGCGACCAAGATCAAGTTGCTGGAGGTCGCTGAGGCCACGGAGTTACAGAAGAGAGCAGCTTCTGGCCTCATACAGGTATGCAAGAGGCCACCCATAGATTATCTCTGTCGTTCGGTTCCAATACTAAAATTGTCTCTCTTAATTTTGTTGTTTTTGAGGTTTTCGCAGTTTGTGTTTTTGTTATTTTCGATGTTTTTGTTGTTTTCGCTGTTTATTTTGTGTGTAGTAAACAAGGTTCACACGAGAGTTTTCTGTTTGTTTGTTTTTTATCTAATTTGACCTTAATTGACCTTTAGCTTAATTAGAGTTGACCTAAGTAAGCATAGTCTTATCTTGATTACTGTTGCTTAACCTAACCTAACCTAAGATAACAGCGTGACCTAAATATATCTAAATATGACCTCACACGACCTCCCCTACCCGCCAGGACTTCAGCGTACGTGACCTGGACCAGTTCCTATACGCGGGTCAGACACTTGATACTGTCTTGACCCCGGCGGAGAGGGAATACTGTATCAGACACGAACTGGACGCGATAAGGGCCAAGCAGGAAGAAGGGCATGTCCCTGGCTACCCTGAGATTAAGCTCTTCCCCGGACAGTCCCTTGGTAAGTACTGGATACTCCCTCTGTAAGTACCTGACAATATCTTGATCAGTAACAGGTACTCCCTTAGTAAGTATTTGACAGTACCTTGGTAAGTACCTGACAGTACCTTCGTAAACTTAAGTAACACAGAACTAAATAACTCTTCGTAAGTCAAGAAAGTAGATTCATAAATATCAATAAAAAGTACAGAATTAAGGCATCAATTACAGCCAATACAGATTACAGAATCATACCTGTGGTGCCTTAATTAACCTCAATATCAGTACAGGTTTACGTAGAAAGTATAGCAATCTTCTATGAATACAGGTGACATTATTATACAGCCAGGTAGAAGCTAAAGTGAGGTAGCACAATTTTTTTTTAATCTATTCATGTTGTTGGCAGTCACCTGTTTCCTATGCGACACACACACACACACACACACCAATTAATCAGTGACATCTACCGTATAGCCTGTTAGTGTTGTGTGTAGCCAAAGACTTCAGAAACTACCAGTGATTTTTGTGTGTAGCCAAAGACTTCAGAAACTACCAGTGGTTATATGTGTAGCCAATAAGACTACACCTACACAGATCTATACTAACACTAAGCTTGTCTCAACAGTTGGGGTGTACTTGGCGGAGGAACTCATATCAGACATGTTTCCACTACACGACCGTCAAGCATTGGACAGTCTTGCTTCCCAGTGGTATAGAGTCATCTTCCAGACTGCCCCCTTTGGTGAGTTTAAGGGGGGAAGGGAAAGGAGAGGGAGGGGGAAGGGAAGGAAGGAAAGAGGGGGTGTAGAGAGAAGGAATATAGTAAGGAGACAAGAGGAGGTGGAGAGAGAATGTGTGTGTGAGATCTACCAAACAACTACAGCATATGCTAATCGAGGGGTGTGCCTACATTAGCATTGACTGTAAATAGATCCTTGTAAATATCTCGTGGTGACTGTCCTTCATCTACTTATTCTCTTATTCTTTCTCTTCTTCTTCTTCTTCTTCTCTTTCATTTTTGTACGTTAATTTCCTTCTCAAGTACTATTTAATTTTCTTAGCACTTAGCTCTTAGTATGACCAGGCTATGTACTACCGGCACTGGGGCTACTAGCACGTGTGTGGCACCTATAGGCTAAAAGACTATAGTGGCACTAGGCTAGATCATGTTGCATTGTTTTAGCTCGTGTAGCACCATTAAGCGAGAGCGTGTGGCACCATTAAGCTAGAGCGTGTGGCACCATTAAGCTAGAGCGTGTGGCATCATTAAGCTAGAGCGTGTGGCACCAGACTTATTCAATAACCTATCTAAGAGTTTTGTTGTTGAAATTCAGTAAGAGTAGTGTTTCAATATCACCACTATCACCACCACCACCACCATCACTATCACCACCACTATCATCACCACCATCACTATCATCACCATCACCACCACCATCACCACCACCATCACTATCACCATCAAAGCCAAAACACAATACTGTATATATATATATTAACCCCGCCTGGTGCTCTGAACATGGTGACAGAGCCGCATTGTCCCCACCCTCGATATCCGTCTCCCGTCAACACATAGACAGAGACAGAGAGAGAGAGGGACAGACAGAGAGAGAGGAAAGGCGAAAGAGAGACGGAAACAGAAAGTGACAAAGACAGAAACAGAGAGACAGAAAGATGAGAAACAGACAAAAATAGACACTATACAAGTAGCCTCCTTACGTTGAAATCAAACACCATAGCGCCATTCAAATCAGTATCACTGCCACACTATAAAGGTCACACACACACACACACACACACACACATACACACGAAGTCAATGTCATATCTTATGTGTGGAAAAATAGCTAAATGGTGTTTTTTTTTTTTTTTTGCTGTTATTGTTGGTGGATAGTGGGAGAAAGAATGGTGTTTACTGATAGAGGTGGATAGAGATGGATATACAGTAGGTGGATAGATGGACTCTACCTAGCCACCGTGTTGGGGATAGTAAAGTATATGGTAGAATAAGGAGACAGGTATATAGCGTGGGAAGATAGAGGTAGATAGATAAAATAATACAGGTAGACTATAGGTAGACAGGTAGAACACAGGTAGACAGGTAGAACACAGGTAAACGGGTAGAACACAGGTAAACGGGTAGACAGGTAGAAGACAGGTAAAATACAGGTAGACAGGTAGAATACAGGTAAACAGGTAGAAGACAGGTAGACAGGTAGAACACAGGTAAACGGGTAGACAGGTAGAAGACAGGTAAAATACAGGTAGACAGGTAGAACACAGGTAGACAGGTAGAACACAGGTAGACAGGTAGAACACAGGTAGACAGGTAGAACACAGATAAACAGGTAGACAGGTAGAAGACAGGTAAAATACAGGTAGACAGGTAGAATCCAGGTAGACAGGTAGAACACAGGTAGACAGGTAGACAGGTAGAACACAGGTAAACGGGTAGACAGGTAGAAGACAGGTAAAATACAGGTAGACAGGTAGAACACAGGTAAACAGGTAGAACACGGGTAGACAGGTAGAACACGGGTAGACAGGTAGAACACAGGTAAACGGGTAGACAGGTAGAAGACAGGTAAAATACAGGTAGACAGGTAGAATCCAGGTAGACAGGTAGAACACAGGTAGACAGGTAGAACACAGGTAAACAGGTAGACAGGTAGAAGACAGGTAAAATACAGGTAGACAGGTAGAATCCAGGTAGACAGGTAGAAGACAGGTAGACAGGTAGAGATGGTGTAAGTTAATATCTCCTATGTATATTCCTCCTTGCAGGGATCTTCCTACGAGAGGGCACCCTCCCTACTATAACCTTACCGACCCCGAAAGAGAAAGATGACCGCACTGAGGCCCCAGTTCGACCCTCTGCGCCCTTTACAGGTGATGGATAACCCGAGCTGACCTGATCTAACCCGAGATGACCCGATTTGATGCCAATTTTGCTGAGCTAGTTATCAGTTAACCTGACCTAATGCCCCCCCCCCCCCCCAAGATGACCCGATTTGATGCCAATTTTGCTGTGCTATCTGTGAGTTGACCTGACCCCTCAAGATGACCCGATTTGATGCCAATTATGCTGAGCTATTTATCAGTTAACCTGACCTAATACTCCGTCCCCCCCCCCCCCTGCGAGATGACCTGATTTGATGCCAATTTTGCTGTGCTATCTGTGAGTTGACCTGACCTAGCCCAAGATAATTCACTTTGACACGAATTTAGCTGAGATAACCTGAACAAGCTTGAATTAAATAACCTGAAGTACCCGCATTATGTCCTTGCTTAATCTGACTTCAACCAAATAAGCTTAAAATCAACCCAGCTTAATCTAAAGATAAACCTTATATCCCCTGTACTACACTGACCTATACTGTCATCAAAATCTGTTGCTTTAGTCTCAGCTATTAACCTCAACACTTAAAAAAGGCTTTAGTCTCAGCTATCAACTTCAGTACTTAAAAAAAAAAAGGAAACTTTAGTCTCAGCTATCAACGTCAGCACTTAAAAAAAAAAGCTTTAGTCCCAGCTATCAACCTCAGCACTTAAAAAAAAAAAAAGCTTGAAGCTGATTATATACATTCGTCCGGGCCGCTAAACACAGGAATTTTAAAAAGTGTTTTGGTTTATTTTTCGTCTTGTTATCTGCATTAGTGTTGTGTAGTTACGATTTATTTGCTGTTTTTTTTGTTTTTTTTGATAACGTGAAGAGGATAAGTGTGAAGTAATATTTAAAAGAAAGAAAAGAAAATAGTTATATAAAATACTTGTTTATAATGGAGTCTGTTTGTTTACATCTTACTTGTTTAGTTTACAAACCTATCCACAAAAAAAAAAGAGACATATTTCTCAACGTCTTGTTTAAAATGGTGTGCCGGTTTGTTTGCCAACGGGTGTTTTAAATCAAACGGTATAAACAATAGGAGTCAGACTTATGAACTAGTTACTGGCTGTCATCCTGCCCTAGTTTAGATAAGAGCTGTCAGCACCACAACATACCACACTGCTTAGACTGCACCGAATACCAGTACCAAAGTGACCCCCCCCCCCTCCCCACTATCTCTCGAATCATCTGAACATTAGACACCCCACCTCCTCTCACCTTATTTTACCTGATAATTAAATAACCTAACTTAACCCCTCTAAATAACCTAGGGTAACTAATCATCAGGTGACTCCCCCTCCTTCTCTTCCCCCTCTCTCTCAGAAACTGATTCACAAAAGCTCTTAATTAAATCATCATATATAAAGATTTAAAAAAAAGTAATAATAATAAAAATAAACCAAGCTATTTGACATAAGATAAAAAAAAAAATAAAACGACTTAATTACACAATGACTTTATTAGATACTTAGTTAAAACCCAGACACACTTAAGGAACATTAATTCTCACTTAAATATCTCTTATCTACCAAATATTGATAAGTAAATGTATCTAGAAAAGGTTAAAAATCTCAATTCAACTTAGTGTTTTTTTTTTTTTGGGGGGGGGGGGGATTGATTTTTTCTTATATTTTCATTTACAAGGACAATTTTTGATCTTAAGACACAATGATAATGTAGAGTATTGTCAAGCACAGTATATCGTCCTGGAGTGTACAGTATTTTTAGCCTGTTCTTACCAGAGGCTTAACATTAATCTTTCTATTGTATAATGTGTGTGTGTGATGGAGGAGTGGTGGGGGCATTGACCTGAGTAAATATTGTTGTTGTTTGGTATTGCTATTAGTGTCGTTGTTGATGCTATTGTTGTTATTATTGTTTTTATTGTTGTTATTGCTGTTATTATTATTACTGTTGTTATTTTTGTTGTTATTGATGTGATGTTGTTGGTTATTATTATTATTGTTATTATTATTGTTATATATTATTGTTATTATTATTATATATTGTTGTTATTATTATTGTTGTTGTTGTTGTTGTTGATAATGTGCAGTGGTGGTTATCATTATTATTACAGTATATTATTAGTATTATTATTATTAGTAGTAGTAGTAGTAGTAGTAGTAGTAGTAGTAGTAGTAATAGTAATATCATTTACCTTCCCAAAGCCAACCTGCTGAGATGAGACGGCACCCCAGTGTGTGTGTGTGTGTAATAATAATAATAATAATAATAATAATTAACGGTTTATTGAAAGAGCTTGGCAGCCAGAAGGCTGAAAATATACAGTTACATATTTGGGGAATGGGTTACGAATTACAAATAATATACAAGTAACATAAGTGACACAAATAAGACATATAATAACTTAGATGGGGAAAAGCTCAAACTACAGTTCATTTCAACATAGTGACAGTGTTACAGTATTACAAGTTATTGATAATTTTTACAATGGTTGGGACTGGGCTGTTCTTATAGCGATCAGTTCGTGCACGTAGGGGCTGGATGCGGTTGTGGTGTCGCACAGCAATTCTCGGACAAGGGATCTCAGGTGGTAGTAGGAGCCGGTGTCGGGGATGGTGTAGAAGCTTCTTACCAAATTTGCAGATGAGGTCGTGGTGATGGTCAGTGAGAGTCGAAAGGGTCAGTGTGTTGAGCGCTTCTTGATATGTGGAGTAGGAGGGGGAGAGAATAATCTTGCATGCCCTCTTTTGCACTTTTTCTAGGTGTTTACGTTGTGTGGCATTTAGGGAGGAAGACCAGGTGGGGGAGGCATTGGTGAGCTTGGGAAGTATGAATGTTGTGTAAACACTGAGGAGCTCGTGTGCAGGAACTCCGAGGGACTTGAGTCGGCGGAGGAGGTGGAGACGGAAACTGGAGGATTTGACAACTTCATTGACGTGTGGTTTCCAATTTAGTTTGTTGTCTATGGTGACGCCGAGGAGCTTCGTGGAATCTACAACCTGGAGTGTGTTCGGACCTAGAGTAATGGAAGGAGGTGGGACAATGTCGGAGGAGAGGTTGATGTGCATAACCATGGTCTTGGTATGGTTGATGGTGACATGGTTGTTGGTGGCCCAGTTTTGGAGACTGTTCAATAAATCCTGAAGGGCTGTATAGTTGGGAGCAGAATTGTTGACGCTGATCCCAATGGTGGAGTCGTCGACATATTTCCAGCGAGCAGGGGTTTCTCTTAGGGCATCATTGATGAGCATAAGGAAGCAGAGTGGTCCCATCTTGGTGCCTTGGGGGACGCCACAGGTGAGTGACTGAGAGGTGGAGACAGCCCCTCGGAAGCGTACAGCTTGGCGTCGGTCACTGAGGAAGTCTGTAAGCCATGGTATAAGACTTCTCCGAAGCCCGAGGTCAATAGCTTTGTTGATGATTATATTGTGTGTGTGTGTGTGTGTGTGTACAGTATGTGTGTGTGTATGTGTGTGGTCTCAATCATTCTCATATATAAAAAAAAAAGTACTGTACACATGAATACTTTACACACACATACACACATATTAACATATACCCGTCGATAGTCTCTCTCTCTCTCTCTCTCTCTCTCTCTCTCTCTCTCTCTCTCTCTCTCTCTTCTTTGCCCTTGTGTTAAGGTCAGACAAGACTCTCATTATCAAAGGCTCATAAATTGTTTCTCTCTCTTTTTTTTTTTTCTGGTTTATTTTTCCCCAATTGCTTAAGGTGTTGTCCCTGTCTTGCCTGGGTGTCTGATTGTCCGTCTGTCTGTTTATCTGTCTTTCTGTTTGTCTATCTGTCTATTTGTATGTTTATCCGTCTGTCCATCCGTCTGTCTACTGTAGGTCGGAGGTTAGGCACAATATTTAGGTTAAGGTATGAGGTAGGTTAAGGTTAAGGTATGGGGTAGGTTAAGGTTAAGGTATGGGGTAGGTTAGGTTAAGGTATGGGGTAGGTTAAGGTTAAGGTATGGGGTAGGTTAAAGTTAAGGTATGGGGTAGGTTAAAGTTAAGGTATGGGGTAGGTTAGGTTAAGGTTAAGGTATGGGGTAGGTTAGGTTAAGGTTAAGGTATGAGGTAGGTTAAGGTTAAGGTATGGGGTAGGTTAAGGTTAAGGTATGGGGTAGGTTAGGTTAAGGTTAAGGTATGGGGTAGGTTAAGGTTAAGGTATGGGGTAGGTTAAGGTTAAGGTATGGGGTAGGTTAAGGTTAAGGTATGGGTTAGGTTAGGTTAAGGTTAAGGTATGGGGTAGGTTAGGTTAAGGTTAAGGTATGGGGTAGGTTAGGTTAAGGTTAAGGTATGGGGTAGGTTAGGTTAAGGTTAAGGTATGGGGTAGGTTAGGTTAGGTTAGTTTATGGATGGGTTAGGTTAGGTTATGAAGTGATATTGACACCGGACTATGGTGGTAGTAGTGGTGGTGGTGGTAGTTGTGGTGGTAGTGGTAGTAGTGATGGTAGTGGTGATAGTGATGGTGATACTGGTATTAGTGATGGTGATACTGGTATTAGTGATGGTGATACTGGTATTAGTGATGGTGATACTGGTATTAGTGATGGTGATACTGGTATTAGTGATGGTGATACTGGTATTAGTGATGGTGATACTGGTATTAGTGATGGTGATACTGGTATTAGTGATGGTGATACTGGTATTAGTGATGGTGATACTGGTATTAGTGGTGGTGATACTGGTAATAGTGATGGTGATACTGGTATTAGTGATGGTGATACTGGTATTAGTGGTGGTGATACTGGTATTAGTGATGGTGATACTGGTATTAGTGATGGTGATACTGGTAATAGTGATGATGGTAGTAATTGTTGCGTTGTTGGTAGAAGTGGTAATGATGATGACAAGGAGGGGCAAGTAAGAAATCAGCAAATACCACCAACTACCCCCTCCGTCTACCACCCCCACACACCACTACCACCACACACACCACTACCACCACACCTACCACTACCACCACACCTCCCCTCTACCACCACACCCCCCCCCTCTACCACACCACTACCACCACACACACCACTACCACCACACCTCCCCTCTACCACCACACCCCCCCTCTACCACACCACTACCACCCCCCACACACCACTACCACCCCACACACACCACTACCACCACACCCCGCCTCTACCACACCACTACCACCCCCCACACACCACTACCACCCCACACACCACTACCACCCTACACAACACTACCACCACACCCCCCCACACACCACTACCACCACACCCCCCTCTACCACACCACTACCAACCCCCCACACACCACTACCACCCCCACACACCACTACCACCCCCCACACACCACTACCACCCCACACACCACTACCACCCTACACAACACTACCACCACACCCCCCCACACACCACTACCACCACACCCCCCTCTACCACACCACTACCAACCCCCCCACACACCACTACCACCCCCCACACACCACTACCACCCCACACAACACTACCACCCCACACAACACTACAACCACACCCCCCACACACCACTACCACCACACCCCCCTCTACCACACCACTACCACCCCCCCACACACCACTACCAACCCCCACACACCACTACCACACCCCCCCCCTCCCTTCATCACTCCACCTACCGATTAACACCACAAGTTGGGTTTTTTTTTCACCATTGCAGTTTTCCGGGTCTGTGGTATTTATAATCTGTTCTCGAGTGTTATAAACTACCCAACCACCCAATTAGAGTATCGTGTACAAAAAAAATAAAATAAAACCAGTCCAGTCCAGTCCAGCTTAAATATAGTATTGATAGCTAACATATAACTAGTGTCAGTTCAGTGTTGTTCATGCTTACGTTACGTTTTGGTTAGGTTAGGTTAGGTTCAGTTATTTTAGGTACAGATTAGGTTAGGTTAAGTTAGGATAAGTTAGGATAGATTTAATTAGGTTTAGTTTATGTTAGGTTCAGTTAGATTAGGTTAGGTTTACGATAGGTTAAGTTAGGTTATGTTAAGTTAGGTTAGGCTAGGCTAGGCCCAGTTAGATTAGGTTTAAGTTAGGTAATTTTAGGTTAGGTTAAGCTAGGTTAGGCTAGGTCCGGTTAGATTAGGTTATGTTTAAGTTAGGTTAAGTTAGGTTAGGTTTAAGTTAGGTTAGGTTTAAGTTAGGTTAGGTTAAGATAGATCTGCTCCACGGTACAAGTATGCATTTAAGTATTACTTTCCTTATATGCAAAATTTGCAAGTTTCCAGGAAAATACAAGAAAATTATTGGTTTGTTTTCCTGTTTTTTCCACCACCACCTACTGTATCCTCCCCACTACCACCACCTACTGTATCCTCCCCACTACCACCACCTACTGTATCCTCCCCACCACCACCACCTACTGTATCCTCCCCACCACCACCACCTACTGTATCCTCCCCACCACCACCACCACCTACTGTATCCTCCCCACCACCACCACCTACTGTATCCTCCCCACCACCACCACCTACTGTATCCTCCCCACCACCACCACCTATTGTATCCTCCCCACCACCACCACCACCACCTATTGTATCCTCCCCACCACCACCTACTGTATCCTCCCCACTACCACCTACTGTATCCTCCCCACCACCACCTACTGTATCCTCCCCACTACCACCACCTACTGTACCACCACCACCACCTACTGTATCCTCCCCACCACCACCACCTACTGTATCCTCCCTACCACCACCACCTACTGTATCCTCCCCACCACCACCACCTACTGTACCACCACCACCACCTACTGTATCCTCCCCACCACCACCACCTACTGTATCCTCCCCACCACCACCACCTACTGTACCACCACCACCACCTACTGTATCCTCCCCACCACCACCTACTGTATCCTCCCCACCACCACCACCACCTACTGTATCCTCCCCACCACCACCACCTACTGTATCCTCCCCACCACCACCACCTACTGTATCCTCCCCACCACCACCACCTACTGTATCCTCCCCACCACCACCACCACCTACTATATCCTCCCCACCACCACCACCACCTACTATATCCTCCCCACTCAACTATAACCCACCCATTTAAACTCATTCATTCATGACTCATCTCTCTCTCTCTCTCTCTCTCTCTCTCTCTCACCCCTTGTTTTCCAACCCATAGAGGAGATCCGGTCGTACTTCGGGGAGGCCGTGGCGATGTACTTCAGCTTCCTGGGTTTCTACACGATGGCGCTAGTGTTGCCGGCCGTGTTGGGCCTGGCGCAGATGGTGCTCTCCGTCGACACCCTCACCGAATACGCCCTCTTCGCCGCCTTCAACCTCGTCTGGGTCACCGTCCTGCTGGAGGTGAGAGCCCCTAACACATAATACACCTTTGCGCTTTGTCTTCTACAGGATGCAAAGGGGGGGGGGGTGTGCTCAATAAACTAGCCCCCTCGCCAGGATGTATGTAGATAGATTGATTGATTGAATGATTTGATACTTAGTTAATATATATATATATATATATATATATATATATATATATATATATATATATATATATATATATATATATAAATATACACGTGGATAGACGGATGGTTTAATGGGTGGATGGATGGATTTATAACCTCATGCCTACACACCCAAGTAATCAAGTCTTCCTTTCATCCTAACCTAACCTTATTCGCATTTAACCCACCACCACCCCCCTCACGACCATCCCATTATCACCATCCCATAACCAACACCATCACCACCACCAGCCCACTCCTTCACCACCACCACCACCACTCCTTCACCACCACCACCAGCCCACTCCTTCATCACCACCACCAGCCCACCCCTTCACCACCACCACCAGCCCACTCCTTCATCACCACCACCAGCCCACTCATTCACCATCACCACCAGCCCACTCCTTCATCACCACCACCAGCCCACCCCTTCACCACCACCACCAGCCCACCCCTTCACCACCACCACCAGCCCACCCCTTCACCACCACCAGCCCACCCCTTCACCACCACCACCAGCCCACCCCTTCACCATCACCACCAGCCCACTCCTTCACCACCACCACCCAGCCCACTCCTTCACCACCACCACCAGCCCACCCCTTCACCACCACCACCAGCCCACTCCTTCACCACCATCACCAGCCCACTCCTTCATCACCACCACCAGCCCACTCCTTCACCACCACCACCACCAGCCCACCCCTTCACCACCACCACCAGCCCACCCCTTCACCACCACCACCAGCCCACTCCTTCATCACCACCACCAGCCCACTCCTTCACCACCACCACCGGCCCACTCCTTCACCACCAGCCCACTCCTTCACCACCACCACCAGCCCACCCCTTCACCACCACCACCACTCCTTCACCACCACCACCAGCCCACTCCTTCACCACCACCACCAGCCCACCCCTTCACCACCACCACAAGCCCACCCCTTCACCACCACCACCAGCCCACTCCTTCACCACCATCACCAGCCCACTCCTTCACCACCACCACCAGCCCACTCCTTCACCACCACCACCAGCCCACTCCTTCATCACCACCACCAGCCCACTCCTTCACCACCACCACCAGCCCACCCCTTCACCACCACCACCAGCCCACTCCTTCACCACCACCACCAGCCCACTCCTTCACCACCAGCCCACCCCTTCACCACCACCACCAGCCCACTCCTTCATCACCACCACCAGCCCACTCCTTCATCACCACCACCAGCCCACTCCTTCACCACCACCACCAGCCCACTCCTTCACCACCACCACCAGCCCACTCCTTCACCACCACCACCAGCCCACTCCTTCACCATCACCACCAGCCCACTCCTTCATCACCACCACCAGCCCACTCCTTCACCACCACCACCAGCCCACTCCTTCACCACCACCGGCCCACTCCTTCACCACCACCACCAGCCCACTCCTTCACCACCACCACCAGCCCACCCCTTCACCATCACCACCACCACTCCTTCACCACCACCACCACCAGCCCACTCCTTCACCACCACCACCAGCCCACCCCTTCACCACCACCACCAGCCCACCCCTTCACCACCACCACCACCATCCCACCCCTTCACCACCACCACCAGCCCACTCCTTCATCACCACCACCAGCCCACCCCTTCACCACCACCACCAGCCCACTCCTTCATCACCACCACCAGCCCACTCCTTCACCACCACCACCAGCCCACTCCTTCACCACCACCACCAGCTCACTCCTTCATCACCACCACCAGCCCACTCCTTCACCACCACCACCAGCCCACCCCTTCACCACCACCACCAGCCCACCCCTTCACCACCACCACCAGCCCACTCCTTCACCACCACCACCACCAGCCCACCCCTTCACCACCACCACCAGCCCACCCCTTCACCACCACCACCAGCCCACTCCTTCATCACCACCACCAGCCCACCCCTTCACCACCACCACCAGCCCACTCCTTCACCACCACCACCAGCCCACCCCTTCACCACCAGCCCACTCCTTCACCACCACCACCAGCCCACCCCTTCACCACCAGCCCACTCCTTCACCACCACCACCAGCCCACTCCTTCACCACCACCACCAGCTCACTCCTTCATCACCACCACCAGCCCACTCCTTCACCACCACCAGCCCACCCCTTCACCACCACCACCAGCCCACCCCTTCACCACCACCACCAGCCCACTCCCTTACTTCATCATGAGGACCACTCCCTATTCAACCCTCCATCGCACACACCCTCACCCCCCCCCCCTCCCTCTCCCCCCCTCCCTCACAAGTCCCCCACCCGTTGTTGCCAGCAGGAAAACCCTTCAACAATTGTGTGTATGTGTGTGTATGTGTGTGTGTGTGTGTGTGTGTTTTTCTTTGGATAGATAGAGAGAGAGAGAGAGTGTGTGTGTGTGTCTTTCTCCTGGAGTTTGTGGAATCTAGCAATGTGTTTAAGTAGTTGTATAAATTACCCATCGCTGTAATGAGGGAGCCGGTGGAGTGAGAGGAGGGGGAGGGGGGGGAGGGGGAGGGAGAAAGGAAGAGGCTAGTCATGTGAATTAAGGATGCTTGGTTGAAGATCTTCCCCTCCACCTCCCTCCTCTCTTCCCTCCTCTCCTCCTCCTCGCATAACAATTCTATCGCCTTGAGACGTTAATGCGCTGCCCTGAGAACCCTTGTTGGCAAGGGCTATGGAATTAACATCACCTATGCTCGTACTTTCTATCTTCACTTCATTCGTTCTGTAGTTGACTATCATGCTCTCCATCTTGTGACTATTCCGCCTAAACAACTCAACAGCCTTGAGGTAGTGCAAAATGAAGCCATGCGCATCATTCTAGGTTGCCCAAAATCAACCAGAATTGTAAACATGAGGAAAGAGCTCGGACTGCCCTCCCTTTCTGAGAGGATAGCTCTACTTAATACCATGTTTTGTGTCAAAGTTCTGAAGAACAATGGTCCCCAAACTACAGCTCAAACTGAGTTGATGTTCTATCTAAGTAATCCCGACCATCTCGCTAACCTTCCACAAAAGACTCTCTTTGAAGCGTGGCTTCATAAAAGTGTTGCAGATCTCTTGAAACTGAATGTCCCAATCACCCCAGACGAACCCATTAATGCCATTCCTCCTTGGCTGGATATATCAGTTCCCATTAATTACACTCATAAGAACATAAGAAAGTGGGATACTGCAGGAGGCCGACTGGCCCATACAGGGCAGATCCCTTTCACACCCATCCCAGCACTTCCATGTGCCTATCCAACTTCGTCTTGAAGCTCCCTAGCGTCCCCGATCCTACTATAGCACTCGGTAGCCTACCACATATCCACAACTCTATTACCAAACCAGTGCTTGCCTATATCCTTTCTGAATCGGAATTTATCTAATTTAAAGCCATTTGTTCTAGTTATTTCGTTTTTACTGAGCTTCAGAACATCTTCCATTTTACCCTTGTTAATCCCACTCACCCACTTGTACACCTCTATCATATCTCCCCTAACTCTACGCCTCTCTAATGAATGCAGGCCTAAGCTTTTCAGTCTTTCTTCATATGTAAGGTTTCTAATATTATGGATCATTTTTGTCATTCTTCTTTGTACTCTCTCCAAAGAATCTATGTCCATTCTATAATAAGGACACCAGAACTGAACCGCATAATCCATGTGTGGCCTCACTAATGCTAGGTAAAGTTTCAAGATAACGTCAGCAGTTCTGTTACTCACAGACCTAGATATGAACCCTAGAATCCTGTTTGCCTTGTTGCGAACGCTAATACATTGTTTTCTAGGTTTCAAGTCGTTGCTAACAAATACACCAAGATCTTTTTCACCAACTGAGTTTTCTATTTCCGTGTTACCTAGTTTATACTTAACGTTTGTATTCGTCTTCCCTATCTGTAGTACCTTGCATTTATCAGTATTAAAATTCATTTGCCAGTCTACTGACCACTCATGTAAGGTATCTTTGAAGGTGTTCAAAGTCATTGTCTGAATTTATCACTCTCCCCATTTTGGTATCATCTGCAAATTTACTAATCCTACTAGTTATGTCTAAATCAAGATCATTAATGAATATAACAAACAGCAGAGGGCCCAATACAGATCCCTGGGGAACTCCGCTTTTGACCGCACCCCAGTCTGACTTTATTCCATTTATGCTGACTCTTTGTTTCCTACCAGTTAACCATGACCTAGTCCATTTTAATAATGATCCACCTATTCCATGTGCTTCTACCTTCCTTATCAATCTCTCATGAGGGACTCTATCGAATGCTTTACTGAAATCTAAATAAATTACATCATATGACTTATCATTATCTACCGCTTCATATACTTCTGAAAAAAAGCTAAGCAAATTTGTGAGACAAGAACGTCCCTGGGTGAACCCGTGCTGAGAAGAATGAATTAAGTTGAATGTTTCAAGGTGGCTTCTGATTTTTGTAGCAATAATTGACTCTAGCAACTTGCCTATGATTGACGTGAGACTAATGGGACGGTAATTTGATGCAATTGATTTATCACCCTTTTTGAAAATCGGAACTACATTTGCAAGTTTCCAAGCTTCTGGCACTAGGCCCGATTCTAATGACTTATTAAATAAAACTGCTAATGGATTACTCAACTCATCTCTACATTCTTTTAATATTCTAGCATATACCTCGTCTGGACCAGGTGAGATGTGTCTCCCTAGAAACTATTAACAGACACATAGAGAGTATTAAATCAAGTGAATGTTATGCTTTTACTGATGGTTCTGTGCAGACAAACACAGGTAGAACAGGCTGTGCAACTGTAGTATATAAAGGAAAAGAGATGATAGTGTCAACCAAACAAAGGCTGAACAACTGGGCCAGCACAACACAAACTGAACTAACTGGAATCTACTTAGCCACAGACTACCTTAAAGAAAATGGAGGTGGGGTGATATTCTGTGACTCTCAAAGTGCTTTGAAATCAATGAACAGCCCGTCAGGCTCTATGTCTAAAGTTGTATGTGATATTAAAAGGAATGTGATAACTGCCAATGAGAACAACTTTCGTATCGAATTTGTGTGGATTCCGTCCCATGTTGGAATCAGGTATCACGACCATGCTGATAGACTGGCCAATGAGGCATGTAGGAAAGAAAATGTTGACC
Organism: Homarus gammarus; assembly: GCA_958450375.1. Classification (NCBI taxonomy): domain Eukaryota; kingdom Metazoa; phylum Arthropoda; class Malacostraca; order Decapoda; family Nephropidae; genus Homarus; species Homarus gammarus. Next base: position 3,184,695 of record CAUDMG010003875.1, on the reverse strand, counting down.
GTGACCTTGGCTTGTCCAATGCTGTAATTAAAAACATTCAAGTCAGAATCATGAACTCTGATCTTGAAGAAGTGAGAAATCCAGAGAGACCTGGCAGTTGTAGCATTAGTAAATATGACAAATTTTGTGACAAGAGGCATCGGTATGGCCAGCATAATGACAGAACCAGACAATGTGATGTAGTCGTGGTCAGAATTAGGCTAGGATACAGACACATCTGGCAAGTTAGTAACGCTGTACCCATACCGGAACACTCAGCATGTAAACTTTGTGATAAACCTTTAAAGCATACACTTGAACGCTATGTTATTGAATGTGACACTATGAAAGACTTCAGGCCACCTGACTTATTGTATCTTGAACTTTGTAATTACTACATTGAATCGGGGGTGCTTGAGGACATTCTTGCTGTTTATCCCAAATTTGCTGGCCCACACTGATTAGTCCTCAATTAGAATATGACTCCAATGTATGTGAACCACTGACCTATATATACTGCAAATGAATATTATGTATTTTTTTCTTTGTGTACGAACCTCTGTCCTGCATGTTAGTGAACAGTGACATTACCCACATGAATCTGACATAAATATATATATTATAAAAATCCACAATGAAAACGTGGATAAGATAAATCTTGATAAAATCACACGGGAAAATGGAAACAACGGAGTACCTTAGCTTTCGTCTTTATTCAAGACATCTTCAGAGGCAACTGGATTACATGGACAGAGAGAGGCTTAAATAAACAGGGTGACCTAAAAAACATGAGGTCAGGTCAAAATGATGACATCCACTAATCCCCACACCAACACACACGTAGAGGAGCTTAAGAGAAGGGTGGTGACGTGACTAGTCAAGTCAGGTCAGAAAAAAGGGGGCCCACAAAATAACTATCATACATCTAGATCAAAGGTTTTTAAAGCATTTTTAACCTTGGGCCACTGACAAATAAATTTATGTAACATATTATCAGTTTTGAACTGACCATCACTAAGGTTTATTGATTTTAATTCCTTAATCAAACTAGCTTCAACAAGAAGTCTTTCTGTGACACAAGATGATTTGAAAACTTCTAAGCTTTTTTCCCAAGCAATGGGGTGATTATTATTCCTAACATGAACGAACAAGGCACTGCTTTCAGATGCAGTTCTAATATTATACTTATGTTGTTTGATTCTAAGCTGCAGTGTTTTTCCTGTCTGACCTACATAATTACAATTACATTTGCTACATGGAATACAATAAACACTACCATTTACATTCAACGTACGTATTCCATGTAGCAAATGTAATTGTAATTATGTAGGTCAGACAGGAAAAACACTGCAGCTTAGAATCAAACAACATAAGTATAATATTAGAACTGCATCTGAAAGCAGTGCCTTGTTCGTTCATGTTAGGAATAATAATCACCCCATTGCTTGGGAAAAAAGCATAGAAGTTTTCAAATCATCTTGTGTCACAGAAAGACTTCTTGTTGAAGCTAGTTTGATTAAAGAATTAAAATCAATAAACCTTAGTGATGGTCAGTTCAAAACCGATAATATGTTACATAAATTTATTTGTCAGTGGCCCAAGGTTAAAAATGCTTTAAAAACCTCTGATCTAGATGTATGATAGTTATTTTGTGGGCCCCCTTTTTTCTGACCTGACTTGACTAGTCACGTCACCACCCTTCTCTTAAGCTCCTCTACGTGTGTGTTGGTGTGGGGATTAGTGGATGTCATCATTTTGACCTGACCTCATGTTTTTTAGGTCACCCTGTATATTTAAGCCTCTCTCTGTCCATGTAATCCAGTTGCCTCTGAAGATGTCTTGAATAAAGACGAAAGCTAAGGTGCTCCGTTGTTTCCATTTTCCCGTGTGATTTTATCAAGATATATATATATATATATATATATATATCTATATATATATATATATATATATATATATATATATATATATTTATACTGTCAATGAATATGATGTATTTCTTTGTGTATAAACCTCTGTCCTGCGTGGCAGTGAGAAGTGATACCACCCTCAGTGTCAAGACCTGACTGAATTTCTCAGAATAGGCAAACTGTACTTCAAGCTTTGCCAATAAATTTGTTAAACTAAACTTGAGACGTTAATAGCTATTTTGGGGATCACCTGAAGCTTAGACACCCCAGCTTTTATCACTTGAAGATTAGACATCCAAGCTTATTTCTCATATAACCTAGCCTAACTCAACTCCTCCCAGGTAACGTTTGGGTGGTTAAAGTTCAGGTGATATCCCTTCAGTACTAATACTCCCTTGCACCATCATTTTTTCCTCCGTCACCACTACCACCATCACTATCAGCTGTCAGCCCACCTCACTCATAACCCACCTGAACCATCTTTTTCACGCCTTTCCTCTCGCCAGTTGTGGAAGCGACGCTGCTCTGAGCTGTCCTATACGTGGGGGACCCTGGATCGTCAGTATCATTTGGAGGCGACAAGAACAAACTTCAAAGGCATCATGAAGCAGAACCCGATCACTGGCCGCTTCGAACCCACCTACCCACCCTGGAGGACTAAGTTCAAGGTGAGGGAAGGAGGGAGGGAGATAAGGAAGGAGGAATGGGAAGAAAACGGAGAGAGAGGAAGAAGGAATTAGGAGATAAAGAAGAAGAGAATTACAGTGAGAGACAGAGAGAGAGAATTAGAGTGACAGACAGAGAGAGAGAGAGAGAGAGAATTAGATTGACAGACAGAGAGAGATAATTAGAGTGACAGAGAGAGAGAGAATTCGAGTGACAGAAAGAGAGAGAGAATTAGAGAGACAGACAGACAGACAGAATTCCACACAATATTCTCCTGGCTCCCCCCAAAACCAACTGATGGATATATAATACTGTATATTATTCTTCATTATTTATCATACCTCTCATCCTAAAGGTAAATTATACATGCACCTGTAATCTGTACCCGTCTCCCTGATTACAAGCACAGGTAACTCATCCATCATCACCTGTCAAGAGAAAAAATATGCATACACACGAATATACATACATACATACACAAAGGTAGCAGCACCACACACACACACACACACACACACACACACACACATGACCTTTACACAATACAAACATCACTCAAGACGGTTTATTTTTCCGGGTTGTGGCGACGTTAAGCCTAACACTGACCATGTGATGCTATTTGTACCCCTTGACACTATTCTATACTCTGTGACACTATTCTGTACCCTGTGACACTATTCTGTACGTTGTGACACCATTCTGTACTCTGTGACACTATTCTGTACCCTGTGACACTATTCTGTACCCTGTGACACTATTCTGTACGTTGTGACACCATTCTGTACTATGTGACACTATTCTGTACGTTGTGACACCATTCTGTACTATGTGACACTATTCTGTACGTTGTGACACCATTCTGTACTCTGTGACACTATTCTGTACCCTGTGACACTATTCTGTACCCTGTGACACTATTCTGTACGTTGTGACACCATTCTGTACTATGTGACACTATTCTGTACGTTGTGACACCATTCTGTACTATGTGACACTATTCTCTGCCATGTGACACCAGAAAGTTAGGTGTAACTGTGTGTGTGGTTAAAAAACACTCATTATAAACTTTGCCAATAATCCTCCAATCAAACTACAATGAAATATATACCATGTAAACCCTCTCTGCCGTACTGTATTCTAAAACCCTCATTATACCCTCTATATACCGTATTGTACTCTAAATCCATCATTATTCTCTTTCTATACTGTACTGTATTCTAAAACCCCTCATTATACCCTCTATATACCGTACTGTATTCTAAAACCCCCCATTATAACGTCTATACCGTACTTTATTCTAAAAGCCCTCATTATACCCTTTCTTCCGTACTGTATTATAAAACCCCTCATTATAGCGTCTATACCTTACTGTACTCTAAATCCATCATTATACCCTTTCTATACCGTACTGTATTATAAAACCCCTCATTATACCCTCTATATACTGTACTGTAATCTAAAACCCCTCATTATACCCTCTATATACTGTACTGTAATCTAAAACCCCTCATTATACCCTCTATATACTGTACTGTAATCTAAAACCCCTCATTATACCGTCTGTCTATTTATACGTAACATCACTTATGGCATAACACAAAGCGGACAGCACTGATAAACACACGTACAGATAGAGTGAAAAAAAAAAAATCACTCTTAACTTAGACAGCCTTTTTCCAGTATATTTTTAAGTTCCCTTTTTGTTATTTCCTATACTATACATCAAGAGGAAACATTATTTCCTTAACTCTCACAGCTGTCGTTACCTATTATTGTACATCATTATTAGTATTATTATTATCTTGCACTGTGCACTCTGGCGCATAGGGACTGCGAGGTGCGGAAGGATACAAGGAAATACACTTATAAATAATGTGATATGTAATTCTGTGTGTAGTGGGGATACAGTATGTTTGTTTTTGTTTGTTTTGGTGGTGTTTGTATATATGTTTTAAGATGATGTTTATAGCTCTGGATAAATTAATGTTGATGCTATTTTTTTTATATTTTTCTTTCCCACGAGAAATTGTGTTACATGCGTCATCATCAGAGTAACGATAACAGTGCGTGTGAAGTTTAGTTAACATGAGTCTAACTGTAATTTATATATTATTTTTGTTTTCGTTTTCTTGTTTTTAATTACGAGAAATCAACTTAAAATCCCACAGTAGTATATAAAATACCGTTATGTTATGTTCTTATGAGTTGTGTGGTATAATTATTAATCTCCATGACTAAACACTTACAAAACCTTAGTTGTTGAAGGGCAGTAAAAAATAAATAAATAAATACATAAATAAAGTAGAATCAAGGACATTTGTAGCATCTAATTCCCGAAAATATTTCATAACTGAACTCAAAATACACCTAACCTAAGCTAATCTGTTCCTTGATTACTGAATGCCAAAAGATGGGGTCTTTGAGTCATGGCAACGATTAACCTTAACGACTGATGGTTAAGAGAACTATTGCAAGTTCATATATACGCTGGCCCTCCCTTAGCTAATATACAACAGGTTTTTTTTTCACTTTAATATGGCGGTCGAGACGAATTTGTCTTTTCAAGCGTCTTCCCCTCCATGTTTGTTTAATATTGCCTGCGTCTCGTCTTATGATTGGTCCAGCCGTGTTAACCAATGAGAGCCGTGTCATTTGTACAAAGAGCAGGATATTGAATGCTTTCTAAATGATAGTACGCTAAGATTATTATCAAAGGTTTATACGTAAAATTTTCCTCATGGCGGGAGATGTTAAGAATGCATTTACTTGTACAGAAAACACCGAATGTGGCATCAAAAACTACACACTGACTCTAACTTATTATTCGTTCATTTAACAGACAAAAAGTACCCTAACATTCTGCCTTAACTCTGCCATCACTTACCACCAGTTAGGAGACAAAACGAATCAAGAATCTCTGGGAACGAGATATTACTGAAATTTTTAAAGGATGTGCTTAAAGTAAGAGAGTGAAGGAGACCCGTGGTGTGTGACCTTCTAAGGGCAAGTGGACTGACTGACTTTTGTAACGTAATCTGTGTGTGTGTGTGTGTTTGTGTTGAGATAGCTTGGTGAATTATTACGTTGGTAGGAGTTTAATAAATTATGAAAACGGAATGTTGATGAAGGATTATTATTATTATTATTATTATTATTATTATTATTTACTACTATTCATCCGATTTTAGATATTTTTCCGAGTGTTTTTTCGTCCGGAAACTCCTTAGATCAGAAGAGGTTCATTAGTCCGGAGGTTCAGTGTTCCGGATGCCTAACCTAACCTAACTAACAATACTGATACAAATTATAAACCGTACCTCAAAACACCACCCACTCACTGTACCGGACTGTAACTTATAAACCCCACCTTAAAACACCACCCACTGTACCGTACTGTAACTAACACCATCTAAGAGTAAAAGGTGGAAATAATTCTTTAAAAATAAGAATTCAATTAACTCTCCCTCTAGCGTATAATGTATGCGTGTTGTGAAATCAAGGCTAAGTTATACACAAAGCCATGAGTGGTGTATAATTATATTAGGGTATAAGATTGCGTAAGGCATACAGTCCTCGCGGCGCCATGGCCTGAGTGGATCTCAGGGACCCAGCGGTAACTAGTAAGGCGGTCTGTTGTAATAGGGCCGGGCCACTCCTACCCCTATCTATCCTTACGTAACCTGGAGGAGTGACGCAGGTCGTGGACTGAATGTAATGCTAGCCATGTTATACTGATCTTTCTATACTGTGTGGCATTTTTTTTCTCTTCATTTTTATTTAATTTTTTTTTGTGTGTCCACTTTGTTTTGAACGAGTATCCATTTACGCATTTTATTCTTCATCTGATATTGCAGTGTCAGGTCTCGGGTAGCTAACTAGATTCTGAGACGTGTGCAGTGGGGGGTACAGGGTTGGGTATGGGTAGAGGGGAGGGAGGCGGGGGTGTTTACTGTATGTTTATCTCTGTTAGCCAACCTTCCCTCCGCATGTTATTTACTAATATGTCACTGGCCAACACACACACACACACACACACACACACACACAGCTCCTAAACTTCATTGACGTGTGTGTGTGTGTAGGGAGGGGGGAAGGGAGGGAGGAGTGTCAGGGAAGCAATAAAGACACTATAACTGCTACAAAAAAATAATAAATCAGTGGACAAAACACAATCCTTAAAAGTCATTGTATATCCTCTCCCTCCCTCCCTCCCCTTCAGCCCCCCCTTCAGCCCTCCCTCCCCCCCTTCAGCCCCCCCTTCAGCCCTCCCTCCCTCCCTTCAGCCCCCCCTTCAACCCTCCCTTCCTCACTAAATCATATCTGATAGCCTTGAATAAAAGAGACTGGTACTTTGCATTCACTTACCATTGTGATAAATGCTTCCGAGTATCAGAAGGTAAAATGAACTTAATTCTTAAGTTGTAAAGGTTTGTGTGTTAGTTCAGCTTTAATGTGGTGTATAATGACGTGATGTACAGTACTATAATGATGGATAATGACGTGATGTACAGTACTATAATGATGGATAATGACGTGATGTACTGTACTATAATGATGGATGATGACGTGATGTTTTCAGCAAGGTTTGGGAAGAGTGAAGCGCTTGGTGCTGTTATAATGTTATTAGAAGCTAAGAACTCTACCTTGTGTGTGTGTGTGTGTGTGTGTGTGGTTCAGAGGCATAAGCCATACGCAGGTTAGAGAGAAAAGGAAAACCCCCTTCCAACCCAACCTCCTTCTCTTCCTGTGATGAACATACATATATCCTATTTACAATGTGTTATCACCCCACGCTTATATAATGAGAGTGAGTGACCGACTTGAAGGATACAGCTGTTTCTTCATCTAAATTACAGTAACTTCCCTTCTTATTACAGCTGTACCATGATCTAAACTACATTACCAACCTCCTGACTAGAGTTAAAAAAAAAAAAAAAAAAAAAAAACGCAATTTACCACACCACCTTCACCCACTCCTACAGTTGTACTTCATATCGGCGCCTCTGGTGGGTCTCTGTCTGGTCGGGTCGCTGTGGATGATGGTGGGAGCATTTTGGGCGGAGGAACAGCTGGTGGATTGGAAGCGACGTTACGGCTCTATCGCTGGTGTCTTCATGCATGTGCCTTCCGCCTTCTACGCTGCCCTGGTTTGGCTTATGAACCATTACTACAAGAGATTAGCCACAAGCCTTACTGAATGGGGTATGTATGTTTGTTTATTTTCTTGTAGCGTTTGTTATACATTATGTGGCTTCATGTATATACTGTAGGTAAGTGAGCCATATTGTACAGGGTGTCTCAGAAGTCGCTGTAACATTATAATACAGGGTGTTTAGTAGGTCAAGCATGGACTATATGTGACACCCTGTACATGCATACATACATACATACATACATACATAACCAGTAATTAATAGAATTGATTAATAATTTCTACCATATGTTAGCTTAACGAGCCAGAAGGGTGGGTGGTCTGGTAACAATCCTTAGGTTAAGATTTCCATTGTCCATTGTTATTTACTACACCCGGAGGACACCTGAGAACAGTACCTGGATGAGAGAGGCAAGCCCTGTCCTCATTCGTCACCAACATCCCCATCTTTAGTTAGGTTAGGTTAGGTTTAATAAGGATTAGATGAGAGTGATTTGGGCTCGATTACGATAGGTTAGATCAGAGTGGGTTAATGTTATCTTAGAATAAATACCCAGTGTTAAAATACTCAATACTATGTTAGAATACCCAGTACTATGTTAAAACAAGCTATGTGTCTTGTAGGGTAAAGAACTGTACTGAATATATGGACAGAAATAATCAGTATTTTACCCGCCCGTCTATTGCCATAAACAGATGAAATATAATGGGTTAGCGGTTTAGGCCCTATACAACGACATTCAGTATAATTATTTTTTCTGGCATCTAATACCTTGAAACGTCCTTAAAAAAATAGCTTAGAAGTGGAAATTATGTGTTTAACGAGGTAACTTGTTTTCAGTGTTGTTGGGTGGTTCCGGGGAGGGGTGGGAAGGGGGAAAGAGTCATTAACAGACAGAAAACCGTCAGTTGGAAAGGTCACGTACGAGGGAATCGGGGGCGTCGGCTACATTGTCTCTCTATAATCGAGATTATTTAATTTATCAAACTGGTTCCTATACAATATTGAAAATAATTATTGAAAGAATTAAAAGGTGGAAACATTGTATACGTAAAATATACTCTCGTCAATATAACCTCACTTTAAACTCCTAGAGCGAGACCTTCCCTACGTATACTAGGATCATATTGGCTTGTTGGAGTTTGATGATGGAGCAACAACATTTTACCGACTCGAGGATTTTCAAAATCTCGCATACACGCCACACAACGAGAGGCATTCGACGAAAATTGGACACACCTGAAACAACGGGGTAGCTACACACTATGCCACTATGACGCTGTAACCGGTGACAACAACCGCCACTACAAACAGTATCAATCTCTGACTCGATCTCAACAGATTATGTACATGAGACTGCACCTAGGGTACAGGTACCTATGGGAGTACATTGGCAACCCTGAGCCTGGCCGCACTGTTTGTAAACTTTGTGGCCAACCCGACTCTCACACCCTCTCTCACTACATCCTCACTTGCCCTATGACCTCCTCCTACAGGTCCCCAGTCGTTACCAACACCTCTTCCCTCCCTGATCAGATATCCCTCCTCCTAGTGACAGGCCTGGCACTTGACATTATTAGGGACCTGCCACGCTTTGCCAAAGACAGATGAAATGTACCGGGAATTACCCCCCGCCCCCCCCCACATACACTCGTCATTCTCTCACTTTATGTAACTTGACAAAACCTATGACCCTTCAGGCTTTTACGCCCTTAATGTCCGAGTCATAAAGGCAAGTATGAACTTTGCATACTTCCCAGATGGGCGCTGTAAACGCTTCTGCGCTTCACCTTGCACAGGATGTAAGGGGGTGCCCAATACACTAGCCACCTCGGGGGCAAATATGAAAAAAACTCTCCAGGATTTTCATCAGATTATGGAACAAGTTAAACCTTGAAGAAAGCTTTGATTGTTTTTTATATATCAAAGAGAAGATTATTGAAGAACTTGCCTTGTGAGGACAGCAGCTCGACGACAAAAGGGAAGATGGTGGTTATACTGTATTGCGTGAGCCTTCGTCTCTGATGGTGATGTAGCCGACCATATTTACACACTCGTTGTGCAAGGTAATGTGGGGTAGTTATTACGTGAATACTCAGATTGTATTGTTAAATTGTGCTGTGTAAATGCGAGACTCGATTATTCCCCAAGGCCACGACAACACAGTGATAATTTAAATAATTTCCTTAACACATTATCCAAATTCGATACAAAGCGTGTCGCTCGTCCGGATTTGAGTAAAACGTGTGCTCGGTGTTGGTGGGCAAATTTTCCTGGAATCAATTACGACGACAGGATGGAGGAAAATTGGCAAAATATTTAAGTGTTGTAAAGAAGTTGAATTTTTCTTCATTGTCGAGTGAACCTCAGCCAATTTCGTTTGATTTGTGTGTATGATCTTGATATTTTCGTTAAGTTGGTGTTTAGGATCGCCATTTTTGTCACCAGTTTCTTCCGTGATTTTAATTTAAATTTAAAATATACCTTACAGACTGTAGTAGATGTTTGTGTTTTTAATTGCTAATGTCAGGTTATATTGTGCAGTAAACTTCGTCACCCGGGTTTGTGCCTGAAAATATGAATTATACGCGTAAACTAAAAGAAGTACAGTCACTCAAAATACCATCTGTACTTGGGGGGGGGGGGGGATTTGTCGATGAATTTCAGAATGAACACTGCCACTCCTGTTATCTCGGTAGGGTTGTCAAAATCCTTCATCCAATGTCACATTTTCTCAACATAATTTTGTCTAGATAATTATTTTGATTGATTGTACATACTAGTTGTGGCGTAAGTAACAATATGAAAATATAACTTGCTGTCCAAGGTTCATGCTAGGTTAGGTGTCTCCCGAAATAACTTCCCAAGGTTAGCGTGTTCATCTTGGCAATTAAATAAACACTCGGCAGCACCATCCGATGTACAGGCCTGCGTGCTGCCGGCATCCTGATCCCTGAAGCTCTGTTTTTTCCTCGTTGCAACTTCATTGTTCGTGTCGCTGATGTTATACCGCATTGCTGCTCATCAACAACTATTTCTCGGCATTATTTTAGTTTCGGTCATCCGGGGAATCATATGAATTAGGTTAGGCTGGTTAGGTTACGTGTCCAAACTGTTTTCCGGTGTTTTCAAAGATTTGGACCGTCATATCTCGGAATCACAGTTTGGATATCTAAATACAGGGATAACCAAGACTAAATTTTTTATCCTATGGTCAATAAACGAGTATAAATGGGTTAGGAATTAATCATGACCAAAAGTTGAGAATTATAGTTCTGTGCAACTCTAAGTTAAGTGTAGCCTATCACTTAAGCTAACACCTGACGTTGCTCGTTTCAACACACATTATATATTCAAGTGCTTGAAGAAGGTTCGACTTGAGTGGGTGCTTAACTAACCGAAGGCCTGATTAACATTCAAATAATTATAACTCTCCAGCCTGTCTCGAGGTCGTTCTATATTTCTAAAGACTTCCGTGCTCTTCAACTATTTACTTTTGTACATTTCTTCATAAAGATAAAATACTTTACATCAGGAAAACGCTAAAAAGTACACGAGGAAAAAGTTTTGTGTATTATCAGTTTTGCGATATTATCTCCTGAACACACACCATCGTCGGCAAAACTCCTGCATTTTTTGTGGTGGAAACAAGATTACTTTTTCAAACAGGATTTTTTTTATTATTATCATTATTATTATTATTGTTTTTTTGTTTTTTTTGAGCGCATACCTGTATTTTAGAGGTATTATCTTTTCGGTCATCCAACCAGTTTTGTGATTTTAAGTTTAGTTTAGGTTGGGTTAGGTTCGGTTAGGTTAGGTTAGGTTAGGTTAGGTTAGGTTAGGTTGGGTTAGGTTAGGTTCGGTTAGGTTAGGTTGGGTTAGGTTAGGTTATTGAATGATTCTGACCTACTGCCAAATAGGTGGATGACCGAAACGATATTTGTTTTTCCATTTTTTTGGGGGGATAAGGTTTTATACGTTAGGTCTGATAGGTTAGATTAGTTGACTTTTATTATCTGATATACCCAGACACGGTAACCTACACAGTCCATCTTAAACATTGAGCGGGATTGGCAATGCGGATGTCTCAAATTATTGGCAGGTAAGAAACTTATGATGGAAAGTGTTATGCTGGTGGATTTTTTTTTTTGTGTGTGTCTGGTAAGAAAGACGTTTATGATGTTTGGTGAAATGTATTAACAGTTGATCATTAAGGGTTGAGATCTTTTCTCACTAGCCTAAAGAGGTTTTGAATCTGTCTTGTCCCAAAGAGGTTCTAAAAAATATCCCTACTGTCTCAAAGAGGTTCTAAATAACCCCTTACTGTCCCAAAGAGGTTCTAAATCACCCCTTACTGTCCCAAAGAGGTTCTAAATCACCCCTTACTGTCCCAAAGAGGTTCTAAATCACCTCCTCTTGCCCCCACCAATTCACAGAACAGCGGGAATGAGCAGGTGGGGGTGGGGGAAGGGGTTTCTACTACTCCATAATGGGTTCTAAAGTGCTGTCTTCTGCTGCCTTAATAAGTGTGCTAAATCTGTGTCTCACTCTTGCTTTACAGAGAACCACAGGACACAGCGGGAGTATGACTGGCACAGAGTAAGCAAGTTGGTTGTGTTCGAGTTCGTCAACAACTTCTCCTCTCTCTTCTACATCGCCTTCTACATCCAGGATATGGACATGTTGTGCTCGGTGAGTGTCCTCTTCCTCGGGGTGAGGGGAGGGGGGAGTGGAGTGGATTCCTCTCTTAATCCCCCTATAGAGAAGATCCTAGACTTGAGAGATGCCACACACTTTATGTTGGTTAGTCTCTTAAAAAGAACATGATTCGGATTGGTAAACTCTCTCTCTCTCTCTCTCTCTCTCTCTCTCTCTCTCTCTCTCTCTCTCTCTCTCTCTCTCTCTCTCTCTCTCTCTCTCTCTCTCTCTCTCTCTAGTCGTACCACAGTAACGGATGTGAGTTATGATTAGTTCACCACACACTCATCTAGCCTTTTCCAAACCTCATAGGCCGCAGTTCCGCATTGTGATACCGAGGTGACTATCTGGAGAGGGCGGTGGCGAACGGGTCATGGGCGTGAGTACAACACGTGGTCAATAATCTACCTCTTATCTGCCAGTTTATGAGTCTATCTACCAGTCTTAACTTATTCTTTAAAATTAACTATACAATCTATGTCATTTAGGGAGGCCACACTTCACAATACCTAAACTTAATTCGCAGCCTTTTGGTCAGGTGTAGACGAGAATGACAGGTACAAGGTGTAAGTGATAAGGGGTCTTCTTTTATTGCTAATTTATGCAGTACAAGTTGAATGTAGCAATGCACAGCTTGAGTTCCTGTACAGCCAGTTTTGTTGAAGCCGGGTGAAAAGACGAAAAAAAAAACCCGTTTGTAGTTTTTTTCCGTTTTGTAAGTTTTCCTATTTTAAAATTGGTTTGGGCGTTAAGTAAAGACTTTTTTTTTTAATAATTGTTTTCCAGTTTAGATTCTTATATTTTTTTAAGACTTGTTGAACAGAAATCGATATTTTTTTCAAGTACCTGTACAGTAATTAACTGATTTTCTAAAACCTGTTAGTCTCGTCTAGAAAGTTTTTAAGATCTGTTTTACCAGATACTTCAGGGGCGTACAGTAGGTGAAGCTACTCAAAAATACAGCCAACCAAAGGTGCATCGACCCACTGTACAATAGTAATACCTGTTAGTCTAAGGTCGGATAATTTAACTTTTTGAGACGCCCCTAACTCTGTGTCCGTTCTCTCGTATGTCCGGATACAGACACATCTGGCAAGTTAGTGACGCTGTACCCATACCGGAACCTTCAGCATGTAAACTTTCTGATAAACCTTGAACACTATGTTATTGAATGTGACACCGTCAAAGACTTCAGGCCATCTGGCTTATTGTGTCAAGAACTATGAAATTACTACATTGAATCAGGAGTGCGTGAGGACATTCTTGCAGTCTATCCTAAATTTACTAGCCCACACTGATTAGTCCTCAAATAGAATATAGCACTAATGAAATAGGACTTATTTTGTAAACGAAACCCTTTCTTGTGTGGCAGTAAACAGTGGAAGTAGCTTCCTCAGTGTCAAGACCTGACAACTCTTCAGAATACAGCATAGGCAAATTATACCCCAAGCTTTGCCAATAAAGTTGTTAAACTCCTCCTCCTCGGTTTAGTATAGGTATGTGTGACTTTGTACAGATGTGCATAATTTTCTTAGTACATTCTGTATTTGTTTCATGTAAGTGAAATTTAAACTTATTTTCAACTACATATTAATAATTAAAGTCACCAGGCTTTCGATATTATTATTATTTCCACATTATTATTACCACTCTTAATACTATTACTTTATTATTATTATAGATAACAATAAGAAGGTAGTCTTTGATTACCTCAGGGAGTTATGACGCTGCCTTGCCAACCTTGGGAGCTGGTGTAGTTTAAAGGGTGAGGGGGGGGGGGGTGCACACAGGGTGATAGCAACAAGGTTACCGGGGCTCTGGGCTGTCACCCTGGGCTGTCACTCTGGGCTGTCACTCTGGGTTTGTGGTGTGAGCAGGTGGAGACGCCCCGTTCTGGTTTTACCCAACAGCTGCCATTAAGTAATCACGGCTAACCCAGGCGACTGTGGATAATGGTCGAAAAACAATTGATGATGATGATGATGATGATGGATGATAATAATAATAATAATAACAACTATTGATTTTGCATTTCTCATCATTGTGTGTTCTTTACAGCAAGTGGCCACCATGTTGATAGTCACTCAGATGATCAACCACTTCAGAGAGGCCCTCCTGCCCTATGTCGTGAAGAAGGCCTACAACCAGGTGAGTCTTGTAAACACTTTCCTCGCCGCCTACGTCACCAGGTGTTTCTAAGTCGCTAACCTCAGGATTGACGATTGCTGGGACCATATTTAAGGATGATTTAAAGGGCTTATTTTAAGTTCGTTTATGTATTGATTTAAGGGGTTGGTTTTTGTGTGTGTGTATGTTGGACGTAGTGATGGTGACGGCGTTGGTAGGTCGAGGCGCTGTACGTGATTGTCTGTTATCTGGCCTCCGCGAGATTAATATTTCGCAGCCATATTTTCCTCTTACGCGGGAGGGGGGATTAGAGGCTCTCCCACGTATATTTAGTGCACTCGCACCTAGCTTGCCCCCCTTGTGTTGTGGTGATGTTGGAGGTTTGTTTGTTGTTGTTGTGGTGGTTGTGTTGGTAGTGACTGTGGTAGTGGTTGTTGGTGATAGCAGTAGTAGCTGTTATTTACTAGCCATCGTTATCATTGTGGTAGTTCATGTTATCATCACATTTTAGTCGTTGTTATCGTCGAAGTCATTTACAATAAAAAATTAAATAAATAAACGGATTTAGACTTCGATTGTAAACTCTTTATGATGTGGACGGAGACAGAGTATTAGGTTTTATATCTAGAAGTGTAAGTAATAAGAGTGTGGAGGTCATATAGCAACTATATCTTGCGCTAGTCAGGCCGCACCTCGATTATGCGGTTCAGTTCTGGTGCCCTTATTATAGAATGGATATCAATTCACTGAAGTCGGTGCAGCGAAGAATGACGAAAATGATTCCGGGACTTAGAAACCTTCCGTATCAAGATAGGTTAAAAAAACTAAACTTGCATTCCCTAGAAAGACGAAGAGTGCGGGGAGATATGATAGAAGTATTTAAGTGGGTGAAAGGAATCAATAAAGGGGATATAGATAAAGTTCTTACAATATCCGAGCAAGATAGGACTCGTAGCAACGGATTTGAGTTGGATAAGTTTAGGTTTAGGAGGGAGATAGGAAGGAACTGGTTCACAAATAGGGTGGTGGACGAGTGGAAGAAGCTTAGCAACTTTGTAGTAAGTGCTGGAACGCTGGGAAGTTTTAAAAGGAGGCTAGATAGATTCATGGATGATAGAGAGTGGTAGTAACTCTCGACAGGAGCTGCCATGCACAGGCCAACCAGCCTATTGCAGACTCCTTATGTTCTTATGTATATTCTCTTTTCCTGTCCTTGCAGCGTCACTTGCCTCTTATCCTGTGAGGGGATGAGTGGCTGGATAAGCTCTTAAGGGGGTCATTACCAATCGCTTAAGGTCTGCTGATCCTCCTCCGTCCCCCCTCCTCCCCCTTCCTCCTCCCAGTGATTTGCAAATATATCTCTTGTTTTTTGTTAGCTGGGTATGTCTTCTAATGGGTTATACTGTGGTAGTTTGTACTGGTAGTTTCGTGTGGCCTTAATGGTAGGTGGACCTGATCTGACCTGATCTCAAGTGTCGATAAAGTGTTATGTCTGGTTCACCATTGGCAGTCTTAAGTCGGTTTACCCCCTCTCAAAAAATGCATCCTTTTGTCTTGATAACTAGTTTGTGTGTGTGTGTGTGTGTGTGTAACTCGTTCTCTGGTTAATTGTCTAAATGTACACACCATACTAAATTGTCTATACGTATACACACACACACACCCACCCACCCACACACACACCCACCCACCCACCCACCCACCCACCTACCCACACCCACACATCCACCCATCTACACACACCTCCACCAAGCCATCCACCCCGGTCCACAGGTTCGACATATTTCATCTTGATTTTCTCTCTCTCTCTCTCTTATAAGGATGTTACAAGTCATGCACCGACTTATCTCTCCCGACGAAGGAGTTATATTTATCGCCATTTTATGAGGTGGTGCTTCAGCTGCCAAATGTTTTATCTGGGGGAACTCGGAGGTATTGTCGTCAGGTAGTCCACAGATTGTAAATACACCTTTTGACTTTTAATGTTTTTTTTTTTTTTTTTTTTTTTTTTGTATTGGTTTGTCATCAACGTCTTGTGTTTGATCATAAAATATTTGGGGAGGGAGATTGGAGGAAGTGGGGGTGGGGGGGGGTTATAAGGGTTTGTGGGGAAAGGGGTTGGGTTCTTGGTGTGGTGGTGGTACGAGATGTGGTGGTGGTACGGGGTGTGGGTGTTTCTTGGTATGGTGGTGGTACTGGGGTGTGGGTGTTTCTTGGTGTGGTGGTGGTACGGGTTGTGGGTGTTTCTTGGTGTGGTGGTGGTACGAGGTGTGGGTGTTTCTTGGTGTGGTGGTGGTACGAGGTGTGGGTGTTTCTTGGTGTGGTGGTGGTACGGGGTGTGGGTGTTTCTTGGTGTGGTGGTGGTACGAGGTGTGGGTGTTTCTTGGTGTGGTGGTGGTACGAGGTGTGGGTGTTTCTTGGTGTGGTGGTGGTACGGGGTGTGGGTGTTTCTTGGTGTGGTGATGGTACGGGGTGTGGGTGTTTCTTGGTGTGGTGGTGGTACGAGGTGTGGGTGTTTCTTGGTGTGGTGGTGGTACGGGGTGTGGGTGTTTCTTGGTGTGGTGATGGTACGAGGTGTGGGTGTTTCTTGGTGTGGTGGTGGTACGGGGTGTGGGTGTTTCTTGGTGTGGTGGTGGTACGAGGTGTGGGTGTTTCTTGGTGTGGTGGTGGTACGAGGTGTGGGTGTTTCTTGGTGTGGTGGTGGTACGGGGTGTGGGTGTTTCTTGGTGTGGTGGTGGTACGAGGTGTGGGTGTTTCTTGGTGTGGTGGTGGTACGAGGTGTGGGTGTTTCTTGGTGTGGTGGTGGTACGAGGTGTGGGTGTTTCTTGGTATGGTAGTGTGGGGGGGGGGGGGGAGAGAATCTTCTTGCTCTCTTAAAAGTCTTGAGATTTAACGTTAGGATCTGGAAGAATTTGATGAGTAATGTAACCCTGGACGTTTCTCTAACCGGTTACCCGTAAGACAGCTAAAGGTTACCTCATGAAGATTTAGGAACTTTCGCTTATTTGAGTCCAACCCAACCCGTCAGGTGAAATAAGCTGGGGGTTCCTTACCACCACGAGTTCCCCTCAAAGTAGAATTAGGTTTCAGTAGGTACAGAGTCAACAACAGAAGCACAGTCCGTCCCATAACACGAGGCAGGTGATCTGGTAACACTGTATGGAGAAAGAAGAGTTTACACATATGCTCTTAAAATCTCAGGTGATGACTGTAGTGGAGTAATATACTGGAGTGGATAGTTTTACAGGTGTGTTTGTGTTGTAATACAGTGTGGTCAGGTACTTCGGCGTGTAGAACCTCTGGTAGGAAGTGTGTGTGTGGTATATAACTCGAATATAAACACGAACAGCCATTATGAAGATTTTTATTTGTACCACCAACCTCTTACTGGCGTGGTGGGGGAGAGGAGAGGAGAGGGGAGGGGAGGGTAAAGACGCGTCCGCCATGTATAACAACCAGGAAAACTTGGCTGAATTCCCTACACCTCCTTATATGGAGAGGGAGGGAGGGTAGAGGCCAGGGTGTCGGAGGTGAGGGAGGGAGGGAGGGGTTGTCGGAGAGAGAGTGTGTGTGTTCGAAAGGAGAGAGGAATGAGATGATTGACTTCGTACACATCACCGGTTTACGTTTTAATATCAGCACTGGGGCTATTTAACAGCTATTAGGATATATTTATAACATTTTTTTTTTTTTAGTTTTGTACCATTATGTAATCTATACTTAGAAATTTTAAAGTATTTTCGGCGTTTGTAAATACAGCATAGTACAGGGTGGAGCAAAACATGTCTCTGTACATTTGTCAACTGACTTTACCGCGTCGCTCTTAATGTTTAATAGATTTACTCCTGTTGAAATATTTTGCTATTAAATTTGTCTTTGTTCTGTTTGTTCTTATTTTACTTGTTCATCTTATGGTTTAGTTTCCTTGTATAAATAGAAGTGTTCAACTGTATACTACTGTACTGATGTTCTGAGTGTAGTGTTTATTATAAGAAGAGGGATTTTAAGACGACTTTCCTGGTGCCATCTACCTGCGGGGGACAACACGTAGCGTCTTGCTAGCTTCGTAGTTACTTAATTCCGAAGCGTTCGTTCGTCAGACGTTGTGGTTTAACAAACATGACACTGGCTGCCTTGTCATTCACTCCCCGTCCCTCCCTCCATCAGTCCCTCCTACGACCTTCCTCACCCCCTCCTTCCACCTCCCTCACCCCCTCCCCACCATCCACCTCCGTCACCCCATCCTACTACCTTCCACCTTCCTCATCACTTTTTTTTTGTAGAGAAAGGAGGGGTGAAAGAAGACTAGGGGTGGGGGAAGGAAGTTATAGTTCGGAAATTGAAGAAATTTAGGAGGAGGTAAGTGAGGGTACCTTCTCACTCTCTTTCCACCTCCCTCACCCCCCACTTCCCTCACCTCTCCCTCCCCCCCCTCACCCCTCCTCCTTGCCGGCTGTGTCCCCACTTGATATAAATTCCACACTTGACTGCGGTGAATGTCATCTGGTTTAGAAATGAGGTGTTTTGGTGGACATTTATTAGTAGTGACTCGTACATTTATATAAACTTTAAAAAAACACATATTACTTAACAGAAGAATATTACTTATAATTTAGCTTGTCTTTACTTATATACAGTATATCTTGTTAGTAACTTAATAACGGTCTTGTGCTCGGTGCTCTATGGCATGCTTTGTAAACTTAGAACTGGTGTAGAAAAAGTTTGGAACCTCGACCATACACTAGGTACCGTTGCTTCGAGACCATGGCATTGCAACACTTCCTAAATATAAACAAAACAACAACAATATATTTCACCACCGCCATGTCAGTACTGTAGATGGTTTACCTGGTCTTAATTACCCCTTACGTTTATGTGTCCACGTAAGAACAAAATAAAATTAAATAATACAAAAATAAGTGGGCGGCAGGTCATATGAATTTTTTATAAGGCTTGTGGGTGATTATGATACAGGTATTAGACTCAAGATAACCTAATTAGTGGGAGTATTGTAATTATGCTTCTCTTTACCTGGGAAATAAACACTTAACCGGGAGTTTCTTGTTCGGTATATTTTAATACTTTGTAATTACTTGGGTAGATCTTTGTGGGATTATACTCGCTGTGTACTGTAGGTGGTATGTGATGTGGGGGTGTGTGGTGTATGTGTCGTGTGATGTGATGTGTGTGTGGTGTGATGTGGGGGTGTGTGGTGTGATGTGGTGTATGTGTCGTGTGATGTGATGTGTGTCGTGTGATGTGGTGTATGTGTCGTGTGATGTGATGTGTGCGTCGTGTGATGTGGGGGTGTGTGGTGTGATGTGGTGTATGTGTTGTGTGATGTGATGTGTGTGTCGTGTGATGTGGGGGTGTGTGGTGTGATGTGGTGTATGTGTCGTGTGATGTGGGGGTGTGTGGTGTGATGTGGTGTATGTGTTGTGTGATGTGTGTGTGGTGTGATGTGATGTGTGTGTGGTGTGATGTGGTGTATGTGTCGTGTGATGTGATGTGTGTGTCGTGTGATGTGGGGGTGTGTGGTGTGATGTGGTGTGTGTGTCGTGTGATGTAATGTGTGTGTGGTGTGATGTGGGGTGTGTGGTGTGATGTGGTGTGTGTGTCGTGTGATGTGGGGGTGTGTGGTGTGATGTGATGTGTGTGTCGTGTGATGTGGGGGTGTGTGGTGTGATGTGGGGGTATGTGGTGTGATGTGGGGGTGTGTGGTGTGATGTGGTGTGTGTGTCGTGTGATGTAATGTGTGTGTGGTGTGATGTGGGGTGTGTGGTGTGATGTGGTGTGTGTGTCGTGTGATGTAATGTGTGTGTGGTGTGATGTGGGGTGTGTGGTGTGATGTGGGGGTATGTGGTGTGATGTGGGGGTGTGTGGTGTGATGTGATGTGTGTGTCGTGTGATGTGGGGGTGTGTGGTGTGATGTGGGGGTATGTGGTGTGATGTGGGGGTGTGTGGTGTGATGTGGTGTATGTGTCGTGTGATGTGATGTGTGTGTCGTGTGATGTGGGGGTGTGTGGTGTGATGTGGTGTGTGTGTCGTGTGATGTAATGTGTGTGTGGTGTGATGTGGGGTGTGTGGTGTGATGTGGTGTGTGTGTCGTGTGATGTGGGGGTGTGTGGTGTGATGTGATGTGTGTGTCGTGTGATGTGGGGGTGTGTGGTGTGATGTGGGGGTATGTGGTGTGATGTGATGTGTGTGTCGTGTGATGTGGGGGTGTGTGGTGTGATGTGGTGTATGTGTCGTGTGATGTGGTGGTGTGTAGTGTTATGTGGTGGTGTGTGTCGTGTGATGTGGGGGTGTGTGTCGTGTGATGTGATGTGTGTGTCGTGTGATGTGGTGTATGTGTGGTGTGATGTGGTGTATGTGTGGTGTGATGTGGTGGTGTGTAGTGTTATGTGGTGGTGTGTGTCGTGTGATGCGGTTAATGTTTGGTGTGATAGGTTAGGTTAGGTTTTATAATCTTCCTTTTATCTGATGGTGAATGTTAATGGTTTCCTCCAGGGTAATGTTGCCTCAGAAGAAAACTGTTATCTGTTTTATAACTTGGACACAACCCGGCTGTTCCCGCCACTAGACTAGGTGCTGTCTTCGTCCCACCTTTTGAGTCTCTTAATTTCCTCCGTGTAAACATTTGGCGTAAGAATGTTTGAGGAACACTTAATGAGTAAATAATGCTTACATAAGTTGATTAAAGCTTTAACAAAGGGAATAACTGTAATGGCCGCTGGTAAACCCTGGAGTGTTTGGTATGGGGAGGGGAGGGGGGGGGGGCGGCGGTACGGGTAGACCCTGTTGATTGTGTGATAATTAATCATCGACAAGTAAGTAAAAAGGTAAGTAATTAATATACAGTATATATAAACTAATGGAAACACAAACTTCAGGAATTTTCTTCAGTGTTGTGTACTTATAGTGAATGAGGGTTCCAGAGACCTGACTGCCTCTTAAGGTTAGTGTGGGCACATCAGGGTTTATTGTAAGCCTTCAGCTGGCTGGCACTGGTCACCCTCTCGTTCTCACTGTACCCAACTGTAAAGTTTGTACTAGTTCACAGCTGGATGGACTGGGTAAGAACCAGTGACTTGTAGTACACATTAGTGCTGTAGCCACTCGATAACCGCATTCCACAAATGTATCAGCTGTATATAAATACAATATCCACTGGGGACTACAGCCCCCTGTAGCAGCTACTGCAGTCAGAGGGTGAGGCCTCCCATAACCTTGAAGTGTTGGTGTTCATCGTGTGTGAAGGAGAGTTGGGCTCCATGGCGTGTGCAGCCGGGACCACTAGCAGAACCAGGAGGTGGAGGAGATAATTGAAGGGATAAGAGCGTGGGCGGTGAGGGGGACGCTTTAGAGGGTCAGGGAGCTGCTTAGTGGTCGGCACTGCACTCAACCACCTTCACGTTCCTCAACAGTAAAGTTAGGTGCACCTTTTACAGTTGGGTCGACTAAGGAGGGGGGGGGGTTATCTCGGGTCCTCCCTTATTGATTAGCCCGCCGCAAACCCCCATTTAACAGGTAGAGGGTGGAGGAGGCGAAGGTGTGTGTGAGATGGAGGTAGTAGACGATGCTTATGGGGTCTCTATCTCCCTTCCACCTCATCCTTCGCCCCTCATCTCTCACCTCACCTCTCAACCCTTATCTCTGAACTCATCCCTCAAACTCCCAGCTCACACCCCCTCCCTCACACCCCCTCCCTCACACTCCCCTCCCTCACACCCCCCTCCCTCACACCCCCTCCCTCACACCCCCCTCCCTCACACCCCCCTCCCTCACACCCCCTCCCTCACACCCCCCTCCCTCACACCCCCTCCCTCACACCCCCCTCCCTCACACCCCCCTCCCTGACACCCCCCTCCCTCACACCCCCCTCCTTCACACCCCCTCCCTCACACCCCCCTCCCTCACACCTCCTCCCTCACACCCCCCTCCCTCACACCCCCTCCCTCACACCCCCTCCCTCACACCCCCCTCCATCACACCTCCTCCCTCACACCCCCTCCCTCACACTCCCATCCCTCACACTCCCCTCCCTCACACCCCTCTCCCTCACACCCCCCTCCCTTCCTCACACCCCCCTCCCTCACACCCCCCTCTCCCTCACACCCCCCTCCCTCCCTCACACCCCCTCCCTCACACCCCCCTCCCTCACACCCCCCTCCCTCACACCCCCTCCCTCACACCTCCTCCCTCACACCCCCCTCCCTCACACCCCCTCCAGCTGTTACCCCATCAGGCACCTCCCAAACCTGTCAGTGACCACATGGCGTCCTGGCATAATCGACTATGACCCCCAAGTCTTGATTGTTCCTGGATATATTTGCAGTGTTGGTCAAGCGTTGGTCAAACAGAGGTAATTGAAGCTTGGTGGACTTCCGGGATTCTTGACGCTTGTGTGGATGAACTGGAGGATTCATAGCAACACCGAGAGGGAAGGAGAGATATTTGTGGGACTGATACACGCTGATACGCTTGGGTGGAGGGGAGAGGGAGGGGTGTGCAGTCATTGGGTACATTTTACATTTATTTGTGTTATTTCCCGGTAATTCTGACTAAAAAAATATAACTACCCTTTACTGATAGTTTTATATTTATATTTTTACATGTGAAAATTTATACTAACAGATCTTTGGTTGTGTTTTTGTTAGTAAACGCCTTCATAACTAAAACATCCTTCCTTGCTATTATGTATACAGTTGATGGAATTCGCTCAGTATCAGCTGATTGAACTATCCAAGAACGAGGTAAGTTGACGTCATCACAAAACCAAATACAAAAGTGTGATGAAAAAGAGAAACATTTTGATTCCCTTACCTCGGCTCCTCCCTCCCACCCCCCCCCTCCCTCCCTCTTTCTCTCCCTGTTTTTCCTTCCTTTGCTTATGTTCTCTCTCGGTATACTCTTCGTCTCCCCCCACCAGCCACCCCCACCCCCTCACCCCCACCAGCAACAGTTGTAGGGGTGTACTTGTCATGATCTGTGTGGGTCTCAGACAAGTACACCAGACTATTTTGAAACACTGACGCATTTTTTTATATATTTTTATTATGGTTGTGTGTGTGTGTGTGTGTGTGTGTGTGTGTGTGTGTGTGTGTGTGTGTGTGTGTGTGTGTGTGTAACAATGTCGGTGTTTTTATTGATTGAACCAGACCTTCCCAAACACACCTTACCTAAACCAACACCCCAAACCCCGTCCAGATCTGTTCGCCTGCACCCTCCCACTCCCTCCTACACCACCCCCACTACCTCCTACACCACCCCCACTACCTCCTACACCACCCCCACTACCTCCTACACCACCCCACACTCCCTCCTTCACCACCCCCCACTACCGCCTACACCAACCCCCACTACCTCCTACACCACCCTCACTTCCTCCTACACCACCCCCACTATCTCCTACACCACCCCCACTATCTCCTACACCCCCACTCCCTCCTACACCACCCCCCACTACCTCCTACACCACCCTCACTCCCTCCTACACCACCCCCACTACCTCCTACACCACCCCCACTCCCTCCTACACCACCCCACACTCCCTCCTACACCACCCCCACTCCCTCCTACACCACCCCCACTCCCTCCTACACCCCCACTATCTCCTACACCACCCCCACTACCTCCTACACCACCCCCACTACCTCCTACACACTCCTCATCCTCCACAATCCCCCACTCCCTCCTACACCCCCACTCCCTCCTACACCCCCTCTCCCTCCTACACGCTCACCCTCCACTACCCCCACTCCCTCATACACCCCCCACACCCTCCTACACCCCCACATTGTACCATGAGGGTGACCTTCATGGATTTATTAAATTTGGTATTTACTCGGATTTTCCTGGTCTTGTTTTGCGTTGTTTGGATAAATGTATAAAGGGGACGACGATTCTCTCCGACCTCAGCGTCACAAATGAACTCGCACCTCAACTATGGCGAGGCGACTCATTTTAGTATCGATTTTTTATTATTCTTGAGGTTCTCTAAGCATGAGATGGATGCCTGGCAACCCTCCCCCCCCCCCCACCCCCCGACCTTAAAACACTGTAACTCTCTTTTAAGAGTATACTGGCCCACCCTTGATCCCCAGAGCTGGATGGTGTTTATAAGTTAATGAAGAAGATTGGCCTCTGACTGCCTATGTTACTGTTATAGTCTTTTGGTGACTGTAGGTACATCTGTGTGTTTGTTGTTTTTGTTGCATCAGTTTTAAACTAGAAAATTTGACTTATTGGTAGGAGGCCAGATGTGCTTTCGTGGTTGGTCTTTTATTAAAGCTAAAGCCAAAACTCTCTAGGATCTATGTCGTGGTGGCAATAATCTTACTGCTGACAACGCCGCGCAGGCCAGACAGAGCAGGGGAAAAAAAACAACTCCACAATGCTATTATTTAGTCAGAGAAGCCATTTATTGAGCTGACTTACGACTCATTTTACAGTATAGTATTTCGTCAGCCCATAAACACGCTAACTTTCTTGAGACCATCTGTGCAGGGGTAAATTATTTGGGGCTATATCTCCTACCGTGTGTACCTGTTGTAGGTGGCTGTGGAGGTCCTGAAAGTTATTGTCGACATCCAAGCGAAGGTGATGAAGGTAAAAGTGGAAGGGTTAATTTGTTATCAACACCTGTGCTGCCTCCATGCCTCATATACTTCTCCCAACATTTTCCAGGAGAATTTTCCCTCATCTCTGCTTTTCCAGTCTGCGTCTCTAGTTTCCCAGCCATGCTAATCCAATTTTCCGTTTTCCGGGTACAGAACAATACTGCTTTCAAAATAAAAGTTTCCACTTTCCAGACCATTTCCGTTTTAAAGCATGACTTGTTTAGTACTTTCCACACACACACATACTTCTGAATCCTTACTTCACAAGGACTCTGGGACATTTATAGCGAACGAGAAGTTAACGAAAAAGATAAAGTTTATTGCCGACTGTGTGCATGTCTGTCCGTCCCCCCCCCCCCGCCTCCCCCCCCCCGTGCTTCAGCAGCGACATTATTTTATCTCCCACTTTGAATATTTCTTTCCAGGATGTGTAACAGGTTAAAATATACATACATACATACATACATAAAAACCATCCGTGTGTTCTCTCTGTTAGTGTGAAAATATCTGCAGAGATTTTAGGAGACTTGAGGAAAGCTTGTCTCTCTCTCTCTCTCTCTCTCTCTCTCTCTCTCTCTCTCTCTCTCTCTCTCTCTGGGTTATTATATACAGCTTGTCTGGTGTGAGAGAGAGAATATCAAGCTCGTCTCCCCGGCCCCCCCCCCCCCCCCCCCCCCACACACACACACACACACGCAGACACATAGCAACAAGGTAAAATTATCTCGAGAGGGAAGGGAAGGTTTGAGTCACTTGTATCAATATTCTTCAGAAGAAAACAAAAAAATTAAGTCATTTTTTTTCATGTGTTCGTTTCTTTGTTAATTTTTTTGCCCTGTTTTTATTTTTTTGTCTTCTGTTTTTTTTATGTGGTTTTGGTTGAGTTTGATGAACGTTTTATATGTATTTTTTTTTGTTATGTTTTTAGGGAGAATTATTGTTTGACCCGCCATCTATGAGTGAGGCAGTTCACTCAAGCAGGGTGGGTGAGGAGCCGCCTGGGTGTTTTTGCGCTTTTGACTCGAGAATTGTGTGGCCTTGGGATACTGTTGAATTTGTGTGTGTGTGTGTGTGTGTGTTATGATCCAGGTACAGGTAAGTTTCTGGTCTTGGTGAGGTGACCCCTGTAGGACGATCTGGAGAGACAAGAAGGAAGGGGGTGGTGGTGAGGTGACCCCTGTAGGACGATCTGGAGAGACAAGAAGGAAGGGGGTGGTGGTGAGGTGACCCCTGTAGGACGATCTAGAGAGACAAGGAGGGAGGGGGGTGGTGGTGAGGTGACCCCTGTAGAACGATCTAGAGAGACGAGGAGGGAGGGGGTGGTGGTGAGGTGACCCCTGTAGGACGATCTGGAGAGACAAGGAGGGAGGGGGTGGTGGTGAGGTGACCCCTGTATGACGATCTAGAGAGACGAGGAGGGAGGGGGTGGTGGTGAGGTGACCCCTGTAGAACGATCTAGAGAGACGAGGAGGCGGAGTGGAGGTATTTATCTGTCTTATGGGTTGCTAGGTACTTTTATGGGGATGGTAGTAGCGACCTTGGGGAATAATGGGTGGAGGTGTGTGTGGGGGAAGGGGGGTAGAGAGAGACGAGGTGATGGGTAGAAGACCAATAGGACCTCATGACGGGGGGAGGAGTAAAGAGTGGGGGGGAGGAGTAAAGAGTGGGGGGAGGAGTAAAGAGTGGGGGGAGGAGTAAAGAGTGGGGGGGAGGAGTAAAGAGTGGGGGGGAGGAGTAAAGAGTGGGGGGGAGGAGTTACATCCGTGTAGCAGATGGTAAAGCTGTTGCTGTATCCAACGACCACAAGGAAAATTCTCCTGTAGTAACTGGCTGGAGGGAGTCTGGGTCCTCTGGTACCTACCTGCTCACGTGGTCACCATTCAAATTGCCAATAGTGTATGATATGGACACAAAGTAGTACCTTAAGCTGTGTATTATTATATTACTCTTATATTACTCTATTAATTATGTATAATAAGTATTACAGAACATGTATTAATTCTATGTAATATTCCCATTTATTTTGCACCATGTTATTTCTCAGTGAGATACAGTGGACCTAGCCTTCCCGCCCAGACTCTGTTAAAGGCGTCTCGTCTTCAGCTTCATGGACTTACAGCAAGACTACTACAAGCCTCTAGACTTACAGTGTTGTGAAGTGCTATGCTGTGTACAGTGCTGTAATGTGAGGTGAAGTGCTGTGTTGTGCATTTTAATCATAATTGTCTGTGCAAATTGCGGTCAGATGACTAAGGGAGCTGGTCCAGCAGTGCGTCCGCTCCCGTCTCTTAGTCCGGAGGGTAACTAACCGACCAGCGAGCGACTCTGCCCAATTGCGACTCTGCCCAGTTGCGACTCTGCCCAGTTGGCAGCGCGCCAAGCCTCTCCCGGCAACCAGCCACACACGCATTCACAGAACCACCTTATATTAAATTCTTGTGACTTACTTCAGACTTCTGTGCATAGATTACGAGGGGCTGACCCGGTCTTTTGCACAGATAGAGTACAGAAGCTGTCGGCATGTCTCACAGGGATCAAAATGATACCCTGGACGATGGGGTTACGAGTTTTAGTGTGGGAGACCTCTCCCCACCCACGCTCAGGCCCCACTCTCCCCACAGTGACACCGCCAAGTCACCCACAGAATCTCCTCGTTCGTCGCGAGCAAGCTCTCCTGCGATGCCTGCGTCCACAGATCTCCTTCAACTGATAAAGTGGATGGAAACTTCTCGACGCCAGGACGATATTGCAAGGAGAAATGAGGAAGAAATTCGGTACACAGTCTGAAAAACGGCGCCATGAAGAGGAACAACGACGCAGAGAACTCGAAGACATACGTAGAAGTGAGGATGATCTGAGAAGAGAGGATCAAGCCAGACTTGAAGTCTTGATTTCTCTGTTAGCCTCCCCACAACGATCTACCGTACAAGATTCGTCTGCTACTACTAATGTTGATACTCCGCAGGTCAGAGCGACTCAGAAACAAAAGGTCCGCTCAAGATGAAACTATGAGCGTATAGGGGGGAGGGAGGTGTATGATATGGACACAAAGTAGTACCTTAAGCTGTGTATTATTATATTACCCTTTTACTCTATTAATTATGTATAGTAAGTATTACAGAACATGTATTAATTCTATGTAATATTCCCATTTATTTTGCACCATGTTATGGATATAAATTATCATATTTATACTTTATGTATTCAGCTTGTGAATGCTGGCATCTGTACATGCAGCGCGCAGTAATACATAGAGAGAGTGAAGACTGCCAGTCCTTGTGGTGCGGAAGTGAGCTTCTTGGTCCCCTTGTATATATATCTCCCGTACGAGAATAAGAACCTACTTTTAAGAGAACAAGTGTTTGTGTATACCTTCAGTAGTATAGAACATTTTGGAGGTATCAAGACGAGCACAGAAATAGTGTCAGTTTCTTTTAATTTACAAGCAAGGCCAGACATGCACACACACACTCACACTGTCCTTTTTGGCAGACAGGTTTTAGCATAGTATCCAGTATAGACAAATAATTTTTTGTCAGATTCTTTCATGTGCATTCTTGATAAAATCTGATAAGACACGTTCAGAATATTTGGTGCGATTTAACATTTTCCGTTGTTGTATTTTTCGGGTCCTTTTGAATTCGTTTTTTTTTATTTTATTTTTTCTCTCGGTCAGTTCGTTATAAGGATCAAGGCGGATGTATACACAGGTGAAGGACACAAGCAGAGTGGGTGGGTGTTCGCTGACCCTCCTGATCTTCCCATGTGTGTTGCTTGGGTAATGTGTGTGTCGGTCGATGGGTTGAGGAGGGGGGAGGAAGGGCACTGGATGACTACTACCTTAAACACAGGACATAATAACTCGTCACTTGAATAATCCTCTGGTCTTCCCACTGCAATACAAAATGGAGGCGGTCCTCTCTCTCTCTCTCTCTCTCCTCACCCTGTCCTCTCTTTTCCACTCTGTACACACCTAGGTCCTCCTCCTCCACACCTAGGTCCTCCTCCTCCACACCTAGGTCCTCCTCCTCTACACCTAGGTCCTCCTCCACACCTAGGTCCTCCTCCACACCTAGGTCCTCCTCCTCCACACCTAGATCCTCCTCCTCCACACCTAGATCCTCCTCCACACCTAGGTCCTCCTCCACACCTAGGTCCTCCCCTCCACACCTAGGTCCTCCTCCTCCACACCTAGGTCCTCCTCCACACCTAGATCCTCCTCCTCCACACCTAGGTCCTCCTCCACACCTAGGTCCTCCCTCTGCACAGTGTTATTGGTGTACCTCCCAGGTGTCTGAAGGTATAGATATTAATCAGTAAAATCATCTTGCAGGTAAACAATACAGCGATACAGTTCATCATGTATAGAGGCAACGCAGATATACAATCGTCCTCGTCGGGTTAAGTTGTCGTTTCTCCTTAGTTATAAACGGATCAGTGTGTGCTCCCCTTCACGGTATTCTTGTCGTTGTCACCTGTTGTTATTTACCCTCTAGTAAACACCACCCCCCCCCTCCCTATCCCTAACCTTGAATACCGAAACTTCACCTGTAGAAATACAGTATTATCCGGTTCATGCTACCATATGCAGTTTTTACTTCATCTTGACATTAAAAAAAAAAATAGTTCGATGGTATTAAGTTATAGTGTCTATTTTGAGTGAATATAAATAGGAGCTAGTAGAAGATTTAATAGCAGATATTTTAATCGCACAGGTGAAGAGGAAGAGGGGGGGGGGGGGGGTGGGGGGACTTGAGACCGGGTTGTACGTCTGTCTACCTAGTCATCGTCCTCATGCACCTGCCTCCTCTCTCACACACTGATGTTTTGAATTGGTGAAGGTTAGGTTAGGTTAAGTTAAATTAGATTAGGTTAGATGATCTGGGATACACATTTTAACTCTGGGTACTCAACAAACAATATACATAGATAAGTATGGCTGTTCAAGGACTGACAAATAAACAGAGAAACAAACATTAATATTTAAGTCTAGGTGGCAGGTGAATAGTCTTGTCAAGAGAGAGAGAGATGGGTACGAATTTTATAGCTTAACGCAGTGTGTGGGTACGAATTTTATAGCTTAATGCTGTGTGTGTGAGAAGAAGTGAACTCGCCTCTCGGATTCGCCTTGAGGAAAAACAAACTGGATAATATTTTTGTGTGTGTGTGAGCAGGATCACGTTGCGGTGAGAAGGGAGGTGGGGGGGGGGTGTAGATGTTGAGGGTAAGGACAGAGAACTTGTTGCTGGGACTCGTTCTGTCGTAGTAGACAGACAGACAGACAGAGAGTATATGATGTATGTTTAATCAAGTCAATAGCTACGTGGAATCCAGTTATAAATGCGGATTTTCGTCAGATTCAATGTAAACTGAATAAAACTGCCTTAATGTTTATGATGAATTGTTTCTGACCAAAGAATAGTCTTCCTTACCTTACAAAACCCTTGTCTCTTTAATCCAGGTGGAAGGTCATGCTGTTAAGAAGTTACTTATGGTAATGACAAGTTGATAATCATCTCTGTTTAATGCTACATGAACGTTCACTACTTCCCATACCCTCCCTAAGCTCCCTTCTCACTCCCCATGCTCCCTTCTTACCCCCCCATGCTCCCTTCTTACTCCCCATGCTCCCTTCTTACCCCCATGCTCCCTTCCTACCACCATGCTCCCTTCTTACCCACCCATGTTCCCTTCCTACCCCCATGCTCCCTTCTTACCCCCATGCTCCCTTCTACTACCATACTCCCTTCTTACCCCCCTCTAATCTTTTCTATGGTGTGACATCTTCATAAATGTAACCACAAAAGTCATCAAGATTACGATTATATTTTAAATGTAATCGATTATAATTATCCCGTGTCTGCTTAAGAGTGTAAGGGGGGTGGGGGAGTGCTGGAGGGGGAGGAGTGGGATTGAGGGAGTGCTGGGGGGGGGGAGGGGTCGTTGGAGCGTAGTTTATCATACAGCCATGTGAGGGAAGACAGTGGGTGGGGAGGGGGTGTTCAGTGGTAGTCTAGGTTTTGTATCTTAATCTGACCACCACCACGTCTCCCTCCGTCAGTGGTAAACCTGACTGTATCTATCTGTATGTCTGTGTGTCTGTCTGTCACACCGTCTCGTGAATAAATCTTAAGATATCTTGTTTTTACGTTCTTATTTATCTTAATGTTTACAGACTCATTCATTCATGCACTCACTCACTTACATGCACTCACTCACTCTCATGCACTCACTCACTCACTTACATGCACTCTATCACTCACTTACATGCACTCACTCGCATGCTCTCACTCACTCTCGTGCACTCACTCACTCTCGTGCACTCACTCACTTGATTATTTTACACAGTTCGCAGAGCAGGTGATGACGGTACTAAGGAATCATTCACTGACGGAGAAGTTCTTCGTGGAAGTGGTGAGGCCCGTACACACCGCCCCCCTGGAGGAGGAACCCGTCCCTGTTCTGGCCCTCGATCCCAAGGACCCCAGGATTACCCAGGCCAAGGAGGAGGCTAGTCTCGACCCCTACGAGGTAACTTCTATTCTCTCTAGCTGGTGGGGCTATTGGGTGTGTGTGTGTGTGGGGGGGGGGGGGGGGCTTAGTGTGTGTGTGTGTGTGTGTGGGAGGGAGGGAGGGGAGGGTCCATAAGTGTTAGGTATGTGTTCCAGGGTGGGTCTTGTAACACTCATCAATAAAAAGGTATGAGAGAAAATCCAGACAAAAACTGGCTTGGGCTCCGTGTGACAGATAATGGACACACACACACACACGTGTCATCAAACAACCTGTGCAGTCATCCGCTCTGGGGAACGCATATTTTAGGAGCTTCAGAAAGACCCCAATGCCGGAATAGGCATTAGAGACGACCAATTTGGGAATCCAATGGCTACACCAGCAGAAGAAGGCAATGTACGATGGTCAGGCTATACTAAGGCGAAATTCTGATGCTATCGGTAGTCCATTGCAACTCTCCCTCTCACCAGTTGTTGCAATTTCCTGCTCCACTGAATCAAGGAAAGCGAGAGTCAAGATGTGTGGTTGCAGCCTTTGCTCCTGCCTCACCACCACATAAATCAACTCTCACTATCGCTGGATGATCGTCATAATCAATCTCGAGGGCCATTGAAGTAATAGTACATGTGTGTGTGTGTGTGTGTGTGTGTGTGTGTGTGTGTGTGTGTGTGCGCCAATCAATCAATTCCTTGTTCGATTTCAACAGTAACTTTAATGGCAATGCATTTTAACTTCATTTCCTAAATGTATCACAAGATATCAACACAAGTACGACTGTGGTTGTTACAGGACGCATACGACGACTACCTGGAGATGTTTATGCAGTTCGGTTACGTGTTCCTCTTCTCCTCGGTGTACCCTATGGCCGCGTTCTGGGCCGTCCTCAACAACGTCCTCGAGCTCAAGACAGACGCTTTCAAGTTGTGTCGCGTCTACCAGAGGCCCCGGGTTAAGAAGGTCGGCTCCATCGGTGTGTGGCAGGTCAGTGATAGATGATGATGGTCTGTCTGTCTGGCAGGTCAACGTTAATAGTGTATTGCTAGTCTGTCACTGTCAGTATGTCTGTAAAAGTCAGCATAGTAGTCAATTATACAAATTGCATTATATATAAGAGTTGTTGTTATTCGGAGCAGTCAAATGAGTCATAAGTCATACCTGCAAGTCAGTTATTCTCCCGAAGTCAGGTAATTACAATTCTCCCAGCCAGATAATCGTATAGTCAATTATTGTCACGGGCTAGAGAGTTATTCATCTCCCAGGTCTCGTAAGGAACACACAACGTCACCTTGTAGACAGTCAGGTTAGGTGCCCAGATGCCGTAAATTCGTGGAAGCCTACAAATCGTCTTCCTGAACATCGGTGCTGTGTACTGTAATCATGAGAGAGCGAGTGAGTTATGGCCTGGTGGATTGATTACTTCTACCAAAGTTAATTGGCTTTTGAAGTTGGATCCACACAGTTATAAAGTGAGAATTAAAAGATGTTTTTTTAAGAAGGGGTGCGAGGTAATCGCTGTTTTCCGGTTGTTGAAGATGAAGCGTTTGTGGCAGTGAATATTGGCTTTTTGATTTCTGGTAGAGTATGTGGTATGTTATATTCCTTTGGTAGTGTTTGATTTATATATTAAACTTATGGGTCATTTATACGAGTGAAGCTTTGAGGCGCTGGGACGATCTCCAAAGCTTATGATCTCCCCACGAATAGACGGATAGATGGAGAGGTATTTCTTCAGTAAAATCGTCATACAAGTTTACAGTTGGTTCAGCATGTATACAGACTATACAAGTATACAGTATACACTACATAGACCGTGCAGGTACTGTACACAATTACTAATGCATCTCGACGACGGGTATTACAAACATTGGTAAACAGTGATGCAGTATCTCGCTTAGGTCTGATACGATTCCGAACAGGAGTGTAAGCAAACTGATGTTCTTATCTCTACGGTTAAAATAACTTGTTGTCACCCATTACAGGGAGCGTTTGAGCTGTTGGGGGCAGTAGCTGTGATGACCAACTGTGCTCTGCTGTGCCTCTCGCCCCGGGTACGCCCTCTCGCCCCCCAGGCCTCCCCCGTCGAGTGGGTCCTCCTTTTCGTCCTGCTGGAGCATCTTATCCTCGTTGCCAAGATGGGCCTCATGTGGCTTGTGCCCAACCAGCCTTTGTGGGTGCGTCAGGCTCTGGAGAAGATCACCTACCAGTCCAAGTTGGCTCTGAAAAATGAGGTAAGGACGGGGTTGTAAGTTTCTCCGGATCAGACTGGGAGAAACTCGGGTTAATGTTTATTATATATAGTAAATTAGGGAGAGTTAAAGGAGAGAGATAATTGAACCTAATTTATGTTATAAGAATTCTGACAGATAACGTTTGATTACATCTCGTACTCCTGTTCTAGCTATTTACCGTGGAGGCCGGCACCCATATACTGTATGTATTCTCGCAAAGACACAGATTAATACGTATGTACAAAAGAGACCGCCCTCTCCACTTAATCGCCGCCACCCCAAGACACTGCAACTACTCACCCAACACACACCAGCTTAAACTAAACTCGCCAGCTGTTCTTTCACCACCCAATCACTAAGTCTTTTCCAGTGTACGTGTGCAGGATGCAGTGAACAGATCACACAATATTGTGGGCAGAGTTTTAGAGTCATGGTACTGAGACCTAAGTGCCACAGCAGGGTGACTCACCTGGAGAGATGGTGGCGTAACTTACTTTTTAGCAATAATGCGTGAAAGGAGTTGTAAACACAGGTCCACATACTGTCTTCCTGTGAGAACATGTTATGTCCCCGTTGTGGGTGTGTTGTACATGCTTGGATGGAGTGTACTTTACGTGTGCTGGCTGCAGTGTACGTGTGGTGAGGCCAGTGTACAAGTGCTATTGGCAGTGTACAAGTGCTTAGGGCAGTGTACGTGTGCTGGGGGCAGTGTACAAGTGCTGGGAAAGTGTACAAGTGTTAGGGCCAGTGTACTGGGGACAGTGTACAAGTACTGGGGACAGTGTACGTGTGCTGCGCGCTGTGTACAAGTGCTAGGGGCAGTGTACATGCACTGAGAGCAGTGTATGTGTGGTGTAGGTGGGGTGGGGGCAGTGTGCGAGTGCTGGGGGAAGTGTTCGTGTGCTGGGGACTGTATGTATGATGACTGTATTGAAAGTGTACTGGGGGCAGTGAACAAGTGCTAGGAGCAGTGTACCAGTGCTGGGAGCAGTGTACAAGTGCTGGGATCAGTGTACGATTGCCGGGGGCAGTATATGTGTACTGAGGGCAGTGTACGTGTGCTAACTGTAGTGTCCATGTGCAGTGTGTGTGTACTGGGGGCAGTGTACGAGTACTGGGGGCAGTGTACAGATGCTGGGGACAGTGTACGTGTACTGGGGGCAGTGTACGTGTACTGGGGGCAGTGTACGTGAACTGGGGGCAGTGTACGTGTGCTAACTGTAGTGTCCATGTGCATGGTATGAGTGCTGGGGGCAGTGTACGCGTACTGGGGGCAGTGTACGCGTACTGGGGGCAGTGTACGCGTACCGGGGGCAGTGTACGTGTACTGGGGGCAGTGTACGTGTGCTAACTGTAGTGTCCATGTGCATGGTATGCGTGCTGGGGGCAGTGTACGTGTACTGGGTCAGTGTACAGATGCTGGGGACAGTGTACGTGTACTGGGGGCAGTGTACGTGTACTGGGGGCAGTGTACGTGTACTGGGGGCAGTGTACAAGTACTGGGGGCAGTGTACGTGTACTGGGGGTAGTGTACGTGTACTAGGGGCAGTGTACGAGTGTTGGGAGTAGTGTACGTGTACTAGGGGCAGTGTACGAGTGTTGTGAGTAGTGTACGAGTGCTGGGGGCAGTGTACGTGTGCTGGGGGTGCGAGTGGGGTAGTGTACGAGTGCTGGGGGCAGTGTACGTGTGCTGGGGTAGTGTACGAGTGTACGTGGGAGTAGTGTACGAGTGCTGGGGGCAGTGTACGTGTGCTGGGGGTAGTGTACGTGTGCTGGGGGCAGTGTACATATGCTGGGTCCAGTTTATGAGTTCTGGGGGCAGTGTACGTATGGTGGGTCCAGTTTATGAGGTCTGGGGGCAGTGTATGTGTCCTGGGGGCAGTGTACGAGTGTTGGGGGCAGTGTAGGTGTGCTGAAGGCAGTGTACGAGTGCTGGGTCCAGTTTACGAGTGCTGGGTCCGGTTTATGAGGCCTGGGGGCAGTGTACGTGTACTGGGGGCAGTGTACGAGTGTTGAGAGTAGTGTACGAGTGCTGGGGGCGGTGTACGTGTGCTGGGGTAGTGTACGTGTGCTGGGGGCAGTGTACGTATGCTGGGTCCAGTTTATGAGTTCTGGGGGCAGTGTACGTATGGTGGGTCCAGTTTATGAGGTCTGGGGGCAGTGTATGTGTCCTGGGGGCAGTGTACGAGTGTTGGGAGTAGTGTACGTGTACTAGGGGTAGTGTACGAGTGTTGGGAGTAGTGTACGTGTACTGGGGGCAGTGTACGTGTACTAGGGGCAGTGTACGAGTGTTGGGAGTAGTGTACGTGTACTAGGGGCAGTGTACGAGTGTTGGGAGTAGTGTACGAGTGCTGGGGGCAGTGTACGTGTGCTTGGGGTAGTGTACGTGTACAGGGAGCAGTGTACGTGTACAGGGGGCGGTGTACATGTGCTGGGGGCGGTGTACAAGTGCTGGGGGCAGTGTACGTGTACTGGGGGGACAGTGTACGTGTACTGGGGGACAGTGTACGTGTGCTGAGTACAGTGTACGAGTGCGGACTGTAGTGCACGAGTGCTGACTGGAGTGCACGAGTGCTGACTGGAGTGCACGAGTGCTGACTGTAGTATAGGTATGCTGGTTGCAGTGTACGTGAGCTGGCTGCAGTGTACAGTCACCCAAAAAAGTCCTGTCGCGAACCATGAACCCCGAGATTCAGAGTCTTGAATCCGAAGCATTTATGGACAGAATAATGTATCACTGTCTACTGCTTCAGGTTCACG
Source organism: Homarus gammarus (assembly GCA_958450375.1). Taxonomy (NCBI): domain Eukaryota; kingdom Metazoa; phylum Arthropoda; class Malacostraca; order Decapoda; family Nephropidae; genus Homarus; species Homarus gammarus. Next base: position 3,148,036 of record CAUDMG010003875.1, on the reverse strand, counting down.
AGTTTGAATCGTGCACGAGAGCTGACTGAAGTATACGTATGCTGGTTGCAGTGTACGTGTGCTGGGTGTAGTGTACGTGGGCTGGGTGTTGTGTACGTGTGCTGGGTTTAGCGTACGTGTTCTGGGTGTTGTGTACGTGTGCTGGGTTTAGTGTACGTGTCTCTCTTTCTCTAAGGGCTCGTTTACACGATCAGTTGCCATGTACTGTATGGTGGTCGCGCACGCCTCGGATCAGTGGCGAAGTATGGGGTTGGAGCAGGGTACTGACCACTGTTAAGTGGACAGTGTGTTTACACGGAACTGCCACACCGTCGTTACCGGTCAGTGTGTGGTAGACTGCTGGGCAAGAGGTTCATGGCTCCCAGACAGACGAGTCGGCAACGGACGGCAGCACTTTTGTGAATTTTGGCCGCTGGGATGATACTGAAGAAAAAACCCCAAGAAAACCGACTGTTTGGGTGAAAAACTGGTGACGAAACACAGGACGTGCAACCATACATTCGCCTGACCCCTGAAATGTACAACACACTCTTGGATAAAGTACGTCCACATATTACCAGGACGGATACAAATATGAGGGACTCTATAAGTGGCAGGGACCCACATAGGTGGCCACGCAACCATTAGGCTCCCACACGTAACTGCCCAGGAGGGCTGGTGGTTCAGTGTTGCCGTCTACACGATCACTACCCGAGCACGGCTTCGTTACCATGCTCCGAGACTGATCGTGTAAACGAGCCCTTAGGTGTATTATATGACCACCATACTAACAGCTGCTTGTCTCCCCTCACAGCGCGGCAAGAAGACCAGACGCCACTTGTCTCGACGGTTCAGGAGTGTACATGGGATGCCTCGCTCAGGGTCTCGCTCCAGGGGCACCACACCCGTAGCGCAGAACGGCGGGGTACGACATCGCTCACCTCCCCGAGACTACCGAGACTATTAGCTTCCTCTCCTCCAAGCCCCACTCTACTGCTCCACCGCCACCACCACCTGCAGAGTTGGAGGCAATGGAAGCTGCCCCAACAACGACTTCAGCTTGATGTGGTGGCGGCACGAGCACACAGTCTCTTTGTCTACTACATTCATCCACATAGCGACTTACCCAGTGTAATCTCCTGATGACTAGTGTTTAATTCCTTGACGTAAGATTATCGGGAGATTTGTTGGCTGGAGGAGCGATGCCGTCAACACTTGTACACAGAGCAAGTTGACTTATAATTCATAACCATGGGAAAGGAAGTTCACCATTAGACTCCCAGCATAGTACTGTATTGTTGGGTGTCGTATTCATTGTCTAAAAGTGAAGGTTTTAGATTGAATTAAGTTTTAGTTGTGACTGAAGTGCTCTTAACCAGGTGCTAGTTCAGAGTAGACGGAGTTTGACTTGTTCTGTGTACACGGCAGCTGTCTTAACTCGCGGGTCTGTACAACGCATATGTTTACCTCCTCAAATATCCATCCAGTCTTCGGCATAATTCAGAAGCTCACCAGCGCTGTGTTACCCTTGGAGCGTGATATAATAACCCTCTTGTTGATTTAAAGCTGTAAACTTATTAGTGTCAAGAAGTCGACAGGACACACAGGCTCTTCACATGGTATACATATTGTTGTTGTCCAAAGCTTTTTATACGTGGATGTGTCAAGTGTGGGACAAACTTGCCAACTTTCTTATTGTTTCGGCTAATGTAGGTGTTATCTAACCTATTGTAAGGATTCTAAGTTTAAGTCAGTGGTTCTCCCCACAAGACGTAGTTCAGAAGAGGTTACAGGTCTGTCTACAACATACGATATTCATCTAACATCTCTCAATAACCTGAGGAGACGTGTTCTACTGTACTTACCTTTATCTGTATCCTTCAGTAAAAATTAGCAGCGATTAAAGCCTTTCCACGCCGAGTGTCAGGAGGCTGGCAAGTTTATACACACGTCGTAATTTCAATACTGTTATCGTCCCAGATTTTTTTTTCTGCGAAAAAAGTGATTAACTTAGCCAGTAGAGACAGTTAACGAGTAATGGCACTAATATCACTATGTAGAGTAGAGAGGCAGTGTGGCTCAGGTGTGTCATGATGGGTTACCGGAGTGTGGAGGTAGAAACTTTGCTGGGAGGGCAGATGAGAGTACCTGTACAGTTAGGGAGATTGAAATTCTTAGAAATTTGGGAGAGTATTGGTAATTGAAGCCCCTTTCGTTACTTTATAAAGAGGATGAATTGAATTATGTCAACTGTTAACTAAAATAGGGAAGTAATGAAGGTAGTGAATATCAATTGGAATTGGGAACATAAAGGAAGGTAAATGACTCACCTGTGTAGAAATTGGTCTGCAGCTTTAAAGCTGAGAGCTGAAAAGAGATTTAAATATTAACCCTTTCACCGCGTTTCACGCACTTGCCATTTTATCCTGGCTACCGCCAGACGGTTTTATTCAGCTTGGAGTAACCTCTCAATGTGAAAGGGTTAAAAGACGAGACTTAGACCGAGACCTTTTATTTAAGGAGTTTGAACACGTGTGACAGTGACCCAGGCGTAATGCGAGTGAGCCAGGTGCAGTACGAGTGACCCAGTTAGTGTGTGAGTGAGCGAGCCAGGTGCAGTACGGGTGACCCGGGTACTGTATGGTCAACCCGGGTGCTGGACGAGTGACTTAGGCGACACAATGGGCCAGGCTAGCTGTACAGTACTAGTGTCGACAGCACGGGCAGGAACTCTCAAGGGTTTGACAGAAGGCATTAGGTCGTGTTCCGTTGTCAGTTATTGTGCCTCTCGATACAAGTTCATTCTGGGAGAAAACCTGACTTGGGTAATCTTCACGGATGTTGAGACGTAACGACAGGGTTTTTTTTTTTTAAGTGTGGACTTTTAAATGCAAATATTAACTATTTATTTGTATATTTATTGTACCAGATGTCATAATTGTTTATAAAATGATGTCATAATTGTTTATAAAATGCTTGTGGTGGTTTTTTGTCAATTACTATTTCGGTTTTTTTCTTTTGTGCTGTGACACAATTTGAGTTATGTTTACCAGTGATGATACTGATATTTAACAGCTAAGGTCGAGAGAACGGAATTCACTTAAGCCGTCTCTGAAATTCTAGTCAGTCAGTGCTTTGGGTTCAGATTCTCAGTGTTCGTACGTTGTAGCTTTCCACATACAGGTAAATGCTCTCAAATTCAGAATACTTCTTTAAATTGCTCACTTAAGCTACTACTTGAAGACGGAGAAATAAAATGGCGGTGAGGTAGCGTTTGAGTCTACATTATAGCCGTTAGGTGGTAAATGTACGGACCTTGTGAATCTGAACACGGTAGTTCATTACCGTATCCCCATTTTTTTTATAAGTTTGCTGGAGTATCATAGTCTAGTCCCCCCAAGTAGCAGCTGTGATAGTAGTTTTGAATATTTTTTATTTTACGTGTGAAAGATGTTCTGGCCATCACGTGACTTGCGTATGTATAGTGACGTTATCGCACAATAACACAAATGTTAATTTGAAGTCTGTACATTTTTTTTGTGATGTACACTTGTGGCTAAAATTCCCTCGACATTTGGCAGTACAGTATCTTGGCATCTACTTGTGGGTCATATGTTAATTTAGTTTACAGTTGATGAACGTAGATACCAAACAGTGTATACCCTGAAAAAGTGTCCAGGGATTTTTTCTGTAACTGTACAAATTCCCTTGTATAAAAACTCACTGAGCAGGTATGGAGTGAGGACTGAATGTAAATGTGTAATAATAAATACAACTAATGTAATATTATTTAGAGCTGATAAACTCTGAAATTTATGCTGAATAAAGTACATGGGAAGATTAGAATGATTTCGCTTGGCAATACCTTGAGGTAGGGCTGGATTTATATACTTGGCAATATCTAGAGGGCAGTCTCAGTATGGCTGGCGATATGTAAAGAGCAGCCCTAATATAGCTAGAGATTTTTGTAGGGCATCATTCGTAGGACAATTTACTGTACAGTATACACGTGGTGATAACTTATTGAGGTTTTAAACATGGCTGATATTATATGGGGTGGGGGGGGGGGGGGGTCTTAAACGTGCCCGACATGATCTAGGGCGGTCTCAAACATGGCTGACATTATATAAGGCGGTCTTAATAGTTATAGGTTTCAGCTCTGCTCAAGACTCTAGAGCGTTTTTTCTCAGTTGAGAAAAGATGCCCTGCCCCCTCCTCAAGAGTTACAGCTGATGATTGGCGGTTACAGTAATGGCTAGTGCTACTTGTGAACAGGGCTGTGCCCTTCTGAGGGCCAAGTAAGAAATCTTGAAATTAAAGGAAGTGATAGCGAGGATGAAGAAAGAAACGAGACAAGGAAAGCCCGTGTCTGACGAAAACTTAGGCGAATGGAAGGTCGTGAGGGACGATTAAAGTGGTGGTGAAAAAAAACACCAAGGATACAACGACAACAGCAGCTAAGTGCACCAACTCTTTCATTCCTTTGATAGACGAATTGGACGTTAGTATAGTCAGAGACAAGGCTGACAAGGAAGGTACGAAAACCTTAATTGTTGGCGCTTCCCAGGTACGGTACCTGGACTGAGCTTTTTGTGGTAAAAATAAAAATGGGATGAGGGTGTGTTTGCCAGGAGCTGGGGTGGGGGATATAGTTGACAGGATGGACAATATCTTGTCTGGTAATGGGAACAAACCCATTATCTGCCTCCGTGCAGGAGGCAATGATATTGGCCGGTGTAGGAGAGAGGAGCTTCTTGATAAGTTCAAGACAGCTACACTGAAAAATTACACGGCCCCTGAAAATTGGTGGGCGAGTGTGACAGACTTGGCCGCTCAAGCGAACAGCCGTCAGCAGAGGCGGGAAATATAACAATTTCATATACAATACAGTTCTATTATACAATACAGTTCTATTATACAATACAGTTCTATTATACAATACAGTTCTATTATACAATACAGTTCTATTATACAATACGTTCCTATTATACAATAGTTCTACTATACAATACAGTTCTATTATACAATAGTTCTATTATCTATGACAATACTGTATTGGAAAACACATTCGGTCTACAAGCTGAAGAATCGTAAATTGAACACTGAACACATCACACCGGTGCCCCATTAAACCAAAGAAAGATCGTATCAGCCCCATTAAACCAAAGAAAGATCGTGTCAGCCCCATTAAACCAAAGAAAGATCGTGTCAGCCCCATTAAACCAAAGAAAGATCGTGTCAGCCCCATTAAACCAAAGGAAGATCGTGTCAGCCCCATTAAACCAAGGGAAGATAAGTGTCAGCCCCATTAAACCAAAGGAAGATAAGTGTCAGCCCCATTAAACCAAGGGAAGGTGGTGTCAGCCCCATTAAACCAAGGGAAGATAGTGTCAGCTCCATTAAACCAAGGGAAGATAGTGTCAGCCCCATTAAACCAAGGGAAGATAGTGTCAGCCCTATTACGTGTATCAGCCATAGTTTATCTATTCGCAGAACAAATCGTTCAGTTTAGAGACCAGATACATTAACAAATTACATAAATATGATAACATAAGTTAATGTTTTCCATAGAGGGTGTGTGCCCTCCCTCTCAAGAGTTACAGGACAGCCGTAAACAATTACATAACATATTGTACATGAAACCACAACAATAATTCGTCTGTTATGACCTAAAATGATATCGGCTTAACCTGTTATTTACAAAAAGATTACTTTAATTACGTATTCAAGAAAACTCCTTAAACATAATAATAATAAGCCGACATCAATTACGACCAAACAGGTCAGCGTTAGTCTATACCACATCAAAGAATTGGTTTTCTTTTGAAATACTTTTAAACTCATAATCTAGTACTTGTTTTCCTAAAGTAGATGTTAATTGCTGAAGAAGTATTAAAATAAAATAATAGCTACAACACTTTTACTCAGGAAACTAATATTCTGAATCCCTATTTGATAAAATACTAAAAATAGGCAACAGGGAATTTCTTCAAATTTCTGAAATCCTGGAACAACCGCGGTGACGCCCAAAGTGAAGCCAGGATTTCAGCACAAAATCTCAAAGTTTTTGCCACTGGGAGCACACTAAAGGTCTTTAGTGGCCGAGAAGTAAGTAACGCCCACAATGAAGCTCTTTTTTTTGGCAGGAGCCTCTGTGTCCCAACATAGAGCTGGTTAATAATTCAGACTGGCAGTGACAGACCCAGGGAAGGGGGGGGGGGGGGGGACATGGACCACTGCTAAATTCTAATGAATTTTAACGAGATCTCAAGGACTTGATACAACAATTCTTTAACGGGTTACAGGAGGCTCCCACAAATCTGACCAATACAACAAGTCCACGTTTCATACTCAGGGTTTCAACGAAACTAGAATTATGAAAGGTGTTTAGTAGCACAGGGAAGGTCTCTTGATGAAACTAAAGTCTGCACATTTTGACAATTTCCCTTTAACGTGACAAAGGAGGGTTCGCTCTCAAAAATTTATCACAGCACAAGAAGGGAGGGAGTGAGAACCCAAAGGAATCACACCACTGACAAGTCATTCTGAGATCATTTAGGTCCAGTAATCTAAAACTAATACAAGTTTCAAGTGGTCTTTCTGGTTTAAGTGGGATGTCTCACACGAAACCAGTTTTTAAACCACTTTTTTCAAGTCAGGGAACCACAGAACTCTTAATACGTTGTCGTGAAGATCCAAGAACAACGGAAAAAACTAGCTTACTGTTTCAATAACTTGAACTCTGTCGTCTGCTTCTTCCTTTACTCGTCATCGCGCCCGACGAATGCGTCCTAGTAAAATAAAAAAGTTAAAAATAAACTTTACAGCAACACTGCAGCATTCATAATGCAATAAAAAAATTTTTATTTTTTTAAATTTAAATTATTTGTCAAGATCATTAAATGGACAACCATGAGTGATAAATATAACAAAACCTTCACAATTTCTTAATACAACATACAATCCTCTCCCAAGCTTTATGTAATCCTCTTTTCTACTTTATCACTGTCCACGTCATCATTCTACCATTCACTGCCTGTCTGGCTCGGCCTTTCCACCAGTCACACACCTCAACAGACCCCCCCCCCCCTTCTATGTGAGCCAGCAAAAATAGCTACATTAACACCCACACCGTCACTGGACAACTCCACTGATCTTAACTCGGCATAAAATGCCCCATTAGCAGTCCGCTCCTTCAATTCGCCCCCCTTACTCAGAACAAACACTTCCTATTCTTGCACACTTATAAACACGTTACACAATGCAATCTGTGCTACAAAATACAATGTACAGTACTCTATTATAACCTTGCGTCCTTAACAAGCTTCCTATCAGATTCCCAGGCCAGTATGAAATCAATCTGGGTTTTTGTATCTGACTTAGATAATCGACTTTCTCACCCCTTTCCAAAGTCTTTTCTACCATGCACACTTTCATGACCTTTTTCACCAGACTCTTGCCTCCCACACACGGACAACAACAACTACTGTACTCACCAAGGTCTTCCAGAATCAGGCACAAGGCAGCCGACAACTGCCAACAGTACTTCATCTGCCAAGGAAATAATTTCAACCAATTACTATAAATTATCCTTCAGAATAATTGATGTTACATTTTCAAATACAGTACAACAAAATTATAACCCAAATTATGCTGAAAATATTCCTTAAGAGTATGACAGTATTAAGATGTACTTCGCTTTTAAAAGAGCTAATTCAGAGAGTAAAAGTAAACACGATAATATTCTAAGTGTGTGTTTGTGTGTCTGAGTGGGTGAGTGAGTGAGTGAGTAAGTGTGTGTGTGTACTGACTGAGTGAGTGAGTGTGTGTGTGTGTGTACAGGAGAAGAAATTAAATATGTCTATGGAGCCAAAAATCAATCAAGTGCTCTTAACGTTTAAGGTGATATGTAGATAATGTTTTAGAGTGGCCCTTTAGGTTCTTAAGTGATTTAACACTGAACTTAGGCCCACTGATACACCTCACCCCCACCCACCCACCAAAACAACATCTTTACCTACCAAGAACCTCTTTAGTACAACATAACCTGTCCACAATAACCAACACCACCTTTCAAATTAACAGTAAAATCACTCCTTAAAAACAAAAATCAAACTACAACAACCAGAGGTATAATTAATGAGTCCCCTGATATAATTAATCACCCTAACTCTACCTTTGGGGGTTTAGCCTTTACAAAAACGATTTTATATTATTCACAAAAAATTAGTAAAAAATCAATATCAAAATTTCCCAATACACTAAAGTAACACAATATTATACAATTATTGACTAGAAGTCTCCCACGTACTACAGTGAATATATTACTCGTGGAATACTGTACGATATAACTTTCCTTTAATAATAATACTTAGGCAATATTATTTAATGTACTGTATTCTACTATGAAATTTATCCTTACAATATTAACGCGTATATTTTACCCCTTACAGTACATTAATTCCTTGCCATAATCGAGACCTTGAGACCTCCACCTTACGCCCTTACCTTGGAGTGGGGGTGGTCGTGGTAAGCTGTGGTCTCCATGCTAACCATCCTGGCCATCACCTGACTGGCCACACGTTGAGGACACACCATGGTCGCCCTGTTGAGGTAAACCCATTAACAACACGTTCAGACTCTATAAAAGGGTGCCAGTCCTAATGGGTCTCAATATGGTTAGATTAGGTTTAGATCCTATCGCGTGACCTACAGTACAGTCTACAAGGCTAAGACTCATCACCTGAACCTTAATGACAACAGTAGTAATGGAATACAGTACCCAGAACTATCCATTAAACTGTCAGTAATACAAAGACTAATGGAACTAATGAAATAACCTATATAATACACTAGTAATACAGGGTGTCTACTGGACAGACAAAACAATATGTATATACTATTGGGAACTTAGATATAAATTATATTAAGAATTTGATGACCTTTTTGCGACCCACCCTAAACCTAGTGAACATAGGCAAAAACCTTAACCCTCCCCCCCCCCCCCCCCCACCACCCGTACATATTTTTCTCCTCGGATTTGTGAGATTCACATGCGTCGACTTGGACGTTCCAAAAAAGCTGGAAATCTGGCCTCCCTTAAAAAAGAAATATCATACTCCTGATCCACCCCTATGACTCATGATGAATGTTGAGTAATCCACTTACATAAGTCACTAAATTATAATAATTTATCTCTAAATACTCATTGCAGAATTAGTAGGTATAACCTTTAATATTTGATCCCTAACATGAAATACGACAGGTACACAAACAATTCAGTTATTAGAGTGGACTGTTTACTGCAATTTGTTCCTAAAAGTTCAATTATTTACCTATTATATAGTACATCATTAATTTATGGTAAGATTGCTGTCAAATTAAGAAGCTTTTGAAGTTGAACGGAATTAACATAAAATTCCACATTTATTTGTAAAAATCCCTGACTTTTCCAGACCAGTAGACACCCTGTTAGAACAAATAACAATAGTGACAACAAAAATAATAATAATAATAATAATAATTAACAATAAACCAAACACCGTGAAAACCACAACTATATCATGGCAACCACAATTACGCCACGACAACCACACCCTACCACTAACACTCAACCACAAAGATGGCGAGGCAGATAAAGACCAGAGTGCATAGTATACACTATACAGTATGTGTTGAGGTATTTTGCCTGGTTGGGTTAGGGATGAAGAGGGGGGAGGAGGAGGGGGGGAAGGGGAGGGGGGGAAGGGGAGGAGGGGGGAAGGGGAGGAGGGGGGAAGGCGAGGAGGGGGGAAAAGAGGAGGGGGAAGAGGGTGGATGAAGAGGAGGGGAGAAGAGGGGGGAAGAGGAGGGGGAAGGGAGGGAAGAGGGTGGGTGAAGAGGAGAGGGGGAAGAGGGTGGGTGAAGAGGAGGGGGGAAGAGGGTGGGTGAATAAGAGGGTGGGTGAAGAGGGGGGAAGAAGAGGGAGGATGACGAGGAAGGAAGAGTGTGAATGAAGAGGAGTGAAGAGGGTGGATGAAGAGGAAGGAAGAGTGTACACTGTACAGGTATATGAAGGAGGGAGGGAGGGGAGTGCCACCCGAGTAAAATGGAATGGATATTAATGGACAACTGAAATATCCCCAAAGCACGTACGCGCGCGCGCACATATCTGAGAGGAAATTACTACACCACGTCAGGCCCCTCATAACACCATCTGTGAGGGAGTTACTACACCACGTCAGGCCCCTCATAACACCATCTGTGAGGAAATTACTACACCACGTCAGGCCCCTCATAACACCATCTGCGAGGGAGTTACTACACCACGTCAGGCCCCTCGTAACACCATCTGTGAGGGAGTTACTACACCACGTCAGGCCCCTCATAACACCATCTGCGAGGGAGTTACTACACCACGTCAGGCCCCTCATAACACCATCTGTGAGGGAGTTACTACACCACGTCAGGCTCCTCATAACACCATCTGTGAGGGAGTTACTACACCACGTCAGGCCCCTCATAACACCATCTGTGAGGGAGTTACTACACCACGTGATGCCCCTCATAACACCATCTGTGAGGGAGTTACTACACCACGTGATGCCCCTCATAACACCATCTGTGAGGGAGTTACTACACCACGTGATGCCCCTCATAACACCATCTGTGAGGGAGTTACTACACTACGTGTCTGCTGTTCAACACCTCAGCGTACACGATCTACGTGACCTCCACTGTAAACATTAATCTGTATGTTCACTGTATGTTCACTTTACCTTTCTCCAATGAATGCTTTTGTTGAACCACTAATGTATGTAATAAGTCATTAATGTCCAATGTATATTTTCAGCCTTCGGGCAGCAGAAATTTTTCAATAAACCGTTAATTATTATTATTATACATACATACATACACACACGTCAGATACACAGAAAAACACACAAGCCGCCACTAAATCGAGCTTCCTACACATACCACTGACGACTCCTTGTGAAGTCTTATATCACCATTCATTTACATTGTGTGTGTGTGTGTGTGTACATCTCTTTTCAGCAGCTGGTACGAGGTGTGATCCAAAAGTTCCCGGACTGGCTTCATATAATCTATATTTTTCAAGATATTACAGTGAAACTTTAGTCACCCTTAAAATATTCTTCAGAGGCCTCAATGCAGCACTGAATCCCCCTCCTCCCACTTGTAGAAGCAGATCTGGAAGTCCTTGTTGGTGAGGCTGGAGAACACCATCTGCCATGTGTCCTGGTTCTCCAATCTATCCATGATCTTCCCCCTGACACACTAAATCGTGCCTACGTGGCTGTACAAGGCAGGGTTATGACACTAAACACACACACTCACACACTATACACACACACTAAACACACACACACACTAATCACACACACACTTATCACTTAGAGGAATCAAAGACAATATAGTTAAATGACAACACACATGTTGGTAAACAAGGCAACTTTACCCAAAAACAAACTCAAAATGACAAAAACTTACATAAAACTCCTACAGTACTGCCGCAGGGAGGGGGTGATGGCCTCCCTCAACTGTGGTGCCGGGGTAAGGCAGGGGTTCCTACCCTCCTCTAGGTCCTGCGGTAAGCTGGACCCAGGCACGAAGTAGCGGGCGAACGGGAGATCATATACACGGGAGCTCTGGCTGGCCATCAACAAAGCCACGTTGTGTACCCTGGAGAGGAATTCAGGACTGGTAATGTAAGCATTCGTGCTGGAGTGGTCAGTGCGGCTCCTGAAGCAACTGTAAGGGGCGTGCTTGGTGCTGTGGGGGACGTGGCGGGAGGTGGTCCACGTCCGGTTATTGTCGTTGTATGGCGTGTGACACGTGTATGGACGACGAACCATATTGGCTGGGTTAGGTATGCTGGGTACATCAGGGTTGTAGTGTGGTCCAGGTATGTCAGCCAGGATGGAGGAATCTGGTATTTGAGGGCTGTGAGGGGAGCTGAAGTTAGCCTTCGTTTTCAGCTTATGGAGGGGGCTGGAGGTACATGGCGGAGGAAGGGTCGACGCTGAGCTGGGGTTGTGGGGTGGCCTGGTAGTAGAAGGGCTGAAGTTGTGAGCTGAGCTGGTTGTAGGAGGGGGCCTAGAGGTAGGAGGAGGCCTAGAGGTAGGAAGAGGCCTAGAGGTAGGAGGGGGGCTAGAGGTAGGAGGGGGAGGCCTAGAGGTAGGAGGGGGGCTAGAGGTAGGAAGGGGGCTAGAGGTAGGAGGGTGGCTAGAGGTAGGAGGGCTGGGAGATGACGGACTGGTAGCTGAAGACACAGAGGGTGTCGGCCTGGGTCTGGTGGCTAAGGAAATGAGTGCCGGGGTGCAGGGCAGGTGACGTGGACAGGCTGAGGATAGGACAGGGTAAAGAGGAGGTGGAGAACGCGGGACGAGGGTGGAGGAGCAGGTGGATATAGGCGAGAAGTTAGTAGTGGAAAAGGGGTTGATGGTGGTGTAGGAGACAGATGTGGCAGTGGTGATGGTGCTGCTAGTGGTGCTGCTGCTGCCGCCAGGTAACATAATGGAAACGTTACCCACAGAGCAGAGTTCTAGTAGTGTAGAAGTCGTCTCCAATAATCCGGAAGTGAAGGACGTCCCCGATACTCCAATGGTGGTGGAGGGCGATACTGATGTTCCAGAAGACGTGGAAGGCAATACTGAAACTCCAGAAGAGGTGGAAGGCGATACTGATACTACAGAAGACGTGGAAGGCGATACTGATACTACAGAAGACGTGGAAGGCGATACTGATACTACAGAAGACGTGGAAGGCGATACTGATACTACAGAAGACGTGGAAGGCGATACTGATACTCCAGAAGACGTGGAAGGCGATACTGATACTCCAGAAGACGTGGAAGGCGATACTGATACTCCAGAAGACGTGGAAGGCGATACTGATACTCCAGAAGACGTGGAAGGCGATACTGATACTCCAGAAGACGTGGAGGACGATACTGATACTCCAGAAGACGTGGAGGACGATACTGATACTCCAGAAGACGTGGAGGACGATACTGATACTCCAGAACAAACTGAAGGTGTCTCTGACCTTTCAGAAAATGCCGAGTTTGCTTCTGAAGTGGAGGACCTGAGGCCTCCGTGTAGTGGAGCTAGAGGAGAATCGGGCGCAGACAGAAGTGCAAGCAGATCTTCCTTTATATAAGACACCTCAGTGAAACTACCGCCTTCCTGCTGCTCTTCTACTTTAGAGATCGCTACCAGAATTCTCCCTAAATCAAGCGTGAATTCAGTTTCCCTGTCGGAATAATGACGGGTATTCCCGTGAGCGTTGTGGCGTTCAGAGTACGAAGACCTGGAGGTGTCCGTGTTCTGGCGTCTTACGTTCGGCTCGTAATAGCGAGCGTCGTTCTCCCACTCCAAGTTGGAATGTTTATGGATATCCGTATTCTCTTCTGAAGTAGGATGTCTGTAGGTCTGCACGTTCCTGTTCTGCCGTTCTAAAGTGATATGCCCATAGATATGCTGGTTCTGCTCCCTGCTGTGGTTGTAATGTTGCTGCTGTTCCCTACTGTGGCTAAGGGGCGTCCCAATCCTGCAGTGTGATCGTAGGCAGCGGTGTCTGAGTCGGCTCTTCTGGTGTACAACCTCGTTAGGCAAGTCCTCCTCGTCGGGAGGGTTCTCGTCGTCCGTATCTTCACCCGTCGTTAAGTGGTCCATCTTACTGGGTCCACCTCAAGACTACACCAACACGCTCAGGCCCCCTACTGTACAACGGGGCCATCATAAAACAGGAAGGAACCGCCTCAATACAGTAAAGGTGGCTCTCGCACTTCGGCAGAAATGGACTCCACACTGCAAACAGGACAGTCAGGCTCGCTTGTTCCTCCACAGAAACCTGAAACACAGAGGACACTTTTAAATTCAAACTAATATACGGCCAATGCATTATCCATTAAATCTTAATTAATTCACTTAACTACGTATTCATTCACTGGTCTAAAGATCAATTCATTCGCCTACATTAAAAAATCCAATCCACATCTATCCACAACATAACGAATCTACGCACGAAGCCAATTATTATCATCATCCTCAAATGCTTTATTAATTTTTGAAAGCATATATAATATTTTCATTATTCAACCACCATGTACCGCATGTACCTAAAAACGGTGTGTACCGAATATTTAAATAAAACCGACATGGTCAACTATACAATTCTTGACACGTCAAAAAAGGTGGTGTTGACACGAGTCCAAAATATAGATTAGACTAGGGAAAAAAATGAATTTAAAATACTCTGAAAAACCTTACGAATAATAATAATAATAATAATAATAAAATATAAAATACTTAAGATTAATATTAAGACAAACAAAACAGTATGCGGAAATAAAAAAATAAACCGAAATAAGAGTAAAGGAATTATAGTAAATAATGACAAATATTTACGCTGATAATTGCTTCCCATACGATGTAAACATTATAATAGGCTATACTGTACATAGTAAATAAACATCGTATAATCGTCTTGATGGCTATAAATTATAATTTTTTATGGCTTGAACTTCAGGACAATTAGTTCATATACTGAAAGTTTGTCATTATCCACCTGATCGCCTCTATACAGTATTAAAAAGACCAGTTTCAATTTTCGAGAATGAGCAAAAACACACAAATTATCGCTATTTCATCATTATCCCTATTTAATTTTATTTATTCAGTTATTATCCTCAATGACAAAAATTATATCTAACTTTCCCGGATTATAATAAGCATACCATTTATTAAAAGACGAAAATACACAAGGATAAATATAACTAATACACGAGAAATATACAACTATAAAAAATTAAGTACAGGTAAATAAGTACCTTCACGTCGATATTACTTAAAGCAATACAAAATGAGTTATAAGTAAATATATATTGATTTTTGCATAACCTAAAGTGCAGAGCAAAATTTTAATACAAAAATATTACAACTAATACAATAATTATTAATCTCAGCTGCTAATTCTTTGTGGGATAATAATTTTGTTTAGAAAATTAAATTAAATAATTTTGGGAGTAACGAATAATTTTAGCGAACCACATTTCGCCAGTAATATTACAAATAATTCGGCGGTAGTCTTAAGAAATAATTCGGCGGTAGTCTTAAGAAATAATTCGGCGGTAGTCTTAACAAATTATTCAACGATGTCCTAACAAATTATTCGGTGGTAGTCTTAAATAATTATACGGCATTCTTAACAATTAATTCGGCGGTAGTCTTAAATAATTCGGCGGTAGGCTTTGACAAATAATTCGACGGTAGTCTTAAATTATGCGGCAGTTTTAATAATAATTCGGCAACGGTCTTAATCAACAAATAATTGAGCAGCACAAAATATTACAAATCGGCGGCAGTTTTAACGAGGATTAATTTTAGCGCTTAAACTAATATTCCTAAATGGCAGGCAGATTAAGCGCATAACTCGCTCAACCGCAATAGTTTCAGTGGTTAATTTTCCCTACATGTTTTAGACGGCAAATGTGTTCGGTTTTGTTTTGTATTAACGTTTCGGCGGCAAAGTTTTACAAGACTAACTTGCTGTATATTGATAAACCATCAAAACTCGACTCAGAACGTTCTCGCGACAGAATTCTTGGAACAGTCAGAGACCAGGGTATGTGTAGTTAGTGCCCGTGCGTGCTTAGTGAAGCGTGTGTGCGTGCTTAGTGAAGCGTGCGTGCGTGCGTGCTTAGTGAAGCGTGCGTGCGTGCTTAGTGAAGCGTGCGTGCGTGCATGCTTAGTGAAGCGTGCGTGCGTGCTTAGTGAAGCGAGCATGTGTGCTTAGTGAAGCGTGCGTGCTTGCTTGCTTAGTGAAGCGAGCGTGCGTGCTTGCTTGAGTGCTTGCTTGCTTAGTGAAGCGAGCGTGCGTGTTTGCTTAGTGAAGCGAGCGTGCGTGTTTGCTTAGTGAAGCGAGCGTGCGTGTTTGCTTAGTGAAGCGAGCGTGCGTGTTTGCTTAGTGAAGCGAGCGTGCGTGCTTGCTTGCTTAGTGAAGCGAGTGTGCGTGCTTAGTGAAGCGAGCATGTGTGCTTAGTGAAGCGTGCGTGCGTGCTTAGTGAAGCGAGCATGTGTGCTTAGTGAAGCGAGCGTGCGTGCTTGCTTGAGTGCTTACTTGCTTAGTGAAGCGAGCGTGCGTGTTTGCTTAGTGAAGCGAGCGTGCGTGTTTGCTTAGTGAAGCGAGCGTGCGTGTTTGCTTAGTGAAGCGAGCGTGCATGTTTGCTTAGTGAAGCGAGCGTGCGTGTTTGCTTAGTGAAGCGAGCGTGCTTGCTTGCTTAGTGAAGCGAGTGTGCGTGCTTAGTGAAGCGAGTGTGCGTGCTTAGTGAAGCGAGCATGTGTGCTTAGTGAAGCGAGCGTGCGTGCTTGCTTGAGTGCTTACTTGCTTAGTGAAGCGAGCGTGCGTGTTTGCTTAGTGAAGCGAGCGTGCGTGTTTGCTTAGTGAAGCGAGCGTGCGTGTTTGCTTAGTGAAGCGAGCGTGCATGTTTGCTTAGTGAAGCGAGCGTGCGTGTTTGCTTAGTGAAGCGAGCGTGCTTGCTTGCTTAGTGAAGCGAGTGTGCGTGCTTAGTGAAGCGAGCATGTGTGCTTAGTGAAGCGAGCGTGCGTGTTTGCTTAGTGAAGCGAGCGTGCGTGCTTGCTTGCTTAGTGAAGCGAGTGTGCGTGCGTGCTTGCTTCGTGAAGCGAGCGTGCGTGCGTGCTTGCTTAGTGAAGCGAGCGTGCGTGAGTGCTTGCTTGCTTAGTGAAGCAAGCGTGTGTGTGAGTGCTTGATTAGTGAAGCGTGCGTGCGTGAGTGCTTGCTTAGTGAAGCGAGCGTGCGTGTTTGCTTAGTGAAGCGAGCGTGCTTGCTTGCTTAGTGAAGCGAGTATGCGTGCTTAGTGAAGCGAGCATGTGCGCTTAGTGAAGCGAGCGTGTGTTTGCTTAGTGAAGCGAGCGTGCGTGCTTACTTGCTTAGTGAAGCGAGTGTGCGTGCGTGCTTGCTTCGTGAAGCGAGCGTGCGTGCGTGCTTGCTTAGTGAAGCGAGCGTGTGCGTGAGTGCTTGCTTGCTTAGTGAAGCGAGCGTGTGTGCGTGAGTGCTTGATTAGTGAAGCGTGCGTGCGTGAGTGCTTGCTTAGTGAAGCGAGCGTGCGTGCGTGAGTGCTTGCTTAGTGAAGCGTGCGTGTTTAGTGAAGCGTGCGTGTTTGAGTGGAGTGTGCGTAAATGTACGTTTTAGTGCGTGTGTGTGTATATTAGTGTGTGTATATTAGAGTGTGTGTATTAGTGTGTGTGTATATTAGAGTGTGTGCGTGTGTATTAGTGTGTGTGTATTAGAGTGTGTGCGTGTGTATTAGTGTGTGTGTATTAGAGTGTGTGCGTGTGTATTAGATTGTGTGTGTATTAGAGAGTGTGTGTGTATTTGTGTGTGTGTGTATATTAGAGTGTGTGTATTAGTGTGTGTGTATTAGTGTGTGTGTGTGTGTGTGTGTATTAGAGTGTGTGTGTGTGTATTAGAGTGAGTGTGTGTGTATTAGAGTGAGCGTGTGTATGTGTGTGTATTAGAGTGTATGTGTATTAGTGCGCGTGTATATGAGTGTCAACGCCCCAAGGCCGGATTCTCGGACCTACCTCATATGATTATAATTCTCTATGAACACAGACCAAGAAGGCCAATAATCTGTTGACAATATGATCCTCGCCACAAAGTTGTTTTTAACCAGAAAAAAAAAATTAAAAGAATAATTTAGCGCTGAAATAAACCAAGTCCGATACCGCCTAATGACCGATAACTTGCTACACATGCTTTTACATAAGTGAACATGTGTGAGGGGGGGGGGGGGGGAGGTTTGTGGGATGTGCAAACCGTTTGCTGTTGGCGCAAAATCAAGGGTTATGAAAAAAGATGCTTGCACAAATACAACGGAGCGTTGTTCAGCTTTCAACAGCAGTAGTAACGGCAACATCACTTGACAAAGAATGATTTTAATAATTATGTCAATTAGGTCATAGCATACCTATATCAGTGAAATTATCCTTTTGCATAATTAAATACAAAGCGACATTTTATTTACACATTTCCGATTTTTCTCGTCATTCTTATCTCCATTACTGGGACAATAATTAACAATAATCATCATTAAGTAAAAATTATTAAGGATTTTAATTAAAATAGAGAGATAAGTATATTATGGCCCATATAAAACACTAACCAACACAGCGGAGAACTTTGCTCTTGAAATCCATGAGTGTACCAAGCCTTGTGCGATTACAACTCTACTGTACAATGTGGCGGGAAAACGCAGTTCAGGTTTGTCTGTAGAAACAGTCCGGACAAAGGCTGAGCTTGTACAGTATGTGTGTAGAAACCTTAAGGACCAGAATCTGAGTCAACACCACCTCCCTACATTTAGAACACTACTTTCCTTAACTAAATAGGCTTAATCCACCTCAAACAAACAGTAACCATACAAGTTATTTGCCCCAACTCGCAACTATTTATAGGAGTGCTCGCATTTACCTAATCAGTACGCGACCGAGATGCTAGCGCAACCATCCCAGCAAGATAATGGGAGACCATGCAACAACGCACGTACACCAACACACCCCGGCGGTCGGGAGAATACTGACTGGCTTGTACAGTGGTGTGCCTCAGTCGCTTCAGTTGCTGCCTTGGTTGACACTCCGCTCCAGGCTGGTGGGAGTGGCCATTGGTGGAGGCGGGAACGTGATTCGCGCTACCAGCGAGACTTTATCACTACTCGCCTCTTTCTACACCGGACCCACATATACTGCCCATTACAACTTCAACCTCCTTTTCCTCCTATACAGCAATGTTTAGATGAACATCCCAGGGGGGGGGGGGGGGGCGGGTGATTTTTTATACTATATAGATAGCTAAATAAAATGTTTCAATCAATATATAATCTATTAACCACCACCAGCAGATGGTCACTGTCTTCTTGGCAGGCATCTTACAGTCTACAAGATGACACTGAAATAGCTCTCGAATATCCCAAGGCAAAAATATATATATATGAAGAAACAAATGCCAATAGTGACCTATTATTAATTTGTTATTTGACTATCTTCCCATCCATAACGCTTGTAGTCGCACATTCACTGCACCTCCGGGTGGCTGCAGTTGCTGGCCTAGCACGAATCTCCCGGACAAAATCATCAGACTAATACAAAAATTCCCGAAGAACATCATTATTTGTTTAATAAGATTTTTTTTATCGTCTGTACAAAACTGTTAAAACAAAATGCAAGAAACTTGCAATTCCTACAAACTTTTACCGATATTCGGAAAGTAAGAAAGTAAATAAACCAGCCGAAGAGGATAACTTATGAATGAAATCCTAGGTCTATAGCAAAAATAAATGTTGTGGGACTAACAATTTTGGCATAAGACCAATTTGCGCTTATCTCCAAGGGAATGTAACTTGTTCAAGAATAAAACTTACCACCGGGCTGACCTGTATTGGAAAATATATCGTACTAACAAAGTGCAATGGGTTAGTTTCTACCAGCGGTTATCACCGAACATGCAATACTGCATGGTGTTAAATCCACTGTCAAGATCATAAAACCGACTTCTGGCGAAACCAGGAAAACCACTGAATTTCACACGTGGCAAGTTACTGAACGCATCCGGGAGCACCTTGAGATGTTATGGCGCTATTTTGCCTCACTATTCAAGGTCTAACAACTTGAATCATACACTGAATTTTTTGTTCAATGAAGTAAAAATTTTAATCTCAAATATCGTTATTATAATGGCAGGACCCCTGTCAATCTTTATTTCTTCACATATCCCTACCTCCCATCCACACACTCTACCTCCATCCACACACCCTTCCTCCCATCCACATACCCTACCTCCAATCAACACACCCTTCCTCCCATCTACACACCCTAGAAAGAAAAATATATAAATATTTGATGATTTTTATATTCTTCATGAGCAAAGAGCGAGTCATCAGTTGAACATAAACTCACGTCTCACGGCCTAAAACCCAAAATAATAATAATAATGATAATAATAATAATAATAATAATGATAATAATAATAATAATATTTATATTGATAATAATAGTAATAATAATAATAATAATAATAATAATAATAGTAATAATAATAAAAATAGTAATGGAAGTATTACGCTTTGCTAACCGTGGAAGCCAACTGTTTGGTTGGTTGTGGACTAGTTTACTGACGTAAGAGCGGATCGTTGACGAAGCTTCGAAACTCATGACTATCTTTTGTTAATAATTATGAGTTTTATTTTAGCTAATGATGGATAGAAGTGATTTAAGAAAATGAATGAGATTATACTGTAGATGACGGACCAATCGTGTATGGTGTTCTTTCCGCCGCCCAGTCGATTATTTTCATATGAATCAGTAAAGCGAACCAATGAAATAAGGAATCGAAGCACCTCGGGTTCGCCACTCGCCAGTGATCATTAGAGGTACGGCAGTGGTGGCTGCAACATGTGTGTGTGTGGTCATACAGTGTTTGATCGCTATTTCCATGTTTTACGTTTGCTGTTTGTGGATTACCTCGTGTTTGTGGCGTCGTGAGGACTTCCAGGACTCTACGTTGTGGTTATTAGCAGTTGAGTGAAGGTAAGGTGATAACAAGTTGTGTTGTTGTACTGTGGGGTCCAGGGAGGAGGAGGCGGTAGTGTAGCTCTCTGCTGTGTGTGCAGGAGTTGTGGATGCCGTGGCTCGGACAGAAAATACTGCTATAAAGATGGCTATTAACCAAAGTTATCATGTGGATAGACTTATTATACTGCTATTAAGATGGCTATTAAACTAAGCTAATATGTGGATATATGAATAAAATCCTAGAATTAGTATCGGTACATTGTTGTTGCAGTGCGGGGTACTTATCCACCTGTACTGGGACCTTGATTTTGTATGAATTTATTGAGTAAAAATCATACATACATACACACATGAGGGTTATCGGCCTCTTTATTTCATGTTAAATACCTTCATCAGTTGAAGTTTTTGTTAGGGTAAGAGTGGTAGGTATCGTCACCGGGGCCCATATGCTGCTATTGCTGAAGTAAATTATGTAATGGGATCACTAACCAACATTTCCAGTATAATTATTTGCCCTTGATAGTACAGGTAACACCAGAAGCATCTGGCAAGTGTGACAAGTATATACAGTATAAATATTATAAAGGGGCTTACTAAAGCCTAAGGAAGGAAGGATATTCCTTTAACACATAATCAATGTTATTTACATAATATCTGGCCAGTATGGGGAGGATCATCGTGTCTGTCAGGGGGTCGTGGAGTGGTGGTCCAGCAGGCGTCACGGAAGCGTTGTGTGTGGGGACATCTTAGGAGGTAGTGGATAAGGGTGCGGCTGTCGGGTCATCTGCATAATGCACAAAAGCGTTGCTCGGGGGATGCGGGGATACCAATCTCCCAAGCAGAGTCATACCCAATGATGATACGGGCAGCAATCACGTCCTTTTTCCGCGACCCTTTCCCATAGACATACGAGAGGTCAGGAAGTTTACGGAGGACATCGTACCAGGTGGGTGGGGAGTCCAGGGGGGTGGCTGCTTCCCGAGCTTCTCTCTGTTTGTGGCGAATTTGGGTCCTAAGCTGTAAAAGTGTTCGGGGAACAACGTAGTCAGGTGTGGCCTTATTGCAGCCAGTCTTGGCAAGGCCATCTGCTGCCTCATTCCCCAAGATACCGACATGACTGGGTACCCATAGGAATGTCACAGGACGGCCTGCACCCTGTAGAGTGGATGCTAACCCTCGTATTCGGAGGATGAGGTCCTTATTTTCCCATGATCCCAATGTGATCCCGTCGAGAGCAGACCTGGAATCGCAGCAGACAAGCAAGGGGCAGAAACCATCTGCTTCTTCCTCAGCGAAAAGGGCAGCAAAGAGGGCTATCAGTTCCTCCTGAGTGGAGGATGCCCCGTCAGAAACTCTTAGAGACAGTTTGGGGTGAAATGAAACCTAACCTAACCTCACCCTGTAAATCAAACCAAGTGTGTCTGTAGTGATAATGAATAGTCTTATAATAACTGGGGATCATTCAGCAGCATCAATCATCATTATTCATCAACACCACCATCATTATCATCATTATTCATTATTTATCATCATTCATCATCATCATCGTCGTCATCACATATACGCCATCATTATCATCATCATTCATTTTTATCCATCATCATCACCACATATACGCCATCATTATCGTCATCATTCATCAACATCATCATAATCATCTATCATCACACACACCACACATTACCACCCCTGAGCCCTCTCCCCCGCCCGCCTTGACTACCAGCAGTGTCAGTTGGTACAAATTAGTGGTTATTTCGGTTCGTTTTCGCCATTTTGTAGATTTTCTCATAAAAATAATTATATCGTAATATACCAAATATAAATCTTTGTTTGGCATATGCAATAAATTCTGATTATCTACATGACATTACGTGTAATTTATTCAGAATGTATTCATCATGCAGAACCTCTGCCTATGGGAATACAGTACGTCAACCTGTCGTTTGTATCATGAGTTCTGAGTGGCTGGTCACCACAAAGGAAGAGCTGAATCTGTATCAACAGTTCTGAGTGGCTGGGCACCACAAACGAAGCACTGAATCAGGAGTCGAGCTTGGGGCCACATTTCTCTGAACCATCTGTGATTTTTGTTGATCAGCTGAATAAAAAAAGGTTCCCATTATTTCCTGCAGAAGCAACTCAGTTTTTCTGTTAGTGAGCATTTACATGTAATATCCGGTCCTTATCATTACAAAAGCGTTGGTTAGATAGAAGTTTCGATCGGGTGGTTCAGTGTCTGGGAGTCGAGCTCTCAGTTGTCACTTTGGGAGGTATCAGTACTTTCTTATGGTGTCAAAACAAATATGGCCACGCCAGCCATCCGATTAAGTGTTATTACTAAGGTTCGCAAGTGACGCTTTATATCATGTGCTTCAACACCACAAGAGCGTATGTTCGTACTGGAGATGGTTCAGTGTGTGGTGGAGATGTGGATGAACTTTAGACCAGGGACAGCCAGACGTGGAGGGAGGGAGCCGCCCAGTAGTGAGACGGTCGAGGCGATCAGTGGGTGTGTGACGGAAGTTAACGTTTACAAAATGCTCCTAAATTAATACATCCAGTTCTCAAGGATTATACAATACAGACGGCATCATGTGCGTGTTGGTGTTGAAAAATATAAGTTATGTCGATGTGTATATTTCCCTTACAACTTATTTCTCTCTCCAATCTCCGTCAATTTGATAGCCCATTAATTGTATAGAAATGTTGATGACTGGGACTTAATTATACTGAATGATCTTGACAGCTTCACTGGGGTAGAAATCCATTTCAAATTATTTGGTTGTAGGAGTTTAAGGTTAGGTACCAGAACAAGGCGACCACCCACGCTGATTAACCCGACCTTCTCCCCTAGACCATTATCCGGTTTAGCATTTATACGGAGTCCTTTAACACGGCTTTAGAGGATTATGAACATTACATTAACACCTAATCGTGTCCATGATCAAACCTTATAAGTGGTTGTTCCCAGTCGGCGTAATAGAGATGTCTCAACTGTGTACATTATGCCCTCAGTCTTCATTGGTGTATTCATAAGTGTTCTAAGTGGTCTATGATTGTCGGGAACAAAATGTAAACAGCACTTTTAGGCTGAAACCTATGTAACAATATAAGCAACTAACCACTCAGCGCAGCCAAACTCAGCTCGACATTAGCCATCACGTGAAGATTAGGCACCCAATCAGATTTTACTTGTTATTCACAGAAGTGCCACTTTTGGTGGTTGGGGGGGGGGGGGTGTTAGGGTAGTTAATATTCAGGTGATATAAGATGGGCTGCTGCCATATCTTCGTGATTTCATATTTTATCTTGTTTAAACCAAACACGATTTCTATGAGCGTTTTAAATCCCAGTGTAAGAGGCGGTGTTACCTTGTTCACCTGACAGTCAAATATTGTAGCCAGGAACAAACAGATTCATCTTGAGTACATCAGTTGGTCACTGTGGAGGAATGGTGGTGGTGGCGTTGGGGAAGTGGTGGTGGTGAGGAAGAGTTTATAGTGGTGGTGGTGGGGAAGTGTTTAGAGTGGTGGTGGTGGCGTTGGGGAAGTGGTGGTGGTGAGGAAGTGTTTATAGTGGTGGTGGCGGGGAAGTGTCTGTGGTGGTGGTAGGTAACTCACTTGCCAACCTCCAATCACCAGTGTAAAGGTGATATTTTCGACAAGTAGAATAATATACTTTTGTGCTATAAATTATTACATAGTCAAGTGAAGTATAATGGTCAAATAAATAGTTTACTTTCCATTATCACCGTATTTACTGTGTTGGGGAAAAAAATATTTGTGACCTTCGCAAGATACTCACTGATATTTAGGGAAACGAAGAAGAGAAATTAAAGAATATCACTATCAGAAAAGAGGATGTTCTTAAGAAGATAAATAAATAAAAGAAGACAAAATCCCCAGGGCTGGATCAAATTTTCCCTCGAGTTTTGAAAGAGTGTCAGGAACAGATTAGCGGACCCCTCGTAAATTTATTTGCAAAATCATTAGACACGGGAGTTGTGCCAGACTTGTGAAAACAGGCAAATGTAGTACCCATATTCAAAAAGGGTGACAGAACACCAGCGTCAAATTACCGGCCGATTAGTTTGACGTCAGTAGTGGGGAAATTTCTTGACTCAATTATAGCAAATAACATCCGATCTCATTTAGAGAAAAACAAATTAATTTACGATTCTCAACAAGGGTTTACAAAGGGAAAGTCTTGTCTAAAATTCAGCTGACGATTTTTTTAGTTAAGTCTTCGAGGTAGTAGATAATGACGAAAATTACCATGTGTCTTACTTACACTTTAGCAAAGCGTTTGACAGAGTACCCCATCAGAGGGCTCTGAGAAAAGTTAAGGCTCATGGTATCGAGGGGAAAGTCTTAAATTGGATGAAATCATGGCTTTCCGATAGAACACAGAGGGTCAGCGTAGATGGTGTTAAATCTGAGTGGGGCTGTGTAACCAGTGGGGTTCCCCAGGGATCAGTACTGGACCCACTCTTGTTCATAATCTACATAAACGATCTAGATACTGGGATCAGCAGTGACATAAGTAAGTTTGCGGATGACACCAAAATAGGGCGGCAGATTAATTCAGGGAAGGATGCAAATGCACTAAAGGAAGATTTAAATAAACTGCAGGAGTGGTCAGTAAAATGGCAAATGAAATTCAACACCAGCAAGTGCAGCGTACTTAATATTGGAAGAACAAATACTGTCAATATATACAGCCTTAACAACATCAACCTAGAGAAGTCGACTTGTGAAAGAGACTTAGGGGTACTTATAAGCACGGACCTACGGCCTAGAAAACAGTGCGTTAATGTTCGAAATAAAGCAAACAGTATTATTTTTTATATCTAGAAGTGTAAGTAATAAGAGTGCAGAGGTCTTATTGCAACTATATCTTGCGCTAGTCAGGCCGCACCTCTATTATGCGGTTCAGTTCTAGTGCCCTTATTATAGAATGGATATCAATTCACTAAAGTCGGTGCAGCGAAGAATGACGAAAATGATTCCGGGACTTAGAAACCTTTCATATCAAGATAGGTTAAATAAACTAAACTTGCATTCCCTACAAAGACGAATAGTGCAGGGAGATATGATAGAAGTATTTAAGTGGGTGAAAGGAATCAATAAAGGGGATATAGATAAAGTTCTTATAGTATCCGAGCAAGATAGGACTTGTAGCAACGGATTTAAGTTGGATAAGTTTTGTTTTAGGAGGGAGATAGTAAGTAACTGGTTCACAAATAGGGTGGTGGACGAGTGGAAGAAGCTTAGCAACTTTGTAGTAAGTGCTGGAACGCTGGAAACTTTTAAAAGGAGGCTAGATAGATTCATGGATGATAGTGGTAGTAACTCTCGACAGGCGCTGCCATGCACAGGCCAACCGGCCTATTGCAGACTCCTTATGTTCTTATCACTTTGTAATACCTGTTATGTATCACATTAATTGTTTTAAATAAGTTCTGGAACTCTTAAGTGGCAGGGCTGAGGTAAACACTTCTTTTGGGTTTTTTTCTTTATTGTTGGAGTAATTATATACACAGTACTTAGTTTGGGAGAGAATGTATTGTGAATTATCTCCAGGGAAATGTTTTGAATACACTTATATAATGAACACTTAAGTTTCATTCTCACTCCTTAACTAGTGGTAAGATTCTGGCCCCTCTCCTCCGAGCGTGTGAGCTGAGAAGCGGGCGTCAAGCTGCGTTTTGATTAGAGTGGTGACCTTGCTCGACTTCTGAGAGAGTTTGAGCCGCGTATAACGTGAACAACTACCAGGTCATTGTTTAATAACTTAGTGAATAACTTGGTGTTATCCATTTGGGTGACTATTTATTTAATGCAAAAGGTGCTGTTACAACTTTCTCATCACCACCGCCACATTCATTTCACCACCGCCACAATCATTTCACCACCACAATCGCTTAACCACAATCTCTCTACCACTATAACTTCACCACAACTGCTTCACCACATCCACCACAATCACTTCACCATCACCAGAAGAACTTCACCAGAATCACTTCACCAGAAACAATGTTTATGTGTGCTGTCCACCCTAGGAGGTGTGACAGAACAAATGCTTATGTAGCTTTATGCTCAATAGTCTGGGTGATAGAATATATATAATGAATATATGTCCTTAGCCCATATTTATATAATACTGATTGATAGGGGCTAGAACATTGCTCGGCTACCACCCACCGAGTTCCACGCAGTGTAAATCCTTGCAGATAAGCCCTATGTGTACCTAACCTTGTTATAATGGTGTGTGTGCCTTAGCTAGGCTGAGATCTTCAACCTTATGTAAATGGTGGTTGAGATTCAAAAAACTTGCCTACAGTGCCTTTCTAAAATGTTTCTACTCGAACAAAATACTCGTACACTGAATAACACAAATGGTAAAGGTTGGTATCCCAAGGCTTGATTTCACAAATCTTAAGATATTAAATATGAATAATAATTGCTAAGTATACAAAAATGTTTCACTTATATAAGAAATTGTTTTTTTAATATTTTGTATTTATTTTTATTTGAACTTTACTGAACTTTACTGAACATTGACTATTGGTTTTATGTATTTATAAAATCATAAATTCAAATTCACAAAGTAAGGAAAAAATGTTCATGGGTTGGCAACGTTTTCTAGGGAAATGGCTAGTAACTTGTTAATTGTCCGGCCTCATCTAGTAACCCTTAACTTGCTCTTATCCTAACACAGCAAAATTAATCTGTTCTGTGTAGGAAAAATTAAAATACAAAAATACTGAACATTATGAAGGCGTGCATGGACACAGATCTAGGTGTGAAAATATTGATGAATGTGTATGCTGAGCTTAATAGTATATGCTAGTGTCAATATGACGACCTACAGTGTATCAGCATTTCCTGATCATCTGCAGCTATTAAGATTAGTCATTCACTTCTAGAAGAAGTTCAGTTTGTTCAACCCATGTCAAAATTGTCAGTTTATTTTATTATGATTAGTCCCATATATCATGCCTTAATCTTTGAAGTAGAAAACAATAGGATATGCATACAAGAATAACATCATAGATAGGGGTTTATTTACAGATCTCTCTTGCCTATCTGCAAAGCGTCAAGGAGATTAATAACAGCTTGTGTTATATAACATTCATATTTCTGAGCTTGCAGTATACAGACGTGCATCTATCTACGCTTAATCTGTACGTGCGGAACGTAGTTTCATGTGATACTCATTGGATACAGCTTGTGTGTTTGTTGTGTCTACGACCTGCGTAGGTACGTCTTGGGGGTTTTTGTTTTTATTTTGTGCAGACGTAGAGTCTACTGTAGGAGCGTCGTGTACAGTGGTGGGAAGCAAGTCAGGGCTCACCTTTTTTAATCTGTCCACTTGTACTACGTCGGTAATTTGAGTATCTGGTTTACGTATTTTGAATTTGTTACCGTGCTCTTTGGCAATTATCAGGAAGGGTCCCGAAAATGTCGGCGAAAGTTTAGAGATTTTTTCAGGTTCTCTTATCATGACAGCGTCACCTATTTGAAGCTTGATAGGCTTAGCATGTTTATGTTGTGTGTAAATCATTTCAGTGCGCGATGCTGCTAATTGTTTACGCACTTTTCCATGGATGTCAATGAAGGTATTTATTTGCTTCTTTGCATAATCTTCCATGTTATCTGCAGGTTGTTTAGGTCCTGTAAGTATGTCATAGGGTAACCTTTTATCGGTCCCATATATGATATAGTAGGGTGCTTTGCCTGTGAAGCTATTTATTGACCCATTTATTGACGCTGCTACTTGAGGTAACCAATCCTCCCATGCTACCTGCATTGGATTCACTATATGTCTGAGAATCTCTAGGATTCTGTTTGGTCCGCTAAACTAGGCCATTTGATTGCGGGTGATAAGCTGCTGTGAAGCTTTGTTGAATGCCGTATTGTTGGCATATGGTTGCAAGAAGTTGATTCTTAAATTCTGATCCGTTGTCGGATAGAATAACCTTAGGTGTAGTGAACGGACATATGAGATGCGTCACTAAAGCGTGTGCCACAGTCTCCGCGGATTTATCCTCCAAGGGAACTAGAATCACGAATCTGGAGAAGTGATCAACACACACAAGTATGTAGGTAGAGCCTTGATGGCTTTTTGGCAGTTGCAATAAGTCGATTGCGACTGTGTCGAATGGACGTTCGGGCGTCGGGTATTCGAGAATTGGAGCAGGGTGCATCGTAGTTTCCTTGTGTTGAGCACAAGATAAACAATTAGCAATGTGTCGCTCGATGTCCCTTTTCATTGTACTCCAACAGTAAGACTTTCTTATTTC
This sequence comes from Homarus gammarus, assembly GCA_958450375.1. Taxonomy (NCBI): domain Eukaryota; kingdom Metazoa; phylum Arthropoda; class Malacostraca; order Decapoda; family Nephropidae; genus Homarus; species Homarus gammarus. The sequence continues at coordinate 3,119,161 of CAUDMG010003875.1, read as the reverse complement.
TGCAAGGCATTTGTCACGCCCTGGATGGCATGCTTGAGGTGTATTGTGGTACAGAGTGAGTACCGTGTCGCGTAGGTTGTCAGGTACAACAATTTGTGTGACAGTATCCTGCACTGTTTTTGTTGTACAGTGCAGTATGTCTTGTTGCAGTTCAAACTGTTTGAACGGAAGAGGTAACTTTGGTAGATTGTCGTCCTCGCCTGATTCTAGAGCATAAATTACTTTAGACCACATTGCAACTTGCCGTTGTTCCTCCCTTAATTTTTGTGGAGTGAACAAGGGTATTTGTATGACTGGAGCTATGTGCCTAGACAGTGCGTCGGCAACCACATTCGCGCGTCCCGGTAAGTGTTTAAAGACGGGTTCGAATTCTTGAATGGTCAAGTACCAACGTGCAAGTCTGCCAGAGAGGTTCTTCCCATGGAATAACTCCGTTACTGCTGCATGATCCGTACAGACTGTTATTTGATAACCAAATATCACATCTTTGAACTTCATTAATGACCAGACAACCGCTAACGCCTCTAGATGAGTTACTGAATAGCGTGTTTCTACATCATTAAGTTTACGGCTTGCATAAGCAATTACTCTATTTTTTCCTCTAGTGTCTAGCTGCATGAGAACAGCTCCTAGCCCTTGTCCGGAGGCGTCGGTGCACAGGGTGAAAGGTTGAGTGTAATCAGGAAATGCAAATACTGGTGCATTGGTCAATGCTTCCTTTAATGCATTAAAACTGTTTTCCTGTTCATTGTTCCAAACAAATGCTGCATCTTTTTTTAGTAATTTTGTCAGCGGGGCGGCTAACTTAGCATACCCGTGAATGAATGAGCGATAGTAGCCGGAAAGTCCGAGGAAACTAGGCACTTTGTCTGCATTTGTAGGACAGGGAAATCGTTCAACTGCTTTAACCTTGCAGTCCATAGTATGGATGCCGTTCCCATCAACTACGTGTCCAAGGAATTGAACTTTAGGTTTGAGAAATTCGCATTTAGAAAGCTTAATTTTCAAACCTGCTTTATGAAGTTTTTTAAACACCACGTAATTTGACAAGATGACTGTTTACATCTTTGCTTACAATAATTAAATCATCTAGATAGGCATAAACTGTATTGCCAATCATTCCTGCAAACAGTGTATTAATCATTCGTTGAAATGTTAATGGCGCATTTCGTAGTCCAAATGGCATTCTTAAAAATGTTGAGTACCTGTTAGGACTGCAGGTATTATGATCCAATCTTTAGTAAGTTTGGGCTCGCGGACAACCTTCCTCGTATCTGTTGAGTTAGTTATCACTTTCACATTTGTTCTGAGCATTGGATGTGAATTTTGCATAGCATGGTATGTAGTGCCATTAAATGTTATAGTATGTCGACTAGGTTGGACATCTATATTCTTTTGTTTTAGTGTTTGAAGACCTAATAATCCATCAGCTGGTAGAGAAAAATCTTTTACGATATAAAACTTAGCTAGAAAGATTTCACTGGAATCACAAAAACCTATAGGTAATGTAATGACTCCCATAATATCTAAATGTTGGCCTGATACTCCGGAGAGATCGACATCAGTAGGTCTTATTTACCACTTATTGTCAGGAGAACGTCGATTCAATTCAGTAAATGACGTTAACGAGATAACATTAACGCACGCTCCCGTATCTATGTCTAAAGAGAGCTTGGTGTTACCTACACTCACTGGTATTGTCAATACTTCCGCTTTACTTAGTGCAGCGATCAATGACGCTGTCATGGAAGCATTCTTAGTTATATGTGATCTTATCCCTGGTCATGTTGGACATGACGCAAATCTTCCCCCGACGGATTTTGAATTTGCCGCCGTTGATTGCCCTCTAAATAATCCTGCCTGCATTGCTGCAGAGTTACACAATCCTCTGAACTCTGTGATGTAGAATGATGTAGTAAACACCACTGGTCACTTTTGGGTTCAGAAGCATTGTAGGTCTTGCTTACTGCACTTGGATTTAACTTTTGATTTTGATTTTTGAAGTTGCTTTTCTTGATTTTGTTAAACTGATAGGTATTACCGTTTTGTGGTGCATAGAAACAGTCTTCAGTCTTAAGATTCTGTTTCTTGCAAATTTTACAAACAGTTTTTTGTTTACGCTTGGTACCTGTTTCTTTTTTAACCTTAATTGGTGTTGTTGCCACCGGAGCACTGGTACTATCACGAGGTATGTATGGGGTTCTCTGTATTATCTTTTCTGCATAACCTGTGAGTTTCGCTGACTGGGGGGTAATTTTCCCGTTTAGCTTGCTTGAACTCTATTTCTTGAATAAGAAATATAAATTGGATATACTCAATAAGACGATACACGTTTTCTTCCGTCATGGTACGGTTGTTTTCCCACCAATCAGAAGCGGAGAAGTGTGTGTTCGCGTCGTCATAAGCTTGTCCCGCCATGGACTGTGCCATGAAGAGGTCCTGTGTTTGGATTCGCGTTAATGGTCTGCTTACCATTCTAACAACCCATGTAAGATGACTGTCGCCTCCTCCCTGGTCAAAAAATCTTATCAAATTTCATTTGAACTCATCATATGTTGATCAAGTAAAGGCTGAAGCATTCTTTAGGTTACTTGCGCGACACGCTGGTTTAATGTGACCACTGACGAATGCTTTACGGTCCTCGTCATCTTGGACATTGTTATGTCTCATCGCAGCCTCACATGCTCGGAGAAATGCAAATACATTATAGTTAGGTTCTTCCCCTGTGAAGTCTCTGATTCGATCATGCTGTGGTAGTATTTTCCACACATTAGTTGCTTGCGTCACTGGGTTAGTCATGTTAGTGGTTATGGGTTTACTAGTTAATGGCAATGCTGGTAAATTACTCGTGCATTGATCAGAAGATGTCAATACACTGTCAGAGGTAGGTTCACTATACAGAGGTGTAGTGTCGTAAGAACGGCCTGACCTAAGTTGTGTAAATAATAATTCGTTATTTGTTTTATCTATGATTGCTTCACTAACTTCTATTGAAGTGTTTACTGTTAGTTCAGGTTCAATGACTTGTAATTCATGCGCACCTTCGAGTTCACATGTGTCAGTGTCAACAGCGTCATGAGGTGCAGTGTCACTTGAATCACCATCTAGGTCTTCATTAAGTTGATCGTTAACAATATATGAATGATCCATAAATGTTTCTTAGATTTAAATGTTTAATAACTTTGCCAATCCATTCACAATAAGGTAATGTGAAATGTAATTTTAGTGATAATTAATGTATAAGTTATTTTTCCATTAATTGTTACAAGGCACTTGATAATTAATAATCTATCACGATGTCTACCGTATGAAGATATGTTTTAAATTATATATAATATGTGTATATATAACTAATGATTGTTTGTGAAATACCTAATACCGTAGAGTTGATTGTAGTATCTCTGAGAAATCCCCTTGTTTACATCTGGTCAGCTGGGCTGGGTGTATGACGTAGTCGTCCAGATGGCGCCGCTCTCGATGACGTCACTGTTGGAGGTTCTCTACCCACAACATCTGTTCTGGTCCAGCAGGTCGATGAGGGTGATGAGGCGACAGGTCGATGAGGGTTAGGTCGATACGTGATATCCTGAGAAGGTACCACTGGGTCTCTGCTTATCGCCTTTCCTGTCAAGGTGACTAATGGCTCTTGTAAACCATACACATCTGCTCTGTCTTGAGGGTTTTTCTGTAGGTTAAGTGTGTGTTACCACTTAAGAATTAATGTTACCACTTACAAGTTATTGTTACCACTTGTATTGATACACAGTTAAAGTAACTTGTTATTTGTTACTTGTAGTAGTCACTTATTTGTTGTGTTACTTTATAAGTATTTTTTTTGGTACTTATAAAGTTTTCTCTCTCTAATTCACTAGAAATCACTGGAACTTTGAAGCACTGATAAGTTGTTTTTAGATTCGTAACCGCTACCACCATTGTTTGGGATTCGTAACCGCTGTCACCATTGTTTGGGCCGGGGTTTGATATCAAACGATCTCACTTGTTAACACTTGCCTGAACGAGTGTAGAGTAGTCGCTGGTACCTTTGATGAAGCTGGGTGAGATAATAGGTAGTCTCACGGCGTGTCACCTTTGATACAGTCGTAGTTTTGAGTCGTTGAGTCGTCCAAGCCCACCTGGGTTACACTTGTAATTATCTTAGCTTGTAAGTATACACAGGTGTACAGAGGTTCTGTTATCTTCATTCGTGGTTCCTTGGTTTAATGTAAACACACGTGGTGATTTTCTAGTTATATTGGATGCTCTGGTAGTTACAGAATTGTTTGTTGACAGACTACTGAGCATTAGCTATTAGCTTGTAATTAGCTGGTAGAATTAGAGAGAGATACAGCCTTGGGAGCTATGCTCACACACGTCTCTTTGGTACAGTGTCTGGCTGTGAACTGGTGAACTTTGTGAAACTGTGAACTAGGCGAACCTCTCTCTGTCTGCTTGTAAGGGGGTATGTAATCTATACGTCAACACAGAGATAAGAGGCTACACTCCACAGGCCTACTCTCACGGAAGCCTGGGGACATATATTTATGGGTTGTAACCTGAATCTGTGTGAAACTACAAATGTTTATGTGTGCTGTCCACCCTAGCAGGTGTGACAGAACAAATGCTTATGTAGCTTTATGCTCAATAGTCTGGGTGATAGAATATATATAATGAATATATGTCCTTAGCCCATATTTATATAATACTGATTGATAGGGGCTAGAACAAAAAGGTGCTGTTACAACTTTCTCATCAAAACCGCCACAATCATTTCACAACCGCCACAATCATTTCATCACCGCCACAATCATTTCACCACCACAATCGCTTAACCACAATCTCTCTACCACTATCAATTCACCACTATAACTTCACCACAACTGCTTCACCAACTCCACCACAATCACTTCACCATCACCAGAAGAACTTCACCAGAATCGCTTCACCAGAAACACTCACCAATATCACCAGAATCAGTTCACCCCATCACCAGAATCACTTCACCACCATCACCACAAACACTTCACCACCATCACCACAAACACTTCACCACCATCACCACAAACACTTCACCACGATCACTTTACCACCATAAGAACATAAGGAGTCTGCAACAGGCCGGTTGACCTGTGCATGGCAGCTCCTGTCGAGAGTTACTCCCACTCTATCATCCATGAATCGATCTAGCCTTCTTTTAAAACTTTCCAGCGTTCCACCACTTACTACAAAGTTGCTAAGCTTGTTCCACTCGTCCACCACCCTGTTTGTGAACCAGTTCCTTCCCATCTCCCTCCTAAACCTAAACTTATCCAATTTAAATCCGATGCTACGAGTCCTATCCTGCTCGGATATTATAAGAACTTGATCTATATCTCCTCTATTGATTCCTTTCACCCACTTAAATACTTAAGTACTTCACCACAATCACTTCACCATAATCATTTTGCCACAATCACTTCACAATCACTTAACCATCACCACAATCACTTCGCCACAATCGCTTCACCACCATAACCAAAATCACTACACTATCACCACAACCACTTCAATTGTGTCTTATAAAAACTCACCCACATTATAGAAATATTGTCCAGTCGTTTAGTATCTTAACCACGGCTCATAGGTTAGTTACCGTGGTTGATGTAATTATATAAACATAATGTTTGTAGCCCACATTAATATAAGTACTACAGCCTGTCTGACGGGCTAATACATTATTATAATGTACCATCCATTTCTATATTTATAATTTTTTTAAGTTGTTGTTCAGGTTATAATCACCAGTAATTAGATATTTATAATAACGTAGATATGAGGATAAATATTGAAAAATACGAGGGTGGAAATCACATTTACTTTTAATATTTACCAACACAGGTCATACAGAATATCAATAGCCTGTCCAATGGCCTCCCTTTTATATAGCCCCCTGGAGCCTTCTTGGGATTGAGACAGAAGGCTATATAGGTGATTGGTTCCTCACAAACTGCTCACACTCGTCCTGGGTCTGTAGGAGGAGCCGGGACCAGTGTTTAGCTTGTCTTCAGGTTCCCACGCGTTCACTACCTGGGTCCAAATGGTCTCTATAGGGTTGAGGTCTGGCTAGCACTCAGTCATAGTAATCTCTTAACACAAGCAATGGCCCTATACAATATTATATTTGTTTAACTGAAAGAAACTTATTGAATATGGACCTGGAGATTTAGATGGCCAGTCCAAAAGGTCAATTTCATTCGACCTTTCCTCTGACCAGCGCTTCATCTCTCGTGCCGTGTGAACAGGGCAGTTATCAAAGAAGTGAACAATATTCATCAAACATAATTTGTTAACACTTATATCATGAATTGGCGTCTTCATATAGGTGAAAATGTGCGACTTAGAAAAATAAAATAGGCGAGAGTGGAGGCACGGATGGTGGGCAGCCTCCAGCAGCTCGAGGCAAACGTCAGAGATGATGATGGGTAATGTAAACTGTTGTACACTGAAGAGGAAAAATATGAGATAACTGTATTAAATACTGATGGAAAAAAGAACAAAATATTGGTATTGAGGGAAAGGTGTTTGTTGATCAAGTAATCCAAATTAAGGAGCACATTTCAGTATTAATAGTATGGATAGATCTACGTAGCTGCATATTGGTGCCATCTTTTACTGTAATAATACAAGACTAATACCATATGTTGGAGTTTGATAAACTTTATATAGGAGCAACTTTTCTAGATTATTACAAATTCTAAATTGCAATCTAAAATATGTATGCCCTTTTTGACCCGATCTAATGTTGACACTGGTGTATATACTATTCAACACAGTATGGTGGCTCACTGGCAAGATACCTACCTGTTGTGGATGATGGAGGCCTCGGGTTCGACTGCCAGATGGACTGAAGTCGTGTTCAACTGGACGAGGCAGAGACAGGATTTTGAATGGTTCGTAAGTAAAATTTATGTTTTACCAGTGATGTTGGGGCTGGTGCAATGGAATTACTCTACAATAGAGAAAGAGGCTGTGACTCTGGTTATGGCACTGGAAAGGTTTAACATTTATCTTGGCAACACATATCAGAGAATTGTAGTTTACAGTGACCATAATTTATTATAGTTCAGAAGTGGAATGAAAAACAAGAATCAGAGACTTAATAGATGGTGATTAACTCTGCAGGGAAGGACTTGGGATGTTGTGTAGGAGTGAGGGAAGAACTTGGTATGTTGTTTAGGAGTGAGGGAAGGACTTGGTATGTTGTGTAGGAGTGAGGGAAGGACTTGGTATGCTGTGTAGGAGTGAGGGAAGGACTTGGTATGTTGCTTAGGAGTGAGGGATGGACTTGGTATGTTGTGTAGGAGTGAGGGAAGGACTTGGTATGTTGTGTAGGAGTGAAGGATGGACTTGGTATGTTGTGTAGGAGTGAGGGATGGATTTGTAGTAATGTGTAGGAGGGAGGGATAGACTTGTAGTATTGTGTAGGAGTGAGGGAAGGACTTGGTATGCTGTGTAGGAGTGAGGGATGGACTTGGTATGTTGTGTAGGAGTGAAGGAAGGAGTTGGTATGTTGTGAAGGAGTGAGGGAAGGTCTTGGTATGTTGTGTAGGAGTGAGGGAAGAACTTGGTATGTTGTTTAGGAGTGAGGGATGGACTTGGTCTGTTGTGTAGGAGTGAAGGAAGGAGTTGGTATGTTGTGAAGGAGTGAGGGAAGGTCTTGGTATGTTGTGTAGGAGTGAAGGAAGGACTTTGTATGTTGTGTAGGAGTGAGGGATGGACTTGTAGTATTGTTTAGGAGTTAGGGAAGGACTTGGTATGCTGAGTGGGAGTGAGGGAAGGACTTGGTATGTTGTGTAGGAGTGAAGGAAGGACTTTGTATGTTGTGTAGGAGTGAGGGATGGACTTGTAGTATTGTTTAGGAGTTAGGGAAGGACTTGGTATGTTGTGTAGGAGTGAGGGATGGACTTGTAGTATTGTGTAGGAGTGAGGGAAGGAATTGGTATGTTGTGTAGGAGTGAGGGAAGGAATTGGTATGTTGTGTAGGAGTGAGGGAAGGACTTGGTATGTTGTGTAGGAGTGCGGGAAGGACTTGGTTTGTTGTGTAGGAGTGAGGGATGGACTTGGTATGTTGTGTAGGAGTGAGGGATGGACTTGGTATGTTGTGTAGGAGTGAGGGATGGACTTGGTATGTTGTGTAGCAGTGAGTGAATTTCGTAGGATATGCTCTATCTCATTCACCAGACAGAAAATAAAACACAAGTGTTTTATCTTTGGGGAGGGAGTTTTATAAGGCACTGAATATATTTGATTGAGAGGTAATTACACTGCTTCTTCAGTAGGTAGGACTATATTACATATATGTTCCTGTATGTAAGCATTGTCTAGTCTGTTATATATATTACTTTATAATAAGTATGTAATAAGTAAATCAGCTTAACGCTGTGCATTTGTTAGGTAAAATAGTATGGTAATTGGCGGCGTGGTATCCACATTGTGTGGGTCACGGCAAGTGCAGGGAGGTAGACGAGCTTGGCTGGTGATAGTGTGTGGTGCAAGTGTGGTACAATTGGTCTGGACTCAGGATATATTTATATGGAGATAAGTGGTGTATACTTTTGTACTTTTCTAGTGTGTGGTGAGGCTGAGGTTCGGGTTTGGGTTAATTTAGGCTGTGGTCATCTGTACTGAACTTAAATTGTTCCTTTACTTGACCTTTGTTTGTGGTCTCTTAATTTTATAATGCTAAGTTATGCATTTCATGATTCATCTTCAACGTGATACCTATATTTTGAGTTAATCTAAGGGTTATTATTGAGAACGTGGTGGAGATAATATAAGAGTCATTTTCGTGTTTACCCTGCTTGTTGTTGTGACCACTCGTGTGACTTGACGAGTGGTAAATTCTTGATAAAGAGGAGTGCTGGCATAATAGTATGAAGAAAGAGTGATTTTAATTCTTGTCGCCCTCGAATATATAAAAAAAAAAACTATTTTGGTTAATAAAGTTTTAATTTCACAGGTATTAACAGAAAATACTACTCCAGGGAGGATGAGGACCATAACTTGGTGTACAGATGACGAGGCAACATCAAGATGGACAAGAGAAACGATCAAGAGTACAGGAAAGGAGGAACATTCTCTCAATATCTCAGTCTACCAAACATGACAGGAAGTTGTATTGTATATATGCAAGTGTTGGTTAAATACGTCCACATAAATACTAAAACAGATTATAACAGTGTGTTGACATCTTATCTTCTGACTACTGTAGAGATACTGTAGCACTGTAGGAGTGAGGAAAGAACAAGCAATATTATGTAAGAGTGAGGGAAGGACATGCGGTGATGTGGAAGAGTGAGGAAAGGTTATGCGGTGTTGTGTAGGAGTGAGGGAAGGACATGAAGTGATGTGTAGGAGTGAGGGAAGGTTATACGGTGTTGTGTAGGAGTGAGGAAAGGACATGAAGTGTTGTGTAGCAGTGAGGGAAGGACTTGCAGGGTTGTGTAGACGAGGGAAGGACTTCTAGTATTGTGTAGGATTGAGGGATGGACTTGCAGTGTTGTGTAGAAGTGAGGGATGGATTTCTGGCATTGTGTAGTAGTGAGGGAAAGACTTGCAGTGTTGTGTAGAAATGAGGGAAGGACATCTAGTATTGTGGAGGAGTGAGGGAAGGACTTGCAGTGTTATGTAGGAGTGAGGGAAGGACTTGCAGTATTGTGTAAGAGTGAGGGAATGACATGCAGTGTTGTGTAGGAGTGCGGAAAAGACATGAAGTGATGTGTAGGAGTGAGGGAAGGACGTACAGGGTTGTGTAGGGGTGAGAGAAGCACATCTAGTATTGTGTAAGAGTGAGGGAAGGACTTGCAGTGTTGTGTAGGAGTGAAAGAAGGACTTGCAGCTTTATATAGGAGTGAGGGAAGGACTTCTAGTATTGTGTAGGAGTGAAAGAAGGTTTTGTAGTATTGTGTAGGAGTGAGGGAGGTGATTCTAGGATTGTGTAGGAGTGAGGGAAGGACTTGCAATATTATGTAGGAGTGAGGGAAGGACTTGCAGGATTTTGTAGAAGTGAGGGAAGGACTTGTAGGATTGAGGGAAGGACTTGTAGTGTGGTGTATGCGTGAGGGAAGGATTTGTAGTGTGGTGTAGGAGTGAGGGAAGGACTTGTAGTGTGGTGTATGCGTGAGGGAAGGATTCGTAGTGTGATGTAGGAGTGAGGGAAGGACGTTGTAGGGCGGTATAGGTGTGAGGGAAGGACTTGTAGTGTGGTGTATGAGTTAGGGAAGGACTTGTAGTGCGGTGTAGGAGTGATCGAAGGACGTTGTAGTACAGTGTACGAGTGAGGGAAGGACTTGTAGTGTGGTGTATGAGTGAGGGAAGAACTTGTGGTGTAGGAGTGAGGGAAGGACTTGTAGTGTGATGTAGGATTGAGGGAAGGACTTGTAGTGTGGTGTATGAGTGAGGGAAGGACTTGTAGTGCGGTGTAGGAGTGATCGAAGGACGTTGTAGTACAGTGTACGAGTGAGGGAAGGACTTGTAGTGTGGTGTATGAGTGAGGGAAGAACTTGTGGTGTAGGAGTGAGGGAAGGACTTGTAGTGTTGTGTAGGATTGAGGGAAGGACTTGTAGTGTGGTGTATGAGTGAGGGAAGAACTTGTGGTGTAGGAGTGAGGGAAGGACTTGTAGTGTGGTGTAGGGGTGAGGGAAGGACTTGTAGTGTGGTGTAGGGGTGAGGGAAGGACTTGTAGTGTGGTGTAGGGGTGAGGGAAGGACTTGTAGTGTGGTGTAGGGGTGAGGGAAGGACTTGTATAGTGTATAGATGTGTGGGTACCAAGATATGTGAACACGCCTGACGGCAGGACTCTGTTACCATTCATTGTACCATTTATTCACATGTCTGTGTTACTACATATTATCATAGTATGCCAGATATCTATGCTTATGTCTAATGCCTAAGTTCACTTACTATGTCCCGATATACTATGTCTGTACCGCGCTAGTCGAGTAATTAGAAGACCTCATTGATTGTCCTAGTGATGTCTAGCAACTCTCCTTGCCCAGCTAGACAACTCCCCTCAGATCAGCCTCGGCATACATACGGCCCGGGGTCCCTTGTGCCCGCCTCTGTATCGGTCGGCTATCACGCCAAATCTTGTACCACTTATTGAATAAATCTACTGCTCGTGCTCTGGAGTTTGAAGAACCTTGTCTAGGATTGCATCCACCACATATAGGAGTGACCATATAGACTTGTAGCGTTGCGAAGCTTATAACTTCAAACACATTGTTGTAATCTTTTATGTGGATTTGTAACTAGACAGTCAGGAAGTATTTTGTTCATCTTAATTATTTTGGACTTAAGTTTCATCTTCTTTTGCAAAACAAAATATTTTATTCTTCCTGGCAGTGAAATACAAGATGTAATTATTACAGCTTTACAACTTACTTGTAACCAATGAACATTTCCTGCGGGCAAGCTTTTGAAATTGTAAAAAAAAAAAAAAAAAAAAAAAAAAAAAAAAAAAAAAAAAGATTGTGCTTGTTGTAAATGTTCTGAGGCAGTATGTCACTCCTAGGGGCTCTGTGAGGCCCCCAGGGCTTATATGCCGCCGCCACGGACTGTTTGGCTAATTAGGGCTGTGTGATGATCATTGGTGGTTGTATAATTGATTTAAGGACTATGTAAGGTTGTCAGGGGTAGTCTGATCCAACCAGAGGCTGTTTGTGGCTATATTGTGAATATCAACTTGGAGATGTGTGAGGCTCTTAGAGAGCTGCTGTACTTGTGACTTAGGGAGTTAATTGATGCTCCTAATGTCTGTGTGCAGAAAAAGATGAATATATCCTAAATAAGTCAGTCTGCCCGACATGACAGGAAGTTGTATTGTGTATAATATTTACTGTTGGTTCGACAAGTCTTTATAAATGCTAAAATAGATTATAACGGTGTATTGAAAGTTTATCTACTGATTACTGTAGGACTGAGTGAAGGACATGCAGTATCGTGTAGTATTGAGGGAAGGACTTCAATATTGTGTAGGAATGAGGGAAGGACTTGTAGTGTTGTGTAGGACCTAGAGAAGGACATGTAGTGATGTTCGTAAATGAGAGAAGGATTTGCTGACCTAATGAATGAGAGGAGGACTTACTGAACTACTAAGAAGTGAGAGGAGGACTTACTGACCTACTAAGAAGTGAGAGGAGGATTTGCAGTGTTTTATATGAGTGAGGGAAGGACATTCAATGTTGGGTAGTAGGAGGGAAGGACTCATTGTGATGTATAGGAGTGTGGGAAGGACTCACTGTGATGTGTAGGAGTGAGGGAAGGTCTCGCTGTGAGGTGTAGGAGTGAGGGAAGGACTCCCTGTGAGGTGTAGGAGTGAGTGAAGGACTCACGGTGAAGTGTAGGAGTGAGTGAAGGACTCACGGTGAGGTGTAGGAGTGAGGAAAGGACTCACGGTGAGGTGTAGGAGTGAGGAATAGACTCACTGTGAGGTGTAGGAGTGAAGGACTCACTGATGTGTAGGAGTGAGGGAAGGACTCCCTATCAGGTGTTGGAGTGAAGGAAGGACTCACTGTGAGGTGTAGGAGTGAGGGAAGGACTGATTGTGAGGTGCAAAGTGAAGGGCTTCTGTCTCACCAATGAGGCAGACTATTGGTGATGACGTCATTGCTCTTGTGGTCTGTTCCACCGTTGACGTAGACTACTAGTGGTGACGTCATTGCTGTGGTCCACCAATGGAATGCCCAAGGTGACTTCAGCTCACTTAAAATGCAGAGAACTTGTGACATAATGTTACAGGCAAGTTGCAATGATTTAATAAGAACTGAAAATTACAGTAAATTCTTGAACTAGCATCTCTTAATCCAGTGCCAGCAAGAGTAAAAGAGTTCGTTATACAAGTGGAAATAAAACTGAAGTACAAAATAAGTCAACAGTGTCATAACATTGTTGAAGTTACAGTATTTTGTACAGTAATTTCATCTTCATTTGTATAACACAATGTTTTACTCTAGCTGGCACAGCACTGAAAAAAAAATGACTTTAAAAATTTACCTTAATTATCAGTTATTTATTTATTACGTGTTCACAACTTGCTTTGTAACCTATGAATTTTTCCTCTGGACAAACTTTTGTAATTGTATTTTGTTTTTGTTTTTCAAATGTTACACATATTAAAAATTAATTACAAGGCAGTGTATCTTCAAGGTGATAAGTGATGTTTGTGGCATCTTGGAGATGTGTGAAGCTGATTGATTCTCCCCTAAGATCTACATTATGCTTCTAGGGGGCTTATAAGTAGGTAGTTCTGTACAGCTAGTAAGGGCTATGTGATGACACTAAAGGCTGTCTGTCGCTGCTAGGGACAGTGATGCTGCCAAGGGCTGGGTGCCGAAGCTTGTCTGAGCTCTCTATTATAGAGATAGGCGAGACACGTCGACCAAGGTACACTGGTAGCCTTTATGGGACCCTGTGTACACAGGTTGTAGTACCCTAAGGGCAACCTAACCTGGTGTCGATCATTACAATAAATATTTGTATAGTAACTTAATGTGTCGTATAAATGAAAAAAATACTTTTTTCTTTGTTTATAATAATCCTAATAAAAAAATTGAAAACAAAAGAGTTCCAAAGGCAAAAATGAATAGCCAATTATTATACTTTCCCGAAAAGTAGAAAATCTACGTAACCGAAAAGTAGATACTTTCGATCTTTTGAGAAACCGAATTTACGGTCTTTTTAATTGTTGCAGATTATCTACTTTTCGGGAAAGTAGATTATCGACTGTTCGGGGAAGTAGATTATCGACTTTTTGGTAAAATATTACCTACTTTTAAGAAGTAGGTTATCATAGAAAACGGGAAATTTGTATCATAGAAAATGGGAAATATCTACTTTCCGGGAAAGTTGGTTATCTACTTTCCCGAAAAGTAGATTTTTTTCTACTTTTCGGGAAAGTAGATTATCGACTTTTCTGGGAAGTAAGTTATCGAATTTTGGGGAAATATTACCCAATTTTGCGAAGTAGATTATCATAGAAAACGGGAAATTTGTATCATAGAAAATGGGAAATATCTACTTTCCGGGAAAGTTGGTTATCTACTTTCCCGAAAAGTAGATTTTTTTTCTACTTTTCGGGAAAGTAGATTATCGACTTCTCTGGGAAGTAAATTGTCGAATTTTGGGGAAATATTACCCAATTTTGCGACGTAGATTATCATAGAAAACGGGAAATTTGTATCATAGAAAATGGGAAATATCTACTTTCCGGGAAAGTTGGTTATCTACTTTCCCGAAAAGTAGATTTTTTTTCTATTTTTCGGGAAAGTAGATTATCGACTTTTCGAGGAAGTAAATTATCGAATTTTGGGGAAATATTACCGAATTTTGCGAAGTAGATTATCATAGAAAACGGGAAATTTGTATCATAGAAAATGGGAAATATCTACTTTCCGGGAAAGTTGGTTATCTACTTTCCCGAAAAGTAGAGAGATTTCCTACTTTTCGGGAAAGTAGATTATCGACTTTTCGGGGAAGTAGATTATCGAATTTTGGGGAAATATTACCGAATTTTGCGAAGTAGATTATCATAGAAAACGGGAAATTTGTATCATAGAAAATGGGAAATATCTACTTTCCGGGAAAGTTGGTTATCTACTTTCCCGAAAAGTAGATTTTTTTTCTACTTTTCGGGAAAGTAGATTATCGACTTTTCTGGGAAGTAAATTGTCGAATTTTGGGGAAATATTACCCAATTTTGCGAAGTAGATTATCATAGAAAACGGGAAATTTGTATCATAGAAAATGGGAAATATCTACTTTCCGGGAAAGTTGGTTATCTACTTTCCCGAAAAGTAGATTTTTTTTCTATTTTTCGGGAAAGTAGATTATCGACTTTTCGAGGAAGTAAATTATCGAATTTTGGGGAAATATTACCGAATTTTGCGAAGTAGATTATCATAGAAAACGGGAAATTTGTATCATAGAAAATGGGAAATATCTACTTTCCGGGAAAGTTGGTTATCTACTTTCCCGAAAAGTAGAGAGATTTTCTACTTTTCGGGAAAGTAGATTATCGACTTTTCGGGGAAGTAGATTATCGAATTTTGGGGAAATATTACCGAATTTTGCGAAGTAGATTATCATAGAAAACGGGAAATTTGTATCATAGAAAATGGGAAATATCTACTTTCCGGGAAAGTTGGTTATCTACTTTCCCGAAAAGTAGATTTTTTTTCTACTTTTCGGGAAAGTAGATTATCGACTTTTCTGGGAAGTAAATTGTCGAATTTTGGGGAAATATTACCCAATTTTGCGAAGTAGATTATCATAGAAAACGGGAAATTTGTATCATAGAAAATGGGAAATATCTACTTTCCGGGAAAGGTGGTTATCTACTTTCCCGAAAAGTAGATAGATTTTCTACTTTTCGGGAAAGTAGATTATCGACTTTTTGGGAAGTAAATCATCGACTTTTGGGGAAATATAAGTAGATAGCTAACTTACCCAGAAAGTAGATATTCCCCATTTTCTGTGATGCAAATTTCCCGTTTTCTATGATAATCTACTTCGCAAAATTAGGTAATATTTCCCCCAAAATTCGATAATCTACTTCCCCGAAAAGTCGATAATCTACTTTCCCGAAAAGTAGAAAATCTATCTACTTTTCGGGAAAGTAGATAACCAACTTTCCCGGAAAGTAGATATTTCCCATTTTCTATGATACAAATTTCCCGTTTTCTATGATAATCTACTTCGCAAAATTCAGTAATATTTCCCCAAAATTCGATAATCTACTTCCCCGAAAAGTCGATAATCTACTTTCCCGAAAAGTAGAAAATCTATCTACTTTTCGGGAAAGTAGATAACCAACTTTCCCGGAAAGTAGATATTTCCCATTTTCTATGATACAAATTTCCCGTTTTCTATGATAATCTACTTCGCAAAATTGGGTAATATTTCCCCAAAATTCGACAATTTACTTCCCAGAAAAGTCGATAATCTACTTTCCCGAAAAGTAGAAAAAAAATCTACTTTTCGGGAAAGTAGATAACCAACTTTCCCGGAAAGTAGATAATTCCCATTTTCTATGATACAAATTTCCCGTTTTCTATGATAATCTACTTCGCAAAATTCAGTAATATTTCCCCAAAATTCGATAATCTACTTCCCCGAAAAGTCGATAATCTACTTTCCCGAAAAGTAGAAAATCTATCTACTTTTCGGGAAAGTAGATAACCAACTTTCCCGGAAAGTAGATATTTCCCATTTTCTATGATACAAATTTCCCGTTTTCTATGATAATCTACTTCGCAAAATTGGGTAATATTTCCCCAAAATTCGACAATTTACTTCCCAGAAAAGTCGATAATCTACTTTCCCGAAAAGTAGAAAAAAATCTACTTTTCGGGAAAGTAGATAACCAACTTTCCCGGAAAGTAGATAATTCCCATTTTCTATGATACAAATTTCCCGTTTTCTATGATAATCTACTTCGCAAAATTAAGTAATATTTCACCAAAATTCGATAATCTACTTCCCAGAAAGTCGATAATCTACTTTCCCGAAAAGTAGAAAAAAAATCTACTTTTCGGGAAAGTAGATAACCAACTTTCCCGGAAAGTAGATATTTCCCATTTTCTATGATACAAATTTCCCGTTTTCTATGATAATCTACTTCGCAAAATTCGGTAATATTTCCCAAAAAATTCGATAATCTACTTCCCAGAAAAGTCCATAATCTACTTTCCCGAAAAGTAGAAAAAAAATCTACTTTTCGGGAAAGTAGATAACCAACTTTCCCGGAAAGTAGATATTTCCCATTTTCTATGATACAAATTTCCCGTTTTCTATGATAATCTACTTCGCAAAATTAGGTAATATTTCCCCCAAAATTCGACAATCTACTTCCCCGAAAAGTCGATAATCTACTTTCCCGAAAAGTAGAAAATCTATCTACTTTTCGGGAAAGTAGATAACCAACTTTCCCGGAAAGTAGATATTTCCCATTTTCTATGATACAAATTTCCCGTTTTCTATGATAATCTACTTCGCAAAATTGGGTAATATTTCCCCAAAATTCGACAATTTACTTCCCAGAAAAGTCGATAATCTACTTTCCCGAAAAGTAGAAAAAAAATCTACTTTTCGGGAAAGTAGATAACCAACTTTCCCGGAAAGTAGATAATTCCCATTTTCTATGATACAAATTTCCCGTTTTCTATGATAATCTACTTCGCAAAATTAAGTAATATTTCACCAAAATTCGATAATCTACTTCCCAGAAAGTCGATAATCTACTTTCCCGAAAAGTAGAAAAAAAATCTACTTTTCGGGAAAGTAGATAACCAACTTTCCCGGAAAGTAGATATTTCCCATTTTCTATGATACAAATTTCCCGTTTTCTATGATAATCTACTTCGCAAAATTCGGTAATATTTCCCAAAAAATTCGATAATCTACTTCCCAGAAAAGTCCATAATCTACTTTCCCGAAAAGTTGAAAAAAAATCTACTTTTCGGGAAAGTAGATAACCAACTTTCCCGGAAAGTAGATATTTCCCATTTTCTATGATACAAATTTCCCGTTTTCTATGATAATCTACTTCGCAAAATTTGGTAATATTTCCCCAAAATTCGATAATCTACTTCCTCGAAAAGTCAATAATCTACTTTCCGAAAAGTAGAAAAAAAATCTACTTTTCGGGAAAGTAGATAACCAACTTTCCCGGAAAGTAGATATTTTCCATTTTCTATGATACAAATTTCCCGTTTTCTATGATAACCTACTTCTTAAAAGTAGGTAATATTTTACCAAAAAGTCGATAATCTACTTCCCCGAAATGTCGATAATCTACTTTCCAGAAAAGTAGATAATCTACAACAATTAAAAATATCGTAAATTCGGTTTCTCAAAAGATCGAAAGTATCTACTTTTCGGTTACGTAGATTTTCTACTTTTCGGGAAAGTATAATAATTGGCTCTTCATTTTTGCCTTTGGAACTCTTTTGTTTTCAATTTTTTTATTAGGATTATTATAAACAAAGAAAAAAGTATTTTTCTCATTTATACGACACATTAAGTTACTATACAAATATTTATTGTAATGATTGACACCAGGTTAGGTTGCCCTTAGGGTACTACAACCTGTGTACACAGGGTCCCATAAAGGCTACCAGTGTACCTTGGTCGACGTGTCTCGCCTATCTCTATAATAGGGAGTTCAGACAAGCTTCGGCACCCAGCCCTTGGCAGCATCACTGTCCCTAGCAGTGACAGACAGCCTTTAGTGTCATCACATAGCCCTTACTAGCTGTACAGAACTACCCACTTATAAGCCCCCTAGAAGCATAATGAAGATCTTAGGGGAGAATCAATCAGCTTCACACATCTCCAAGATGCCACAAACATCACTTATCACCTTGAAGATACACTGCCTTGTAATTAATATTAATATGTGTAACATTTGAAAAACAAAAACAAAATACAATTACAAAAGTTTGTCCAGAGGAAAAATTCATAGGTTACAAAGCAAGTTGTGAACACGTAATAAATAAATAACTGATAATTTAGGTAAATTTTTAAACTGGCATTTATTTTTTCAGTGCTGTGCCAGCTAGAGTAAAACATTGTGTTATACAAATGAAGATGAAACTACTGTACAAAATACTGCAACTTCAACAATGTTATGACACTGTTGACTTATTTTGTACTTCAGTTTTATTTCCACTTGTATAACGAACTCTTTTACTCTTGCTGGCACTGGATTAAAAGATGCTAGTTCAAGAATTTACTGTAATTTTCAGTTCTTATTAAATCATTGCAACTTGCCTGTAACATTATGTCACAAGTTCTCTGCATTTTAAGTGAGCTGAAGTCACCTTGGGCATTCCATTGGTGGACCACAGCAATGACGTCACCACTAGTAGTCTACGTCAACGGTGGAACAGACCACAAGAGCAATGACGTCATCACCAATAGTCTGCCTCATTGGTGAGACAGAAGCCCTTTACTTTACACCTCACAGTCAGTCCTTCCCTCACTCCTACACCTCACAGTGAGTCCTTCCTTCACTCCAACACCTGATAGGGAGTCCTTCCCTCACTCCTACACATCAGTGAGTCCTTCACTCCTACACCTCACAGTGAGTCCATTCCTCACTCCTACACCTCACCATGAATCCATTCCTCACTCCTACACCTCACCGTGAGTCCTTTCCTCACTCCTACACCTCACAGCGAGACCTTCCCTCATACTACACAACATTGCATGTCCTTCCCTCACTCCTACAAAACACTGCAAATCCTCCTTTCACTTCTTAGTAGGTCAGTTAGTCCTCCTCTCACTTCTTAGTAGTTCAGTAAGTCCTCCTCTCATTCATTAGGTCAGCAAGTCCTTCCCTCATTTACGAACATCACTACATGTCCTTCCCTCATTCCTACACAATATTGAAGTCCTTCCCTCAATACTACACAATACTGCATGTCCTTCACTCAGTCCTACAGTAATCAGCAGATAAACTTTCAATACACCGTTATAATCTATTTTAGCATTTATAAAGACTTGTCGAACCAACAGTAAATATTATACACAATACAACTTCCTGTCATGTCGGGTAGACTGACTTATTTAGGATATATTCATCTTTTTCTGTACACAGACATTAGGAGCATCAATTAACTCCCTCAGTCACAAGTACAGCAGCTCTCTAAGAGCCTCACACATCTCCAAGTTGATATTCACAATATAGCCACAAACAGCCTCTGGTTGGATCAGACTACCCCTGACAACCTTACATAGGCCTTAAAACCATTATACAACCACCTATGATCATCACACAGCCCTAATTAGCCAAACAGTCCGTGGCGGCGGCATATAAGCCTCACATAGCCCCTAGGAGTGACATACTGCCTCAGAACATTTACAACAAATACAATCTTTTTTTTTTTACAATTTCAAAAGTCTGCCCACAGGAAAAGCTCATTGGTTACAAGTAAGATGTAAAGCTGTAATAATTACTTAAATTTACAATAAAATCTTAAACTAACATCTATTTCACTGCCAGGAAGAATAAAATATTTTCTTTTGCAAATGAACATGAAACTAAAGTCCAAAATAATTAAGTTGAACAAAATACTTCCTGACTGTCTAGTTACAAATCCACATAAAAGATTACAACAGAGTATAAGAAGTTATAGGCTTCGCAACGCCACAAGTCAATATGGTCACTCCTAAACAAGTCCTTCCCTCACCCCTACACAACACTACAAGTCATTCGCTCACTCCTACACCGCACTACAAGTCCTTCACTCACCCCTACACCACGCTACAAGTCCTTCCCTCACTACTACACCACACTACAAATCCGTACCTCACTCCTACACCAAACTACAAGTCCTTCCCTCACTCCTACACAACACTACAAGTCCTTCCCTTACTCATACACAACACTACAACTCCTTCCATCACTCCAACACAATCCCGGAAGTCCTTCTCTCACTCCTACACAACCCTGCAAGTCCTTCCCTCACTCCTACACAACCCTGCAAGTCCTTCCCTCACTCCTAAACAACCCAGCATGCCCTTCCTTAACTCCTAACCAACCCTACAAGTCCTTCTTTCACTCCTACACAACAGGGCAAGTCCTTCCCTCACTCGTACACAACAGTGCAAGTCCTCCCCTCACTCCTACACAATACTACAAGTCCTTCCCTTAGTCCTACACAACCCTGCAAGTACTTCCCTCACTCCTACACAACAGTGCAAGTCCTTCCCTCACTCCTACACAACATTGCAAGTCCTCCCCTCACTCCAATACAATACTACAAGTCCATCCCTCACTCCTACAAAACATACCAAGACCTTCCTCATTCCTACACAACATACCAAGTCCTTGCCTCACTCCTACACAACATACAAAGTCCTTCTCTCTCTCCTACACAACATATCAAGTCCATCCCTCACTCCTACACAATACAACAATTCCTTCCCTCACTCCTGCACAATACTACAAGTCCTTCCCTTACTCCTACACCACACTGCAAGTCCTTCCCTCACTCCTGCACAATACTGCAAGTCCTTCCCTCACTCCTACACAACCCTGCAAGTCCTTCCCTCACTCCTACACCACACTGCAAGTCCTTCCCTCACTCCTGCACAATACTGCAAGTCCTTCCCTCACTCCTAAACAACCCTGTATGTCCTTCCTTAACTCCTAACCAACCCTGCAAGTCCTTCCTTCACTCCCACACAACACTGCAAGTTCTTCCCTCACTCCTACACAATACTAGAAGCCCTTCCCTCACTCCTCCATAATATTGAAGTCCTTCCCTCAATCCTACACAATACTAGAAGCACTTCCCTTACTGCTATACAACACTGCAAGTCTATCCCTCAATCCTACACAATACTAGAAGTCCTTCCCTCGTCTACACAACACTGCAAGTCCTTCCCTCACTCCTACACATCACTTCATGTCCTTCCCTCACTCCTACACAACACCGCATAACCTTTCCTCACTCTTCCACATCACCGCATGTCCTTCCCTCACTCTTACATAATATTGCTTGTTCTTTCCTCACTCCAACAGTGCTACAGTATCTCTATAGTAGTCAGAAGATAAGATGTCAACACACTGTTATAATCTGTTTTAGTATTTATGTGGACGTATTTAACCAACACTTGCATATATACAATACAACTTCCTGTCATGTTTGGTAGACTGAGATATTGAGAGAATGTTCCTCCTTTCCTGTACTCTTGATCGTTTCTCTTGTCCATCTTGATGTTGCCTCGTCATCTGTACACCAAGTTATGGTCCTCATCCTCCCTGGAGTAGTATTTTCTGTTAATACCTGTGAAATTAAAACTTTATTAACCAAAATAGTTTTTTTTTGTACTGTATATATTCCAGGGCGACAAGAATTAAAATCACTCTTTCTTCATACTATTATGCCAGCACTCCTCTTTATCAAGAATTTACCACTAGTTAAGTCACACGAGTGGTCACAACAACAAGCAGGGTAAACACTATAATGACTCTTATATTATCTCCACCACGTTCTCAATAATAACCCTTAGATTAACTCAAAATATAGGTATCACGTTGAAGATGAATCATGAAATGCATAACTTAGCATTATAAAATTAAGAGACCACAAACAAAGGTCAAGTAAAGGAACAATTTAAGTTCAGTACAGATGACCACAGCCTAAATTAACCCAAACCCGAACCTCAGCCTCACCACACACTAGAAAAGTACAAAAGTATACACCACTTATCTCCATATAAATATATCCTGAGTCCAGACCAATTGTACCACACTTGCACCACACACTATCACCAGCCAAGCTCGTCTACCTCCCTGCACTTGCCGTGACCCACACAATGTGGATACCATGCCGCCAATTACCATACTATTTTACCTAACAAATGCACAACGTTAAGCTGATTTACAAATTACATACTTATTATAAATTAATATATATAACATACTAGACAATGTTTACATACAGGAACATATAGAAAATATAGTCCTACCAACTGAAGAAGTAGTGTAATTACCTCTCAATCAAATATATTCAATGCCTTATAAAACTCCCTCCCCATAGATAAAACACTTGTGTTTTATTTTCAGTCTGGTGAATGAGATAGAGCATATCCTAAGAAATTCACTCACTGCTACACAACATACCAAGTTCATCCCTCACTCCTACACAAGATACCAAGTCCATCCCTCACTCCTACACAATACTGCAAGTCCTACCCTCACTCCTACACAATACTGCAAGTCCTTCCCTCACTCCTACACAACATACCAAGTCCATACCTAACTCCTACACAATACTACAAGTCCATCCCTCACTCCTACACAACTTACCAAGTCCATCCCTCACTCCTACACTATACTGCAAGTCCTTCCCTCACTCCCACACAACATACGAAGTCCATCCCTAACTCCTACACAATACTACAAGTCCTTCTCTTACTCCCTCACAACTGATCAAGTTCATTCCTCACTCCCACACAACATAGCAAATCCTTCCCTCACTCCTACACAATACTACAAGTCCTTCCCTCACTTCTACACAATACTACAAGTCCTTCCCTCACCCCTACACAATACTACAAGTCCTTCCTTCACTCCTACACAACATACCACGTCCATCCCTCACGCCTACACAACACTACAAGTCCTTCCCTCACTCCTACTCAATACTACAAGTCCTTCCATCACTCCTACACAAAACTTCAAGTCCTTCCCTCACTCCTACACAATACTACAAGTCCTTCCCTCAATCCTACACAAAACTACAAGTCCATCCCTCACTCCTACACAACATACCAAGTCCATCCCTCACTCCTACACAATACTACAAGTCCTTCCCTCACTCCTACAAGTCTTTTCCTCACTCCTACACAAAACTACAAGTTCTTCCCTCACTCCTACACAACATACCAAGTCCTTCCCTCACTCCTGCACACCATACCAAGTCCTTCCCTCACTCCTGCACACCATACCAAGTCCTTCCCTCACTCCTGCACACCATACCAAGTCCTTCCCTCACTCCTGCACACCATACCAAGTCCTTCCCTAACTCCTGCACACCATACCAAGTCCACCCCTCACTCCTACAAAACATACCAAGTCCATCCCTCACTCCTACACAAGACTACAAGTCCATCCCTCACTCCTACAAAACATACCAAGTCCATCCCTCTCTCCTACACAACATACCAAGTCCATCCCTCACTCCTACACAACATACCAATTCCATCCTTTACTCCTACACAACATACCAAGTCCATCCATCACGGTTACACAACATACCATATCCTTCCCTCACTCCTACACAACATACCAAGTCCTTCCCTCACTCCTACACAACATACCAAGTCCTTCCCTCACTCCTCCACAACATACCAAGTCCTTCCCTCACTCCTACACAACATCCCAAGTCCTTCCCTGCAGAGTTAATCACCATCTATTAAGTCTCTGATTCTTGTTTTTCATTCTACTTCTGAACTATAATAAATTATGGTCACTGTAAACTACAATTCTCTGGTAGGTGTTGCCAAGATAAATGTTAAACCTTTCCAGTGCCATAACCAGAGTCACAGCTTCTTTCTCTATTGTAGAGTAATTCCATTGCACCAGCCCCAACATCTCTGGTAAAACATAAATTTTACTTACGAACCATTCAAAATCCTGTCTCTGCCTCGTCTAGTTCAAAACGACTTCAGTCCATCTGGCAGTCGAACCCGAGGCCTCCATCATCCACAACAGGTAGGTACCTTGCCAGTGAGCCACCATACTGTGTTGAATAGTATATACACCAGTGTCAACATTAGATCGGGTCAAAAAGGGCATACATATCTTAAATTGCAATTTAGAATTTGCAATAGTCTAGAAACGTTGCTCCTATATAAAGTTTATCATACTCCAACATATGGTATTAGTCTTGTATTATTACAGTAAAAGATGGCACCAATTTGCAGCTACGTAGATCTATCCATACTATTAATACTGAAATGTGCTCCTTAATTTGGATTACTTGATCAACAAACACCTTTCCCTCAATATCAATATTTTGTTCTTTTTTCCATCAGTATATAATACAGTTATCTCATATTTTTCCTCTTCAGTGTACAACAGTTTACATTACCCATCATCATCTCTGACGTTTGCCTCGAGCTGCTGGAGGCTGCCCACCATCCGTGCCTCCACTCTCGCCTCTTTTAATTTTCTAAGTCGCACATTTTCACCTATATGAAGACGCCAATTCATGATATAAGTGTTAACAAATTATGTTTGATGAATATTGTTCACTTATTTGATAATTGCCCTGTTCACACGGCACGAGAGATGAAGCGCTGGTCAGAGGAAAGGTCGAATGAAATTGACCTTTTGGACTGGCCATCTAAATCTCCAGGTCCATATTCAATAAGTTTCTTTCAGTTAAACAATACAACTTTTCCTTTACCCAATAGAATAATAATGTTGTATTTTTATTGAAATATTTAATATCACAAATATAATATTGTATAGGGCCATTGCTTGTGTTAAGAGATTACTATGACTGTTTGTGAGTGCTACCCAGACCTCAACCCTATAGAGACCATTTGGACCCAGATAGTGAACGCGTGGAAACCTGAAGACAAGCTAAACACTGGTCCCGGCTCCTCCTACAGACCCAGGACGAGTGTGAGCAGTTTGTGAGGAACCAATCACCTATATAACCTTCTGTCTCAATCCCAAGAAGGCTCTAGGGGGCTATATAAAAGGGAGGCCATTGGACTGGCTATTGATATTCTGTATGAACTGTGTTGGTAAATATTAGACGTAAATGTGATTTCCACCCTCGTATTTTTCAATATTTATCCTCATATCTACGTTATTATAAATATCTAATTACTGGTGATTAAAATCTGAACAACAACTTAAAAAAATGATAAATATAGAAATGGATGGTACATTATAATAATGTATTAGCCCGTCAGACAGACTGTAGTACTTATATTAATGTGGGCTACAAACATTATGTTTATATAATTACATCAACCACGGTAACTAACCTATGAGCAGCGGTTAAGATACTAAACGCCTGAGCAATATTTCTATAATGTGGGTTAGTTTTTATAAGACACATTTGAAGTGATTGTGATTGTGGTGATAGTGTAGGGATTTTGGTTATGAAGCGATTGTGGCGAAGTGATTGTGGTGATGGTGAAGTGATTGTGGTGATGGTTAAGTGAGTGTGGTGAAGTGATTGTGGTGAAGTACTTAAGAATTTAAGTGGGTGAAAGGAATCAATAGAGGAGATATAGATAAAGTTCTTATAATATCCGAGCAAGATAGGACTCGTAGCAATGGATTTAAATTGGATAAGTTTAGGTTTAGGAGGGAGATAGGAAGGAACTGGTTCACAAACAGGGTGGTGGACGAGTGGAACAAGCTTAGCAACTTTGTAGTAAGTGCTGGAACGCTGGAAAGTTTTAAAAGAAGGCGAGATCGATTCATGGATGATAGAGTGGTAGTAACTCTCGACAGGAGCTGCCATGCACAGGTCAACCGGCCTATTGCAGACTCCTTATTTTCTTATGTTCTTATGGTGGTGAAGTGATGGTGGTGAAGTGTTTGTGGTGATGGTGGTGACGTGTTTGTGGTGATGGTGGTGACGTGTTTGTGGTGATGGTGATGAAGTGTTTGTGGTGATGGGGTGAACTGATTCTGTTGATATTGGCGAGTGTTTCTGGTGAAGTGATTCTGGTGATCGTGAAGTGATTGTGGTGGAGGTGGTGAAGCAGTTGTGGTGAAGTTATAGTGGTGAATTGATAGTGGTAGAGTGATTGTGGTGGTGAAATGGTTGTGGCGGTGGTGAAATGATTGTGGCGGTGGTGATGAGAAAGTTGTAACAGCACCTTTTGCATTAAATAAATAGTTACCCAAATGAATAACACCAAATTATTCACTAAGTTATTAAACAATGACCTGGTAATTGTTCACGTTATACGCGGCTCAAACTCTCTCAGAAGTCGAGCAAGGTCACCACTCTAATCAAAACGCAGCTTGACGCCCGCTTCTCCGCTCACACGCTCGGAGGAGGGGCCAGAATCTTACCACTAGTTAAGGAGTGAGAATGAAACTTAAGTGTTCATTATATAAGTGTTTGCCTGCGCCGAGTGGTTAGTTGCTTATATTGTTACATACGTTTCAGCCTAAAAGTGCTGTTTACATTTTGTTCCCGACAATCATTGACCACTTAGAACAATGAAGACTGAAGGAATAATGTACACAGTTGAGACAACTCTATTACGCCGACTGGCACAACCACTTATAAGGTTTGATCATGGACACAATTAGGTGTTAATGGAATGTTCATAATCCTCTAAAGCCGTGTTAAAGGACTCCGTATAAATGCTAAACCGGATAATGGTCTAGGGGAGAAGGTCGGGCTAACCAGCGTGGGTGGTCGCCTTGTTCTGGTACCTAACCTTAAACTCCTACAACCAAATAATTTGAAATGGATTTCTACCCCAGTGAAGCTGTCAAGATCATTCAGTATAATTAAGTCCCAGTCATCAACATTTCTATACAATTAATGGGCTATCAAATTGACGGAGATTGGAGAGAGAAATAAGTTGTAAGGGAAATATACACAGCGACATAACTTATATTTTTCAACACCAACACACACATGATGCCGTCTGTATTGTATAATCCTTGAGAACTGGATGTATTAATTTAGGAGCATTTTGTAAACGTAAACTTCCGTCACACATCCACTAATCGCCTCGACCGTCTCACTACTGGCTCCCTCCATCCACGTCTGGCTGTCCCTGGTCTAAAGTTCATCCACATCTCCACCACACACTGAACCATCTCCAGTACGAACATACGCTCTTGTGGTATTGAAGCACATGATATAAAGCGTCACTTGCGAACCTTAGTAATAACACTTAATCGGATGGCTGGCGTGGCCATATTTGTTTTGACACCATAAGAAAGTACTGATACCTCCCAAAGTGACAACTGAGAGCTCGACTCCCAGACACTGAACCACCCGATCGAAACTTCTATCTAACCAACGCTTTTGTAATGATAAGGACCGGATATTACATGTAAATGCTCACTAACAGAAAAACTGAGTTGCTTCTGCAGGAAATAATGGGAAACGTTTTTTATTCAGCTGATCAACAAAAATCACAGATGGTTCAGAGAAATGTGGCCCCAAGCTCGACTCCTGATTCAGTGCTTCGTTTGTGGTGCCCAGCCACTCAGAACTGTTGATACAGATTCAGCTCTTCCTTTGTGGTGACCAGCCACTCAGAACTCATGATACAAACGACAAGTTGACATACTGTATTCCCATAGGCAGAGGTTCTGCATGATGAATACATTCTGAATAAATTACACGTAATGTCATGTAGATAATCAGAATTTATTGCATATGCCAAACAAAGATTTATATTTGGTATATTACGATATAATTATTTTTATGAGAAAATCTACAAAATGGCGAAAACGAACCGAAATAACCACTAATTTGTACCAACTGACACTGCTGGTAGTCAAGGGTAATTTACAAGAAATCGCCATAATTAAAGAACCAAGACGACTTTCCTCCCTCTCTACTTCTTCCTTCTCTCCTTCTCAATCTCCTTTCCTTCATTCTCTCCCTCTTGATTTCTTCCTTCCCTCCCTCTCTACTTCTTCCTTCTCTCTCTCTTTACTTCTTCCTTTCCTCCCTCTCTACTTCTTCCTTTCCTTCCTTCCCTCCTTCTCTATCTCCTCCTTTCCTTCCCTCTCTACTTCCTTCTCTATCTCCTTCTTTCCTTCCTTCCCTCCTTCTTTACTTCTTCCTTTCCTCCCTCTCTACTTCTTCTTTTCCTTCCTTCCCTCCCTTTCTACTTCTTCCTTTCCCCCTTTCGACCTCCTCCTTTCCTTCCTTCCCTCCCTCTCTAATTCACTATTCCCTTCCTTCTCAAATTAATCATAATTAATAACTCGTCATAATAACTAACAATATTAATAACTCACAAAAAGCACACACTAGTTACAGCGGCTCAACACACGTTCAGTTTGTATGTGTATATACGTGTTTTGTTCTTCAAGGTTGAATAGTTCTTAGAATATGGCCAAGACACTATGAGATAAACAGCAAAGATCGGGTCAAGGTAGAGGGACTGGCCATACACACACAAGGGACCAAAATAATCAGATTCTTCATACATGGTAGTAGGTCTTGTATGATCATTAATCCTCCCTCCTTCACAAAATTTTCCTGGTGACTCGAATAACGTTTACACCATCATATAACGTGGCAGTGACGTTTAGATCGACATGAGACTCAAGTTGGTCTTTGTTATTGGTTTCGTAAAGGTAACATGTGAGTGTGTTGCAGTGTAAAGGGTCTGTTCATATTTCTATTGTTGTCCTACTCTTTCTCTTCTTCCTCTTTCACCCTCTTCCATCCACGCACAATCTGGTTATAGTAGTTTCTGAGTAATTTCGACGCCATATTTGTGTGTGTGTAGAAAATCAAAACGTATCTTTTAAAAGCAAGTCATAAATTGACCTAAACGTTACATCACATTTAATTTATCATAATTATTATATTTCCGTTAGAGAAAAACAGACAAACACTGATGCTGACGAAAACTTGAGGAAAACCCTTGTTTTTTTTGTTTTTTTACCAAGAATGAGATCGGGACGGGAAATACCAGCATCTGTTTCAGTCATTTTCGTTCTGATTACTAATAGTAGTGTTAAAAGTAATCATATATGCTGCATTTTGATATAATTCATTAAATTTTCTTCAAGAAGTATACATACACGAGGATGGGAATGTTCAGTTTAATGCAATGCATGTACTGTAAGTTGCTAGTTATTCAAACACACACACACACACACGCGCGCTCTCAAACAGCAGCGATCCGCAAGAATACTAAAACACAATGCTCTTAAGAAATCACTCTCTATAAGGAAAATCTAAATGTATTTCTTAAGCGTTCAGACTTGAATATCCAGATATATTTCAAAAGTACAAACACCGCTTAACACGTTACCTTCACTTATACGCATTAAAAAGACGATTCTACTGTATTCAGATCCATCCTAACAAGGCTTCTATGACGACCTAAGCTGATGAAGTAACAACTGTTTAGTAAAGGGAAGTGTATAATGAAGAGCTATTAAATTGTGGTTAGTTCTGGGCCGGATTCCTAGTCATGAGAACAATTCTTTAACTAATAGTATACGTTTGGCAGCACATACAGTAATTATGGCGCCAAAAGTTTTCCTGTTTGGGGTGTGCGCTACCTCGGTAAATCTCGGTGATTCTATTTACGTCTACGATATATATTCAGGGGATAACGTATATATTTACTTAACATATGATGGTGTCATATACCCAATGATATGTGTTCCTCATAATTTTTAAACATTGATGATGATTTAGTGTATTTGCTAATCTAGAATTCACGCAAAACCTTAGGTGTTAAAACGAAATAATACTAGCAAAATAAATCTACAATATATGTTTTACGCCATGATGTTTGTTGTTGGTAAGAGCTCATCTTAAGAATTCAGCAAGAAGTGACACGGGAAGAGGGCGGCGTCCTTCTTGTGATATAGTGCCTTGTACTGCGTGCTCCTGCGAGGACGCACCACTCACCCAGTCACATGGGTCCACTTAGCCCACATTCAACAGCGTTACAAATCATTTTACTCTTATTAATCGTAGAGACTGTACTGTATGTGTTATGGTCACGAGAGTAAAGTAGTTACAGTATTTCTCTAAAGCGACACCTCAAAGTACACACCTTTCAGCTTACTTTGATATCCGTCGGTAAGCTTATAACTTTAATTTAAATGATAATGAAAATCACTCCTGAAATGAAGTACGAGAAAAAAATCTGCGACCAGCGCCGTCATCTGGTAAATTACCCAGTTTTACCCCGCGGGCAAGGAAAATATCATGTCCGGTAACATAACTGGAGGGCAGGGAAAATCTTACTAGCCAAACAGGGGAAATTGCATAACAATGAATGTCAGGAGAAAATGGCATAAACACACAGTCAAGATTTAGGTTGTATTGACACAGAAACACCTGTTGTCTATCTGCATGACACCAGGGAAATAGTTTAATAACAGGTTTAACACACAATTGGACTCAAGGCAGTTAACATGCATTTTTCACAATTACATTACTGTCTAACAAATCCGAGTTCGAGGATAGTTTTATCATTATGGTGTGTGTCTGTTGTTAAGGTTATCAGTATTTATCATGCATCAGGAAGATAATGAAGGCGTTAAGCAACTCCCGCCTTGTGGTAAAATGCTGTTGCTCTGTACAGATTGAAATAACAACGAAACTATGAAGAAAAAAAAACCTGAAGCTTACATTTGGAATTATAGTACTTGTTGAACGCATATGATACTCAAGTGTTCATTATCGTAGGATGGATAGTGTTATATGCAGTGTTAAAATAATGTTAAATGTTAAATGTATGTTAGAATAGTGTTATATAAGTGTGTGTTACTACGGTTATTTATATGTAACTACTGTAAATGTTAGGACAGGATAAAAGTCTAGAGGCTCATCGAATAATTAAGCCCGTTTTTCCTTGTCAAAACTCTGCCCTTGGCCTTTTCACCGCCGGTCTGGAGGTGGTCATGTGTTTGCTCATGTTCACAGTGATTTGTTGATCTCTCTGTGCATGACCGTCTACACTTCAACAACTTAATTCATGTACTGTATTGTACTCTCTGTTGGTCTGTACACCAGACAACAATAAAATAATGACAATCAATCTTCCAGTTGTGGAGTATGAACACAGTACAGTAGATCTTTATGATAGTCTGCCGATATGGATACATATAGGATGGCGAGAAATAACTGACACATTTATATTTTAAGTGCAGTATAAATCACAATGTACCAATTATTTCTCGCCAGTACATGAAAGACGAAGACAGAGACTACCTATATCACTTTTGATGGCTTACACTGGTGTTACATTGTAATTTATACTTGTTACTGACCTGTTAGTGCCTTATGTACTGTATTTACCCTCTTATACAAGTTCTTAAAGATGATATCAAGGCTTGGAACATAATGAGGAAAATCTGTACTCTCACGCAAATATCGACACATCATGACTCAATTCGACAATAAATGATATAATGGCACACTCATTACTGTACAACTTGTTTGCTGTCAGTTGGAATCGAATAAGACGATCATCCAGCGATGACAAAATTATATGAGTTATTAGTGATGCAACCTTCGCTGTTGCACAAGTGGAGGATTACACACATACACCCATGCACGCACACACGCACGCACAAATGACTAACGAGTGACCCCTGCAATACCCTTATAAATGATACGGAATTACTTCTCTAGAACTTTATACAAACACAGAGATATATAAATTAATAAATTAGTTTTCAGTAATATCGCCGTACAAGTTTACACCGATTCAACATGTATATAGATAATGAAAATATGCAACAATGTACACAGTGCAGGTATACATTAAGAAATACTGTATCTAAATACCAATTCATTGTTTGCATAGTACTCTAGATTATGAAGATTTGATAATTAATTATTATGCTTATTGATAAAAGGGCACTTAATCATCAGAATTTAAACTTTTTTTCCACAGACCCTTGATCACCGTGTTGAGGACGACCTATACTGAGATTTTGAACAAAATTAATTTTTTCGACCCCGCAAAAAAGGGGGGGGGGGATTAATTTTGCTCAAAATCTCGGTACATGTCGTCCTCGACACAGTGATTAAGGATCTGTGGTCGAAATGTTGGAATTTTTATAATTGTCTTAATAGCGGAGTTGAAAAGTAACAACGTTAATTTACTCGAGTACAAACTTGGAAGCTAGCAAATCATGTTTGGTGCTTGTGACTGTCTGTTTAGTCATGCTGGGCTTATAATTAGGCCTAAAAGATCCCGATTGAAACAACCACAATTTTGAAAATCAGTTACTTTTGATTAATCTCAATAGAAAGATTTGCAAATAAACATGTATAAAGCTTTGTGTCTTTTAGTTTTATCTTTAGTTAACTAGATTTTGATAATTTACTATGATTTTAATATTAGAGATGATTATAAATTTAGTTATTTTTTACTTTCAGTACTTGAGTACTTTATGAATGAGATACTTTTTTTACTTCAACTTGAGTACATTAAACTTTGGATACTTTTACTTCTACTTGAGTAACATTTTGCCAATGTAATAATACTTTTACTTAAGTAACAAAGTTATGTATTTTTTACAACTCTGGTAACCACAACATGCAACGACACACACACACACACTCACAAAGGGTTCATTCACTGCTCAAGGGATTCTTTAACTAAATAAAGGGTTATGTACAATAAATACCCTGCGAGTTTAATCACTATATTTATTGGGATCATTATGAGCATGTCTTCAAGAATGTGGCTGAACCTCCATCTGCCTTATCACACCTGAGAAACAACAGCTGCTGGATGATGCATTTTCAAATTGGATTTTTTCCTTCTTGCATTGCCAGCAACAATAACCTGCTCTTTGTGCAATGTATTTTCCTGGTCTGTCTAATTTATAATCATTAAGCTTATGTTGTACCTCCAACAAGTGAAGACGAAGGACCACAGTAACAATTTGCTATTCCAATTTTTCCACATTACAGGGAGGTTCTCTCTATCTCTCCAAAATGAAGAAATAGACACCTGTCTCTGTTGCATGTAAAATGCATATGTGTTCATCATTAATATTCACACCTGCTGTTTCACATCTACATACATATGTTGGTTTAAGTATGGTCAGCACCAAGTGTGAGTTCCTTTAAGTCTAGACCTGACCAACATTGAAGGCACTAGCGTAGCTAGGGGGGGGGGGGGGGCGGTCCGCCCCGGGCGGCACTTTTGGGGGTCGGCACTTTTGGGTCTGCTCATCACCCATATCTGCAGCTACAGGAGACGTTAATCCATCCCTTTGTATCGGCGGAAAGTTAATCCTTGTCGTGTCTGACCTAACACCTGACCCACATCATCACGGCCACGTCATGAGCTACACCCTTGCTATGCGGCCCCCCCCCCCCGCCACACACACAACCTGTAACCAGTTGAGGATTAAGGAAACTTATAAAGTTTAAGTATGTTTGGTGTGTATTTAAAGCATACTATATTTGAGTATGTGAAAGTACAGTAATATTATAATGGTACACAAACTATTTAATATATATATATATATATATATATATATATATATATATATATATATATATATATATATATATATATACAGTATATATATAAGAGTGAGTCACTGTGCAATATGTATTTTTTGTGGGGGCACAGGGGGGGGGGGGGGCAAACTCAAGGGCCGCCCCGGGCGGCACACACTCTAGCTACGCCACTGATTGAAGGAATCCGAAGTACTGGAAATAAGTATAAGTTTTGTTGCCTATCCTTCGTCGAATCGTCTTGCTGTTTATCATTGTTTGCATACTTGCACTATGCATATTATTTCATTGTATACCTGCATTGTCTATAAACCTAACCTAACAATGAAAACGTGTATGAAAATTTTACTGAATAAATATCCATCTACCAAGACCCGGTATATGCCATTGCCTAGTTCTTTCCATCAATGTGTAGCATAAAACTGAATGACCTCCTGACTGATAAGTAAGCTGAAAAGTAGCAAAGAAGATAAACACCCAAACTTAGCTTTTTCAGTTACACATACCTGTCCCTTGCATATAAACACACACCTGTCCCTCACATATGTAAACACACACAACTGTCCTCCTATAAATAAACACACCTGTCCCACTTATATGTAAACACACACCTATTTCTCATATATGTAAACACATATCTGTCCCTCATATGTAAACACACACCTGTCTGATATATGTAAAAACACACACCTATCCCTCATATATGTAAACACACACCTGTCCCTCTTGCATGTAAACACACACCTGTCCTCTTATATGTAAACACACACCTGTCCCTCTTATATACTTTTACTTTCATCCTCTTTGCCACTGATCAGCTAGTCGGGCGATCGGTCACGTCTCTGTTATGCACTGTTGGCAAGTACTGGGCATGCACTGGCCCCTGAATGTATCTGAACCTGCTCCAGTGTTGGTCAAGTCTGGTCTTGAAACAGCTCACACTCAATGCCGTCACAACACTCTCTGGCAGGTTGTTTCAAGAGTTCAATATTCTCACTCAAAAAAAGTTAGCCCTCACAGTTTTCTGGACTTGTGGCTTCTTCAACCATAAGCTGTGACACCTTGTGGGGTGAGAGTCTGCCAGCTCCAGGTATGGACAATCGACTGAGTAATGCCCTCTGAGATGTTTATACACCTCAATTAGGTCACCCCTTGCTCATCTGTAGTATAAGCTAGGCAGTTTTGCAGGCGCTCTAATGTAAACACACACCTGCTCCCATAAATATAAACCCACACACACTCTTGTTTCTCACATACACACCACTATCTCCATCAGTCTTCTAGCTTACTCTCACTGCCCTCACTTCTACCCTGCATTGTTTATATCTATGCTGAATCAATGTAAGCTTACATGACTATTTTACTAAATAAATATCTATCTATCTATTTATCTACCCTAATTCTTGAAGGAAAATTTCAACTGAATACCGGTAGTCAGATTTAATGGAAAAATCCCATTATTTTTATGGTATCTTACCCTTGACCCTCCAAATTCAGAAACGGGTTTCTAGAATAAATGTTCTCTATATATTACACTGGAGCCTTGCGGTTGAGTGGATACAGCAATCCTTTCCTGCTCCAGGGGTCAGTGGTTCAATTCCTGGGCGGTCCCAGTTAGAGTTGTAAAAAGTACAGGACTTTGTGACTTAAGTAAAAGTATTGTTACATTGATAAAATGCTACTCAAGTAGAAGTAAAAGTATCCGAAGTTCAATGTACCAAGTAGAAGTAAAAAAGTACAGTACCCTGTACTCAAGAACTAAAAGTAACAAAATTATTAATTGCCTCAAATAAAAAAAAAATCCACAGTAAATTAAAAAAAAAATAGTTAACTAAGATAAAAATTAAAGACACACAGCATTACACATGTTTATTTGCAAATCTTTCTTTTGAGATTAATCAATAACTGATTCTCAAAAATATGGCTGTCCAATCGGGATCCTCTAGGCCTAAATATAAGGCCAGCATGACTAAACAGGACACTCACAAGCAGCAGCATACATGAAGAAACGCTTGTGATTTGTTAGCTTCCAAGTTTGTCTTGTGTCCCGTGATTGGACATTTAAAACTCTATTGTTCGGGCATGTAATGAATTAGCGGTTTTTGTTTTTTCAATTGTGTTGGAGTAAAAGTATTAGAATACCCTGTACCATACTTAAGTAAAAACATAAGTACTGAAAATTTTGAGTACTTTTTAAAAATTAAATACCAAATTTTTTTTACAGTAAACCCATGCTATTCGCGGGTTTGTGATTCACGATTTTGACTAATTACGGTAAGCAGCTGGTGGCAAACTTACAAGCCTCTCCCCCATGCAACCCCAACGTCTCCTCTCCCCTTGTTTGCATTCAACCATTGCCTGCGATGCAACAGCTCTTGTGTTGTACTCAAAACTTTAGTGTTACTGTGTGAAATGGCCCCTAAAAGACTACCTAGTGTCTATGCTAGTGATGCTAGTGGAGTGAAATGTTTACAGACCTCAAAACCAAGAGGAAACAACTACCAATCACATCCACCTACTCGGTCAGCTGATGCTGCAGCTCCACCACCCACCTCCCCACCAACCACCACTACATCACCCTCTTCCAACATTGATCCTGATGATCTTCCTATGTTTCAGTAACCAGATTTCATTCTATTGTACAGTACACTTCATCAAGCTCCAAACTTACACATACGAAGGAGAGTAGTAGTACCTGTAATGGCGACTTAAGTTTCTCATACACAGTATAGGTATACAGTAGTGCACTAAGGTAGTATAAGTTGCTATTTGTGTTTTTGCTTATTCGTGCCATTCCTTAGAACCTAATCCCTGTGAATACCAGGGATTTACTGTACTCAAGTTAATTTACTTTGGTACTTTACAACTCTGCTCCCAGTTCACCCAACCGGCCATGCTACCTCCTTGTGTACCAAAGGTTTAGTATACATACAGTGTGTTGTATCCACTCTCCCTTTGCAATCCACTTTCATTTACAGTATTACACTCAAATTTTATATACTTAAGAAATTTCAGTATTGAACTGCATGACATAACTTTGAATTGCAATTGTATTTTGTTTCCAAAAAACAAGAAAATTAGTGTTAAGTCTCCCACCAACGAGACAATAGAACACCAGTAAATATGCAGTGAACATTGAGATTATTGATTTGCTCCACATGGAAAATAGATTACATATGAAAATTAACAATACTTCTCTTACCCTAGGAAGGAAGCCTATTGGCACAATGATTCAGGACAGCCAGAAGCAGATATTTCTTTCTCTAAGCTCCAGCCATTCACTCTAACTGATGCAATATCGCCATGAACCTCTTGACAACATGGTCTCCTATCACTCACCTCTCCTGTTGCTTCCTGGATAACAACAAGAAAAGGCAGCTTGTGAGAAGGTAATGAAGATCGCACAGTAATATATCTCACAACTCCCACAGGCTCAAGGTGTAGGATTTATAAGTCACATTTTGACATGAGTCAAAGATCTTAAAACATAAGAGATGGAATTCTGGCCATCTCATTGTACAGTACATGTGCAGTATTCTCTGTTTTCAAAAGAATGTTTGCAGGATAATACAATGTGATGCCTCAGCTTGCGGAATGGTATGTGAATCAGGCAAATAAATTATTAGGTCTTATAAGAAGGTCGTTCACTTATCTAGATGGTCCGTCCCTCGTACCGATCTTCAAGAGTGAAGTGCTTCCCTATCTGGAGTACTGTCGCCCCGTCTGGCCCCCGAGATATACTAAGGACTGTCAGCTGGTTGAAAATGTTCAAAGGAGGGCCACCAGACTGGTGCCTGCACTTTGGCACCTCAACTACCCTTTGAGACTTGGGCGCCTGAATTTGCCTAGCTTATACTACAGATGGGCAAGGGGCGACCTAATTGAGGTGTATAAGCATCTCAAGGGGCACTACTCAGTCGAGTGTCCTTACCTGGAGCTGGCGAATGCTCGCCCCACAAGGGGTCACAGCTCATGATTGATGAAGCCGCAGGTTCAGAAAACTATGTGGGCAAACTTTTCGGAGTGTGAGTTGTGAACTCTTGGAACAATCTGCCAGAAAGTGTTGTGATGGCACCGAGTGTGAGCTCTTTCAAGACCAGACTTGACCAACACTGGAGCAGGTTCAGGTACATTCAGGAGCCGGTGCATGCCCAGTACTTGCCAACAGTACGTAACAGAGACATGATCAATCGCCCAAGCAGCTAACGAGCCGATCAGTGGTGGGAGAAGGATAAAAAAAGAAGTGATATACAATATTTACATTACAGGATTTAAAGGTAATCTAATTCATTAAAATAGTTTTGGCTCAACAGCTCTTTAATTTTGATAAAAGTATATAAATACAGTAATGCAAAAGAATTGCATGAACAAAAAGACAGTCGGTTATGAATATAAATGTTCATAATATATAGCTTTATAGCATGACTATATTTACTACTGAAAAAATAGAGCACAAGACAACAGGAAGTGCTGAAGCACAATCTACATTATGAAACATAACAGCTGATTATGCTTGAAGTCTCTCACAACCAAATGCCAGGTGAGGATGAACCTATCACAGCTGTCATTGTTTACTAAAACAACATACACAACACGTATATGAGGTGCGATCCAAAAGTTCCCGGACTGTATCGATAAAAAGATGTAGACTTACCTTTGGTTCTAATCACTGCTGTCCCCTTGAGAGTTGATGCAGTGCGCCCATCGCTTTTTCCCACTGCTGGAAGCACCTCTGGAACTCCGTTTGGGGGATGCTCTAAAGCACGTCGTGCATTCCGCCTGAATCTCCTCGATGTCACCAAATTGTCGCCCCTTCAGCTTAATCTTCATCTTAGGAAACGGGAAGAAGTCACAGGGGGCTAGGTCGGGGGGGGGGGGGGGGGCGGACCACTGCCATGTTGTTTTTGGCCAGAAACTGCTGTACAGACAGAGCGGTGTGGGCCGGCGCATTGTCATGATGCAGCAGCCAGTTCTGTGCTCGTCACTTGTCCAGACGTTTCCTCCTCACATCCTCCCTCAAACGCCTCAGGACCTTGATGTAAAAGTACTGATTAATCATCGAACCTACAGGAACGAAGTCCTCGTGAACAATTCCTTCCATGTTGAAGAAAAAGATCAGCGTGCTCTTGACATTGCTCTCGAGTTGGCTCACTTTCTTCGGTCACAGTGAATGTGGACTCTTCCATTAGGATGACTGCTGCTTGGTTTCTGGGTCGTATCCATAAAACCAGCTTTCATCACCAGTGATGACCTTGGAAAGGAAGTTCAGGGATGTCCCTGCACACAGTGAGCCAGCATTGCCTCTGTTCGTGGGTGAGCAAGCAGGGCATGAATTTGGCAGCAATCCACCTCATGCCGAGTTACTCCGTGAGAATGCGTTAGCATGAACCATACGATAGGCCAACGATGCTGCAAACGTCATTAATCGATCACCGACGGTCCTCTTGGATGACCCGATTCACTTTTTTAACATTTTTGTGGGGTTCTGCTGGTTGAGGGCCAACCAGAATGTTGGTTATCCTCAACCGACGTTTCCCCACATTTGAACCGTGAGAACCACTCGAATGTCTGACTTCTGCCCATGGCGTCATCACCAAATGCTTGTTTAGGCATTTTGTAGGTCTCTGACGCGGTTTTGCCGAGTTTGAAGCAAAACTTGATGTCCACACGCTGCTCCTTCAAGTCTGCCATCTCTTCTCATAAAAATCGCAGAAAACCACTAACACTAAAGCACAAAAAACACGCGTGACAAAATAAAAAACGGGAGCGTGTACCACCGTGTTACTAGAAATACTGCTTCACGACAAAGCTGTTTAGCTCCATCTAGCGACCAGAGTCCGCACTATGGCCTTTTAGTGCTCCAAGCGGACAGTCCGGGAACTTTTGGATCGCACCTCGTATGTTTAACAGCCTCTTCTACTACTATACAATGCTTTGAGGATTGATAATTAACAGTAGGTAACCTGTCTTGGTCATTTACTTTGTCAAACTTGCAACAGATTTCATAACCCGTTGTTACCAGAAACACAACTATTGTAATACCTTTTTTACGAGTCCAATTTAAACTTTTCATGCTATACTTTAGTTAATCATCTTTGTGAAAATTTCTGTCAACTGTCCCAAGGCAGTGTAGGCATCCCAGAAATGTGTTCATCAGTGTCACCGAACAATGTCCACTCAAAGGAGGAAACCGATACCATATTTTTTATTCAGGAAATGAGGATAACCCTCCCATGCATATTGATAGTGATAATAGTGAATATGGCGACTTTCCTCTAGATCTGACTAGTGAATCTGTACATAACCTGAAATCTGCAGTTATGACCAGAGGTTACAATCACCATCCACAAAGGTTTAAGGTACAGTACTTGGGAGAGTAAAAATGATGCAATTTCCTCCACATATTAAGGGTAATTAACTAACCTTAAAACCACAGCACCTTGTCTTACTCATTAGGCCACAAGAGACACCTGTTTTTGTAGAGCTTCTTCATCTTAGTTTCTGGGGGTTTTCTCTTTCGGGTTTTCAGCTTCTTCACTTCCCATCTTGTGGACTATCAGCAACTTCTCTTGTTTTGTTGTGGATATATGGCTTCTCTTCTCTCATGACTTTTTCTTTTATATTGCTTTAGTTTTTGTTACACAGCTTGTCCTACAGTAATTGGTTCCTTTTGTTTTCACATTGAGGTTATTTTGGGAGGTTCTTTTCTCAATGCTAGATCACAGCAACTAATTCTGTAAATGACTACATACTATAAATCTTTCCAGTACCTCAACCATTCACGGAAAGAACAATACAGTAGCTTAGTACTGTATACTCCTACCTAACTAAATCACTCACACCTGTAGCTAAATCAGTACTTCCCTTGACCCCTAATTATGAACAGTTGGTCTTTGTTGAAGGACTTCTCACAAAATAATCTTTGGTGCTAACATACGAGTTTAAAATTATATAAGTACAACTGTTCTTAATTTTGGTTATACCTGTACTGTACTGTACGTATATCAAGGAAGGTTAAAACAAAAGGTCACAACTGTTAATTACAAACAACTGTACAGTACAGAACTGTATATATATATATATATATATATATATATATATAAAAAATCAAACATTCACAGTGAAGTAATAAAAAACATTTGAATCACTCGGCATAGTGACCCAATTACAGTATTGTATCTAGATCACAGATCAAGTTTATCTATAATTATAAATCATAGTTAGAGGTTTATTGCTTCTACTGTATTTTAACATGAAATATACATGACACTTTTCTTTATCTGAAAAATATATACAGATTTGACCTAGCTTGACATTATTTGCAATACACACATGATTTGACTACCAATAATCACTAACAGTCTTGCGAGTGCTTGAGCTCCACACAGCTTAACTTGGATGACTGGAGGCTCTGTGAAGGAACATGGCCACTTTGGTCCTAATCCATACAAACTTGATCGGGTTTATTAACTGATAACTGCTGTCTGCCTTATAGATTATAGCGTCACTCTCACTTGTTGTCATTGTTTGCTAAGCAAGTATAGTATATATCAATGAAAACTTATATAAAGTTTTGAAGCAATACATAAATGTATTGACTGCGTATTAAGTGAAAGCCAAACTGCTATGTGACAGGGCAAGAAATTAAGTACTGTATTTGTTTGGCCACTACCCAAATACACCATGGCTCATGTCTGCCACACTGGGCAGCCCTTTATTTATACAAGACCGAGAAGGATAATCTTTCTACTACACATATGTATGTACTGTAGTATATAAACTAGAATTCTTTAAAAATTGTTTTCATGATTTACCATGAAGTTCAACAAGTGCACATCATAGGGTATACAGCAAACTCACATGGTAACATTAACAAATAAGTACAAGGCTATTTGCTTTCTTCAGGCTTGGCATAACTCCATCACCTGGTAGAACAGGATGTCACGACTTAACTATTTTTACTGAGATAGCAATTGTTACATTTATATCATATTATCTTAAAAGCACAGATGCTTTTGTGCAATACTGTATAACATAATTATTAGGTGCTGCAATGAACAGGTGCTTAAATAAAGTTAAGACTAACGGTGTCACCCTGACTACCAAAGTAATTCAGCAGTATCATAAACAGGAGAATATAGTTTTTATGTAAATACTGTACAGTAAAATGATGAATGAACAGAGGCCAAGCTTTCACTCATATGAAATAAGTTTAAAAAACCCTAAAATAAAACTCATTGTCAGGTAGCCAGAATAACAGACTGACAGACAAGATTGTGTACAAGTAATAGGTATTATATGAAAGTCACCACTTATCATAAATGAAAGCAATTTCATCTGTGGGAAATTGTGTTTAAAGAACAATATATATTCAGCTCAGTACTGTATTCCACCTTAAACTTCAGGAAGTTAAACTGAGCAAAATACAGTTCTGTATCATATAAAATTAATGGGAAATTTGATGATGGACAATGATAATACAACCGAATAAAGTGCAGTAAAGCAAAATAAAGTAAGTGTCCATAGGTACAAATACAAAACAGTAATACAGTATGGTGAAACTTTAACTGGTGAAGAATGAGTATTTTGACTCAACAAGCTGATAATATAATGTGAAAATGGAGATTCAAAGGACTTGAAAACAATTATCTGCAGATGCTGATGAAAGAATACAGTAATGCTGTGCAAATGTTTCCATTTAGCATTAAGTAATTTGTGGACACGATTTGCTGGAGAACACAAGTGGTAATGTAGAGTTACACACAGTGTTGCAGATCTACATGTGGTGATGAAGGACCACCAGTGATGGTGCAGGCGGCATCTTTACCCCTCGGCAACTCCATCCCGCTGTAATTCATGCTGCGACGCACCTCCTCTGTAACACACGTCATAAGTCAGCTACTGGTGATGATACAGATATTCGTACTTTCTAACAAGGTTGACTTTACAGGGGACTCGCCAAAGCCTTAAACAAGGGGGTAACATCATATGGAACTTACCTTATTAGTCTTCAGTGAGGCTTAATATCACATGGAACAGAAAATCTAAACAACATTAAAAGCAAATACAGTAAAGTATTTAGCAAGTCATAATTTTAAGATCAAGCAATTTCATAAACTAAT
Organism: Homarus gammarus; assembly: GCA_958450375.1. Taxonomy (NCBI): domain Eukaryota; kingdom Metazoa; phylum Arthropoda; class Malacostraca; order Decapoda; family Nephropidae; genus Homarus; species Homarus gammarus. The sequence goes on along the minus strand of CAUDMG010003875.1, from coordinate 3,076,308 downwards.
AAATCTTTTAATTAATTCACAAACCTTATAAACTATAAGACTAAACAGAGAGAGAGCAAACCATGACTGTACAAAGAAAACAACACCCAGAAATATAAAACATGGTGAAGGATAATCTGACTTCCCCCATGACCACACAGTCCCTCTTGACTATACTGCACTCACGACATATAAAACCAGTTTCTTATTCCTCCCGGAAACATTAATAGTATCACTAACCTCTGTACTTCTAAGATACAGTACTGTATTGTTGTAATAGTTTACCACCATTACTCCACCATCCAGATCTTCACCACTTCCATTATAGCTCATTATTTCACTACTCACCATGACCTCATCACTTCCAAGTCTTTATTACCATACTTTCTATGGTTTCCCGAATCATTATAAAATAGTGATATTATTGAACATCAGTTAATTCCAAAGCATCAGTTACCCCAAGAGCTGACTGTTCCATAACTTCACCTCCTCAGTGCCCTATGAATTACTTTCCTCCATGTCTTGTATTATTGAGTATAAAAAGTACTGTAATGAAGCACTTGCACCAATAAGAACCATAAAATATAAGTAAACCATTTACATGAAATATTGGTGTTATACAGGATAACTGTTATACTGTACCGGACTCAAGACCCAGGCTAGCAATACTATACAGTATACTGTCAAAGAAAAAACTTAACCAATAACACTAAAATTACCAAATCTTCAACAATTTTTAAATAATACTGTATGTAATCCACTAGCAGAGCCGCTCACTGCTAAAGGACTCCAACAGTTTAGTGGCAGGACACAATATTCAGGTGGACAATTCATTATTGCTCTGAAAACCTTGTCTGGTGATTATTTTAAGAGCCAGTGAAGTGTTAGGGAAATCGAGTTAAAACCCCAAGATAAGCCAGTATATTCTGAGCCCACTCAACCAAACACAAGGCATCAAGCTTCACTCTTCTTCAACATCCTGCCACTCACCCGTTCATACGGTCTATTGCTTAGACTCTGTTGGTTCTGAGTTGTTAAAACACAAACAACAACCCAACAGAGCAATAGTAATGGAAAGTGTTGTACAGACCTCACAATTTCCAATTTAAAAATACAATAATATTTTATGAGTTTCTCCATGGTGTATCATGGACAATTCAACAATTTGGAGAGTTTGATGGCTCCTGACTAATATAAATGTTTGAATTTTTCTATTTTCATTGTAAAAATTAGAAACAGCTGTAGACCCCTGTAAAAAGCTAACTGGAAATATGACAAAAACCCAAGTGGCTAATGAACCAATCAGTGGCAGAGATAATAAAGTAAAAATACCCACTCTAATAAATAAATATTACAAGGGGTCACAGCTCAAGATTGAAGAAGCCGCAAGTCCAGAAAACTGTGAGGGCAAACTTTTTTAGAGTGAGGGTTGTAAACTCTTGGAACAATCTACCAGAGAGTGTTGTGACGGCACCGAGTGCGAGCTCTTTCAAGACAAGACTTGACCAACACTGGAGCGGGTTCAGGTACATTCAGGAGCTGGTGCATACCCAGTATTTGCCAACAGTGCGTGACAGAGACGTGACCGATTGCCCGGGCAGCTAGCGAGCCGATCTTTTGGTGAAGAGGATAAATGAAAAGGAAAAGTAATTAGAGACATGACCGATCGCCCAAGCGGCTAACGAGCCGATCAGTGGCGAAGAGGATAAAAATAAAACAAAGTAAAAGTAAAAATAAAATAAACATAAATCCAAAGATCATGCATGTGAACAGTGACTACCATTTGTCTTCATCCCCAAACACTTCAAAATAGGGACATACAGTAGATCGGTCTTCAAGGTAAGGATTCTCTCTCCTGCCAACACTACAAACACTGATTCTCATAGTTCTCTTAGGACTAAAACCAAAATCAAAACAAATTAACTTAAACTACAGTACAAGTATACAGAGAAATATTTTGAGGTAAAAATTACTTACAGAAGACACCTCATTCAAAAATAACTATTTTCACTTTAAAATAAAAGAATATGCAGAGAACTCATCCCCCTTAATTGTTTTAGATTTTGTAGATACACCAGTGAAAAGTATAAAATACTGCTTTGCACTGTACTACTGTAGTATCATGTACAGTATACGAGTATTGCAGTATACAGAAGAAAAGCTTTAAAAGGTGACAGTATATTTTTTTCTACATAACTGTATCAAAAATGAAGAATTATCAAGCAAACTCAGATGTGATCATCAATCTTAAAGCAACCACACCAATTCAATTTTCCTTTCAAACTGACAAAAATATTCAGATACTGTACTGGTGCCAAGAACTACTTAAACAATCCTTTAATACAGAGCATGCAAACAAACACACTAAAGCTTGATGTTCCTCATGCTGTGCTGTGTACTCTGAAGCCCATCACATATACAGTAATGACTGATCATTAATGTAGGAACATTCAATAAGCATTTTCTGCAAATTATCGGACACCTAAAGTATATGTGGCAGTAACAGAGGGCTAAGAAAACATAAAACTGTATTAAGTAAGCATCATGTATTAAATGACAATAAAGTCAGAACCATACAATATAAAATAAAAATCAAGAGGATACAGTGCACAGACCACATACTATAAAAAGTACAGTACTTCTAATTAATGCAAGTTTCATAGCCTAAGTGCAGCAGGTAACCTCACCATTAGGATTGGGGTCCAATTCTAATGGACTCCTGTCCTAAGGGGACCCAATCTCAATAAGCCCCAATCCTAGTGGTTAGGTTTGGTTAAGCTGAGGACCAGAAGAACCTGCACCTATTACTTGAAGTATTCACTTGAAGCACAGTACTAGCTTGTTAGTCTAACCTGCCTTCTACATATTGCCAGACTTAGCCCTCAAGGTCCAGCCAGTAGACTTTATCATAAGTAACACTGTATTAAGATAACAAAACCCTCTAGTGTAGTGTAGTGAGTGATCAACATAAATAGTCAGGGAGAGTTAAAAGTGCTACACCTTGATAACCTATCCTGAGAAGGGTAAGTGGGAATGCAGTACATTATTTAGCATTAGCAGGAATTAATAATGCAAAGACGTATAATGAAAAAGCTGTGAAAGTCAGCATCTTAGGATGATAAATTGGACCCACAAGCAACATCATATAAAAAATAAGAGTGCAATAAGAATGAAAGCAAAAAAATAATGTAAAGTTTACCCTCATTATCCTGGTGTGGGGAAGAAAATGGAAAATCAATTACCATCTATTATGAATATCACCTCATTTTTTTTTAAATAAATAATTACATAGTACATACCTACCACTATCATCTTTTCCTAAATTGTGTTGTCACCTTTGCAATGAATGCTAAATATGGGACAGCCTGAAATGTAGGAAGGTGGCTAGACACTGGGTAGATGCAACAGTTATCTTAAGATGGGGAATGTTATTAAGGTCGGAAAAAATAGAGGGATTTTTGCACTGTTGGTGGCAATGAAATACATTATAAAGAAGAGGAAGATTAAAAAGTATTGAGTATGGTATAAAAATAGATGAAGCTAAAAACGCAATAGGACATTACTTCAAGTCCACAAAGGTGTCTTGCTGAGTAAATGCAATGAAGAACTTTTTCACACACAAGATGGTAGACATGTGGAAAATCTACCAACAGAAGCCATGGAAGCAAGGACAGCAATGTAATGGGCTTTAAAATAGCCCTGAACATGACTAACATGAACAATGGGGAGATCATACATACACCACCAGTCTGTTTCCCTCATGTGACCACCACTTGCAATCGCCATTAAGTAAATTATTTGAGTACGGTATGTAAAATTTGGATACACAGGCCTGATGCATTTTGTCAAAATGATCATAAGCAACCAAAATAAGTCATTATAATAATAAAGAGAGATGAACAAGTTAGCCTTATGAAGGAGCAAGGATGTATGGCTCTCATAGTAATGATGCCGATAATTGCAAAAAATGAGATCATAAGCATGTGACTTATACTTAATGTAAAAAAAAAACTGATTCAGCCAGTATTACATGGTAACTATTTACAGATGAACAGAAAAACAGAATACTGTACCTAGACAATCACTTGAACACACCAAAACAAACAATTGGATAAACAACTAAAAACATAACAAACAAATAAATTGTTGGGTCTAATCACATGCCTCCCTCTGTCGTAACTGAACCTGTGCCACTGTTGGTCAAGTCTAGTCTTAAAACACCTCACACTCGGTACTCCGGCAGGTTGCTCCGAGAATTTACAGTTCTCACACCAAAAAGTTTGCCCACACAATTTTCTGGACTTGTGGCTTCATGAAACTAGAGTTGTGACCTCAAGGATAGGGAGAATGCATATATCAGGCCTGTGAAAAAAGGCTCTGATATATATAAAGAGTACACAGCAGGTGAGGGAGGCTCTCAGACACTGCAGGGCCTCCTCTACTAAAAGTGCAGGACATGGCTTGGGAGAAGTTGAAGAAGTGGTGAATAATTTTGGATTGAAGCTGAAGATACAAATTGAGAACTCTTGGAATAACCTGATGGAGAATGGAATGACAACACTGAGTGTGAGCCCATTTAAGACCAGACTTGAGCAACACTAGCACAAGTTCAGGTACATTCACGAACCTATACTGTACATGCCCAGTATACTGTACTTCCAACAGTGCATAACAGAGAGCAGACCAACTATCCAACCAGCTAGTAAACTGGGATATGTTCTGTCAGCTTGGCTGTTTAGTACGTATATTCAATGATGGAATATTAAGAGATTCTTGACAACCAAAATAGAGGAAGTAACTGTTGGACAGAGTAGATGATATTGCATGGGAATGACAGCATCTTGATGAGTGAAAAGGCTGAGGAACTACAGAACACTCAGAGGGAAATTGTTAAAGTACAGCATGCAAAAGGAAGAAGATAGGGATGAATTTTTACACTATGTATAGAGTCCATTCATTGATTATATATAATCTCAAATAACCTACAGCACAGTTTACTAAAATCATGATGCATCTAAAAAAAAATACAAGTATTAAGTAACATTTGATATTTACTGTACTACCTGTAAACTGTACTTAAAAGTAGAGAAAAAATTACGATATCTGCCATTACAATGTTCACAATTTGAAATAAATATAAGGCTTTCTGTGCATCACCAATACATGTAACTTAGATAGAAACTTAATTTTTATACTATTATGTACAAGGATTGCATTTTTTCTGTAAAATTTTGTAGAAATTCATATTGTACAGTTTTAATATGCTCATAATATTTGTACATTCAGTAAGCACTGCTCTTTGGCACCTTAAGTATCTATAAAAATACAAGTATTGTCCAGTAAGTGCACACATAAACCCAATACTATACTGCTAACAATACCAATTACCATAAGAAATCACAAGACAACTACTGAGGACTCAACCCAAACATACAAATGTGTTGCATTAAGCATTCTCTATCTGTCTACAGCACTGTACATACAATATTTACAAGTTAAACTAATAATATCTACAAGTTAAGCTAACAACAGCTACAAGTTAAGCTATGATCTTGACTAAATGCATACTAAACTACCGACTAATCGCACCAATCCTCTCCTCATGGGTAGCTATAAGATCCACCAGGTGCTGGTTGTTGTTGATCTGGGCACACATGACTGCCGTTAGGTCAGTTCGGTCCCGCACATCAGTAGGTACGTCAGCATCCAGCAACACTTGCACACACTCTTCAGATCCCACAGTGCATGCCTGGAGGGGAGAAATATGAACTTTTAAAAATGCCAGACCTGTGATGAAAAGGATAAAATAAGGAGAATTTCACTCCACAAACCAGATAAAGAGCAAATTTGAGATAGATACATAAATAGACAAGTGGATTGATAAAAGAAGCTTATGTATGAAGAAAATAATGAAATTTTACTTTACAGTATATCCTTTAAGCTAATTCCCACAAAGCTGGGGTGTTGGTGGTACAGTGGTAGCGTGTGTAACTTTCATCAATATGTCAAGGGTTCAAGTCTTGCTTGCCCCCCCCCCCCCCCCACACACACACACACATGAGAAGGGTGTTATCCAGTGTGACCATACCAAACATCACAGGTTTCCCAGACTCCAGTTTCCTCCTGTACAGTACCAACACTGATAGATCAATTGCTTGAATGGCTAGTAAGCTAGTAAGTAGTAAAATGATAGTATACAGTAATAAAAAGATGAGGAATATTACAGCAACAATGACATCAATAATATTTTGTTCCAGCCATTTCTGTAACATTATGATCTAAATACAGTACTGTAGTGAGAGAGAGGGGGAAGGATGATAACCTCTATGAGATTACTAATGAACACAAATTTCTGCATCTACCGGTATTCATTTACTCAGCGTAATATGCTGGTGTTAAGTGTATAGTAGCTACCACTTAGAGTTTCTTGAGTACAAGCTCATGGAGAGATTTAATTCTCTGCAAGATTTGTAACACAGTTTATGAGTGGCCAGTAAACCAAAACTAGGCTTAAAAATTCTCAAGCAGAAAAAGAAAAAGTCCTCACAGCATGTAGAGCAGAACGGCCACAGGGATCACTGCAAGAGAGGTCAACATCAGCCAGATGATACGACAGGAGTCTCTTTGAATTGCCTGCTGCTGCTGCTGCCACAAGGACATCCCCAAGTCTTACTGGAGACTCGATTACATGTGCTCCTGTTTTAACCAGCAGCTCAATTATCTGCCAGGGGAGGTAGTGATCAACTCCATATGAACAGTGGATCATAATGACAGTTTAGATCTTATTGCTACAAAACAATATATTTCATTAAAAACAACTGTTCAGTCTTTTATATGTGATTTTCATTAGTTTAAGTTCAGTACAGAACCTACACTGCAACCCTTCCATAATCTAACATACACTGGAAATCTTTGCAATAACAGTTATCATTACAAGAACATACCAAGAACAGTACAATTCTCTTGATCTCAACTTCCAACCTTACTTTAGAATTTACACATTAATGGCAAATCTTTGCACTGTACTGTACCTTGTGGTGATCATTCTCGATGGCTACACTGAGAGGAGAACGCCCTAACTTATCCCTGATGTGTACTGAGGCACCGTGTTGAAGTAGCCACACCACTATTTCCAAGATTCCCTCATTACATGCCATGTGAAGAGCGGTCCAGCCAGATGCATCCTGAAGGTTGATTTCGATGCCCTGCAGTAAGTGACACAAGGTCAAAGATGATTGCAAAATAAGGTTTAGTCTGACAGTACTCTGCATCATATAACTGACATTTTCAAATATACAATTTTGGTGTGCTAATCTTAATACACTGTAAGATGAAGTGCTATCATGAAGTCTTTGTACATATTTAAAATAAATGAGAGTTAACGCTGTCAATATAGCCTACACATTTTTTGTGAACAGATCTCTAATTCTTGCAGATCAGCTTTTGAGAACTTTAATCCTAAATATTCCCCCCCCTCCCCCCTCTCCTATAATAATGGAAAAAAAAATTGTGAATCATTCCAAAAATGATTCTAGCCACTCCTTTTCTTTGCATACTTCTGGTAATCTCATAATAATTCTTTAGACAATTTGCCCACTACTATATACTGTACTGCTCCTCATCCTCCTCCCACTACCATTAAAATTGATCCCTACACTTCTCATGGCTACCGGTACAGGTCAAAGAAATAACAAATAATGATAACAATAACAGAAGCAGAGGATTAGTATATGATATTACATTTAATCTTCAGCAACAGTTGTCAGACAAGATGGTAATTGCAGTTTGCAAACAGTTGCCCCCAATAGAAGGCATGACGAGTCAGAATTAAAATGGGTGTAGCAGCAAGGGCCAGGCTGACTAAAAAAAAGATCTTGGCTTGGCAATACACTCTTTACCACTGCTACAAAAAGCAACAGGAACAGCTTTGCTGCTAGCTACATAGCAAGAAATTTATATGTTTTCTCTTAATACCATTAAAACATACTATTCCCTGTCACACCGAGATTAAACAGTTTATAAAAATTTCATGGGCTCCATCTTCACAGGAGAAAGCCTATATTTTTCAAGGCCAAGGAGAAATTTAACATTTTGTAATCCTGTCATAAATAATAAAATAAAACAATTACACCATAAATTTGATTTCAAACATTCAGTGAAAACACAAAGCAAGCAGAAGCTTGAAACATAGTGTCCCATTAATATATCTCAAAGCTCTAAACATAAACAGTAATAGGATTTTTCTATCTGAGAAGCAGATGTACCTGTATGCGTATAGAAACCATAATCACTGTCTGCTTCAGCTGTGGGATTCATGCAAAAGCAAAAAAGAAGAAACTGTGTGCAGTACAACTATTAAACAAACTGGACTTACCGAAATAGCTGTCTGGAGCAGGAAACATGAACATCCTGGTATTACATTAGGGAAAAGCTCGATCTGATGAAATATTACTGAGACTATTCTCAAATACGTACATATGAAATACTGTACCCAGTAAACTCCCAAAATGATACTCTCTTCAGCTTCCCAAAATTCAGTGAATTATCATGTACGTATAATTCATATTTACTACAAGGACATAAAGGAACTGCAAATAACAATCAATTTCAGGTCCTGTACAACTATAATAACTAATGTGACCCTGTGCTTACATTTTGATATATCTCTTCCAAGCGAGTAATATCTGCATTCGCAATTGCAGAGAAAAACATTGTGGGAATCAGAAGCTCCTTGACGTGCTCCACATCATCACTGGAGGACAGTTGAAGAGAACGAGCGATGGAGCTAACAATGTCTAGTTCACGAGATTCACCTTCATCCTCCTGATTCACTGCTGTCATCTCCCCCCGCAGGTTCTTTGTCATCATCTGCCGTCAAGAACTACATTGTATGCACCATCATTTGAGATTGGTATAAACCGTAACTAAGAAAATACACATTACAGTACAGTACTGTACACAGCATCTCTAGAAGTCAGTATAATCATCTTCATCTATTGATGCTTAATAGGATTACAATTTGTGTTTTATTATAAATACAACATAAATTAGTTGTGCGATGGTGGGTAATAGTACAGTAGTATTAAAATTCTATCAAATTTATCCATTTTCAAATGAGGGGAGGAGACTGTGGACAAAAGCTGTTTAAGAGCTGTAACAATTATCTGATCATCAATCGAATAAAACAATAAACTGAAAAGATCAACTGTTATCAATAATAACTATCATATCTGAGGCCAACAACTAAACCGGCAAATATTCTCCTGACTTTTTGAGGCATACAAACCTTCTTTTTGGTTTCAAAGTTCCAATCCCTTTTAGCTAGGATATAGCTGAGTTTGGTGAGGGCTGCCTCTGGGGTCATGTCTAGACCTGCCATCACCCCAGCTTCTACTAAGGCCTGTGAAGAAAAGGAAAAAATACAGCATTAGTACAAATAAGGTGTGTGAAGTTGGTGGATGCACCAGATGGATGTCTTGTGGGCTTATTGTAGAAGCAAACACCATTGAAGAACACATTTGTCAAAGCAACTAGAGAGACAGTAAATAAGGGAAGGGTTTGTTGCCTTTGCTTCTAGTTATTGTACCTAAAAGATAGCTGATGACAAGTGTGAAATAAAAAGGAATAGTTATTTTATGACAGGAGGATAACTTGTACTGTACCTGGGTAATTTTCTCCCACAGTCGCATCATGTTTAATCATTAAATGGTAAAAAAAAAGAAGGAATTATTTAGTCTGAAAGCCAATGTACAATATTTACTTGTAGAGGTACAGGTACCTACCGGGTAGTTTCAATTTGCTGTTCAAAAAATTTATGTGAATATGAACAATAATCCCTCACAAAGCACTATGATCAATCAGCCTATCAGATAACACTGGACTTTCATGAAGGTTTTACTGCAAGGTCTGAACTGTAATAAGATCACTAATGACTCATGTGCTTGTGTAATAGTTGATATGCTGCAGGGTTTGTTGTAAATTTGTATCCTTAATGACCTGCCAGCCACTATTCTCTTAGTCATATGAAAATGTACTTATCATATTAAGTTAGTTAGGGAAATTATATACAGTACAGTACTGTATTTCAAAACTGAAGATGGTCATGTTAGCAGTAAGAAAGATTATCACATACAGTATCCCTACATAATGTAGACATTTCCATAGTTACAACTAGATATGAGGAAAAAATGAGTTTACAGTATCAATAAAGTGAAGTTTTTTAATCATTATGAGAAGATGAACCTTGATAATAAATTAGATTTTATAATAAGTATATGTATTTATTGATGGTCCATCCCAAATCAGACTCATCAAAGGCAAAGTACTGTACTACCTCATTTAGACCACTACAGGTCTCTGCAAGGAATAGCTAACGCGCTAGCTATTCTGTATGCGCAGACGCTGCTTTTGAGTTGTGCGCATGACACAGAGGGAAAAGCTAACACCTCGATCAGGCGTTAGCCTTGTGCGCCCAAGCGGCCAAATAGCTAACAACCAATCAGCGATTTCTCCCATTAAAAATACGCGGATCATGGCCGCTTATGGAGAACATTTTTATTAATATTGAAGACTTGGGGGCATGTAAGGCAATAAAAAACTGTATCATAATAAAAAAATAATTCTATATACGATAGTATATTGGATAGGACCTAAAACAAAGAGTATGGCGTGAAATTATTGAAAAGGATTGCGCCTAGTTGAAACCAGTTTTGGCTCCGCCCATTTTTAAGTGGGCACAGTCCGATTTCATTGATGACTTTGGTGTACCAATATTGATAATTACTCAAATATGATTGAAACTTTAATATCATTACTCATAAGATACTTTAAATAAGGGTCAACAAGTTGATTACAGTTCTGTAAGTGCATTTTTTAAGACAAATGAACCTGAAGAAGTGCACAGCTGCTCTAGTCGTTTCATGTGGTTCCAGAGTCCGGGAGAAATTTCCTTTACAACAGACCCACTTTTTTTTTGTGTTATAGCTCCTCCCCGACTTACGACCTACTCGACTTACGACCACCCGGACATAAGACCACCTCAGTCATACCAAAATTTTGACAAATTACGTATTTTTGAGTCCCAACGTCAGTGATTGCGCTGTGTACTGACAAAATTTTTGTTTGTAATTCACTTTAAAATGGCTGGCAAGCTTAAAAGTGAGAGTTTTGTGGTGCTGAGAAGAAAAAGAGACACCCACTTTAGATTTTCTATGTATTATTTAAGCATTATTAACTTACAACCAGGTTCAGGTACATTCAGGAGCCGGTGCATGTCCAGTACTTGCCAACAGTGCATAACAGAGACTTGACCGATCACCCAAGCGGCTAAAAATGGCCGATCTTTTGGTGAAGAGGATGAAAGAAAAGGAAAAGTAATCAGAGACGTGACCATTCGCCTAAGCGGATAATGAGCCGATCAGTGGTGAAGAGGATAAATCAAAAGATTATTACTTATTGTTGACCGATTGACTTTTTTTCCTTTTTTATCTTTGTTTCCATAATTTTCTATTTTCTTCACTACAGTATTTCTTTTTGTATTGTGTCAAAATAACAGTTTTTCTAATTTTATTGTTTTCTGAAGACTGTGTTGTACAACCGTTATTCCAAAGACGCAGTACAATGTCATATTTTTTTAAGGACAGTCCGGGAAAGCTCACCTTTAGTCTCTTCACCAATGATCAGTTCATTAGCCGCTTAGGTGATCGGTCGTCTCTGTTATGCACTGTTGGCAAGTACTGGGCATACACCGGCTCCTGAATGTATCTGAACCTGCTCCAGTGCTTATCCAGTCTGGTCTTGAAAGAGCTCACACTCGGTACCATCACAACACTCTCTGGCAGATAGTTCCAAGAGTTCACAATTCTCACTCTGAAAAAGTTACCCCTCACAGTTTTCTGGGCTTGCGACTTCTTCAACCTTGAGCTGTGAGCATCCACCAGCTCCAGGTAAGGGTGCGTTAGTTATTCCATGCATCTTAAAACACCTCATTCCGTGCATCTTAAAACACCTCATGTCAAGTTAGCAGATGGTTGCTCCGGTAGAGGTCACAGTCTCAAATTAAAGAAACTCTCAAATACAGACAAATTAAAGGCTACCCCACAATTTCACAACTCTTGCTTCAAAAAAGTTAGCCCCAACAGTTTTCTGTATTAACAGCCTGTGACCAATAGTGGTGCCACCATCCAAAATTTTTTGCAATACAAATGTGGCACAAACCTCGCCTGTCTCATAGATGGTGTCAACAGATCCATGCATACACTGTGTGATGTTGACCATGATTACTCCCCGTTGTGTTGCTTCCTTCAGCACCTGGGAGGAGGAGGGGAGGATTATGATAACAGTTTTGTTCAACAAATGACACATAATGAACTACAGTAATTACATAATTACAGTACCGTACTTCAATTTAATACAGTAATCACCAAGTGAAAAGATAATATGTTAGAGCATTAGTGAGGTCAACATCATTTCAGATGATAAGAGATAAAGTATATACAGTACAACACAGTACTACTCATAGATGGTAAAAAAATTCACAAAAAAGTTTTGTTTTTAATGCTATTACTGTATGTTGGTTTTAATAAGTTTGAAGTATTTTTAACCCTTTATATAGATCTTTAATATGCTATTAATCATAAAAAATACATTCAGGATGATTTGGCAATCATTTACTATACTCTTTTTCCATCTAAAAAAAAAAATCACTGTGAAAAGGATAAATTTGAGAAATGCAAGCTCATCCTACATACTTAAAGGCAAAAAATACAGAACACATCCTTGTTTAACACCCACATTTATTTAAAATGTTTCACTTTCATTCCCATTTACTCTTACTGTTGCCTGGCTGGTTTCATACAATGCTTTTACTGCATTTAATAGCCTTCCTCCCACCCCATACACTTGTAATACCTCCCACAATGCTTTTCTGTTCACCCTATCATACACTTTTCCAAATCTATTATAAATCATTCAAACCATCTGTAAGTAATACAACCAACAAAAAACTTAAAACCAAGAAACTAGGCACAGATTAAAAAAAATTAAATCAGGGTTTAAAAGATTGGTTTAAATCAGCCAACCCTTGAGGAAATCGAGATGGAAATAAGATACTTAAACTTATGGACACTTTGTGAAATGGTCAAAATGTAAAATATTGTTTCCTTTTACCTACTTAAATAATGTGCTTGTGTTTTCCAAATTTGAACTTTGCACAGTGATTTTTTGAGATGCAAAAGGGTATAAATAGTGAACAGCAATTGCTAAATCTTCCTCAATGTAATGTTTATGATTAATAGCATACGAGCATTAAAAAGTTATATAACGAGCTAAAAATAATTTCAACTTATTAAAACCAACAAAAACAAAAACAAAACATGGTTTTTTTTAACCATTTTTTTTTTACCAAGGATTTTTCAACCCTGGCTCCTTCAACAGTATAAATCTCATGTACTTCCCAGTCTGCATTACTGTATACAGTACAGTACAGCCACGGAAACCCCATCTCCAGAAAGACCTAACATCCTTAGAAAAGGTGCGATACTGAGTGACTGAAAGCTTTAAGACAAACAACCATTCAGACTATACACAATAGAGCAGATCTCACTAAGACATTCAAAATATTGAAAGGGATGGAAAATGTGAACCCAAGCTATTTTGTTGTAATGTTACGCGCCCACAACATTGGGAACATAACGTCAAGCTGGCCAAACTGTCACTCGGAATGAACATAAGAGAATATTTCTTCACACAGACGGTGGTAGATCTATGGAACAGTCCACCAGCTCAAGCTGTGGAATCATAAACAGTACTGAGTTTCACAAAAGCCCTTGACAAAATTATGACTCATTTACGAACCTTTCTCAAGAAACTTGCAAGAGGGGTGTGGTTATCTATGCTAGGCAAGACCTTACAGCCAGCCAGACAAGGGTACAGGGAGAGGATGTTTTTGAAAGTGGTGTAAAATTATATTAAAGGGAGGGGACTTATTGTCAGGTGTATCAACAGATCCCCAGACTGTGGCCCACAAAATCAAAGGATCTTAAGTGCCTTAATAGACAACGTAGAGATGCTCAACCCTAGCCACCTCCTTATCATGGGGGACTTTAACTATGGCGACATTGACTGGAGAAACGAGTTCACCCCAAATGACTTGAATAACCCTGCTACTCTTTTTGTAGAAACTCAGAGATAATTTTCTGTTCCAACATGTTAGAGACCAGACACATTACAGAGGGGAGCAAACTCCCAAGCCACTAGACCTCATCATAACAAACGAGGAGGGTATGGTGGCCAAACTGGAACACCTTGCCCCAGTTGGCACCAGTCACCATATAGTGCTGTCATTCAGATTTAACTGTTACCTAGTTCAAGATAAGGCCAGGCCAAGGTGCAAATATTACAAGGGAAATTACAACGGGATGAGGGAAGAGATGAAGGGTATCCACTGGCCTAACTCATTAAGGCACAAGAACGCAGACACTACGCTGAAAATCCTAACTAGTAAAGTGACCCATTTGATAGGTAAATATATACCCAAGACCAAACCCAGTGCCTCTAGGAATACGAGGGAATCCCTACACATGAACCATGCGGTGGTCGACAAAGTTAATAAGAAATCCCAGAAATTCAAGACGTGGGTTGGGTCAAACGATGAGCAGGACAGGAGGATGTATGCAAGAGCCAGAAACCAAGCAAAGGTAGATTGTAGAAGGGCTGAAAAGGGGTTCCAGAGGCTGGTTGCAAGCGAGGTCAAGTCAAACCCAAAGGTGTTTTACCGCCATGCAAAGTAGAAATTAAAAACGTGACTAGGAGTATCAGACCTGAGGCTTGAAGATGGTAGTTACACAGATTCTAACCAGGACAAAGCTGAGGCATTGAACAGCTTCTTTTCCTCGATGTCCACAAGAGAGAATGGTATTACCGTAAATTGCGGCGTATAAGTCGACCTCAAGATTTTTAGTTCAAAATTCAGGTTTAGTTCTATACTTGCCATATAAGTCGAACCCCCAAGGCCCAAACATAGGCGAAAGTATGTAATAAGGCCAAGCCACTTTCATCAAGACACTTACCGTAATACCTTTCAATATTTGATATAGTGTATATTATATAGTTCATACAAAAAGGGAAGTGGGCAACAGGATCTACATAAGACAGCAAGCAACCGCTAAAAATCTTCAGTAAGTTATCTTAGTAAGAACTCTGGTAAACACCAAGCCAAAGTCAGCACCTCCAATAAAATAGTGATTGTTTACACAGCATACCAGTATAGTATCTTGATAGTGCAATCTATAAACGGTATGATAGTAGAACATTATGCTAACCTTCCTGCGTTTGAGGACAAACGGTTCGACACAGCACTAACCCACATTGTGTTCGCAGAAGAAGGTATTAGAAATAAACTGTCAAAGCCATAGGGTCCATAAGAGTCCTGGCCCTGACATGGTGCATCCTAGAGTGCTAAGAGAATTGTGCAACGAGCTTGCCAAGCCCCTGAAGATGCTGTTTTGTAAATGCCTGGATGAACAAAAGGTCCCGTGATTGGAAAGTGGCTTATGGGAGTCCTGTCTTCAAGAAGGGCGATCGTCACCACGAACAACTATAGAAAGGTGAGCCTGACCAGCATAATATGTAAAGAACCTGAGAGTATTATCAGAGATGCCGCGATGGAACATCTACTACAAAACAACCTTGTATTGGATTGCCAACACGGTTTCAAGCCGGGGTCGCTCCTGCTTAACACAATTGCTCAAGGTATTGGATATTTGGACCCATATTCTGGAACGGGGTGGTAATATCGACAATATATACCTAGATTTTGCCAAGGCTTTCGACATTGTACCCCACGAAAGGCTGAAAATCAAACTGGAAGGGTACAGAATTCGGGGAAATGTCCTAGCGTGGATAGAAGACTTTCTACATGACCGCTGTTGTTTGTTTGTTTCATAAATGACATGCCTGACGTTATACACTCCTTCATACAAATGTTTGCCGATGACGCCAAGTTATTTCGGGAAATCAAGAACCATGAGGACTGTGAGGAGCTGCAGAAGGATCTCTATGAGCTCCAAGAATGGTTGAAGAAAGGGCTACTGAGATTCAACAACACGAAGTGTAAGAGGATGCACCTGGGGCGTACCAACAGTAAAGAGGCATATAATATGTCCCAACGGAATGAAGAAACTGCACTATTTGAGACTGAATGTGAGAAGGACCTAGGTGTGTATGTTGACAATGAGCTGAAGTTCTCGGGCCATTGCAAGAAGAAGGTAAATCAGGCAAATAAATTATTGGGTCTTACAAGAAGGTCGTTCAGATATCTAGACGGTCCGTCCCTCGTAACGATCTTCAAGAGTGAAGTGCTTCCCCATCTGGAGTACAGTCACCCTGTCTGGTCCCCGAGATATGCAAGGGACTGTCAGTTGGTTGAAAATGTTCAAAGGAGGGCCACCAGACTGGTGCCTGCACTTCAGCACCTCAACTACCCTGAGAGATTGGAGTGCCTGAACTTGCTTAGCTTATACTACAGACGGGCAAGGGGCGACTTTATTGAGGTGTATAAGCATCTCAAGGGGCACTACTCAGTCGAGTGTCCTTACCTGGAGCTGGCGGACGCTCGCCCCACAAGGGGTCACAGCTCAAGATTGAAGAAGCTGCAGGTCCAAAAAACTGTGAGGGCAAACTTTTTCGGAGTAAGGGTTGTAAACTCTTGGAGCAATCTACCAGAGAGTGTTGTGACGGCACCGAGTGTGAGCTCTTTCAAGACCATACTTGACCAACACTGGAGCAGGTTCAGGTACATTTAGGAGCCGGTGCATACCCAGTACTTGCCAACAGTGCATAACAGAGACGTGACCAATCGCCCAAGCAGCTAATGACCCGATCAATGGTGAAGAGGATAAAAGTAAAGGTAAATAAAAAGCAATGTAGAGATCCTACACAGGTCACTGGCCTTGTTCCCTTGCTACGGTCACTTCTAGTGGATTGGTATTAGGTATGTAAGGTAGGTTTCTATTAACTCATAATTAAATTGTCAAATTATCAATTAATGTACATTATCTTGAGTAAATAAAGAAACACTTGTGATCTTTCAATGTACAAACATCACACACACACACACACACACAAATTTCCCTATAATACAATGACACACAAAACCATCTAGACAATCAATTAAAATATAATAAAACACACTAACTACACATAAAAATACGAAGAGAAGGAACTGGAAGAAAAACTGCAATTAACCTTTACGATATCATTGCGGTTGGAGGGCATGTTGCCAGCACCATAGGTCTGTATGACAGCCCCGGCCATGGGGGGCTGAAGGAATGAGCAAACCGTCTCTGCTGAAATGGAGGGAAATATCCGCAGGATGCCCACATGACGGTTCAGGCGGTCAAACACTGTAAATTTCTCCAGACAAGTTGGCCGAAACACAGAGCGATAGTCAACTGAAAAAGAACATTCTTTGTATGAAAACCTATGGAGAAGTACATACCTGTACCTGTACAGTATTAATATAATATGTATTACTGCATATCCATTACAGTATATACATACATAAATGACTTCTCTTCTCATCTTCATAAAACATACCAGATACATACAAATATACCTTGACATGTGAATTGCACAAATACGGTAGCTACTGAGACTGCAATGGGACAATCACTGACACTTTCCTCAACAAAATATTTAACCTCTTACCCATTTTTCTCTGACAACATGATTCTCCCCCTCTCTCAAACTTTCCTCATCTCTCACCTTGAATGGAGATGCCAGCAATAGCCAGCGGAGACATGTTCGGGGAGTCAAAGGCTTGTAGTCTACCTGTCGATACTTTGGTTGTCCGATTCCCACGATACAATTTGTTATTGAAAAACACTGACACTTCAGGGATCGTGTAACTCCCCGCCATGATCACTGACCCGATGAAGTTGTCCCTTCCATCACTCCGAGTCTCAAAAATGGGAATCTGAGAAATAAATAAGGTTGTCAGTTAACCATAGACATAATAAGATCAACTAACTTAAAAAAAAAAAAAAAAAAAAGAAGAGCAGTATATAAAGGCATTACTTTCATCCATAACACTACCAAGAAAAACAAATACTGTACAAGGGATCAGACAACATGTAGGAACACACACACACACTGTAAATGACCAAAAAAAATGTAAATCAGCACTAACACAGGAGGGAGGGATCCTCCACAGGCCACCGACTTCCTTCCCACGGATGGTCACCTCAAGTGGGTGGCCAGTAGGTACACAAAAAAATGTGATAAACTGCAGTATATCGATTGATAATGACAACTATTTAAACTGTACGGAAAATACAGTAATATTTAAGAAAGTACAGTGATAATGAAGGCCTCAGTACCTGTGACCCAGTAATGACAACAGGCTTGCCCAGGTTCTCCAACATGAAGGAGAGAGCCGAGGCAGTGTAGGCCAGAGTGTCTGTCCCATGGAGCACCACAAACCCATCAAACATCTCGTATACACCCTGAGGAAAATATGTACTATTAATATTTCTATACCATTATAAGGATAGGCTTCATAGTGGAAGAGTAAAGTATATACTGTACAATGCATTATAAAATATACCCTACTGTAGTTGTGAAATACTGTAGTGTACTGATTGCTGTATTGTGATAATTACACAGTACACTGCCTAAAATTATTTGTAGCAACAAAGACTTCTGAAAGATTTAACATTCATTGTCAAATCATAAAATCAAAAATCAATTTATACTGGGTAATTTTTTTATTTGAGAACCCTGATTACAAGTAGTTTACAGTATGTATTTCCTAAAACAAATGTGATAGGTGTTCAAGAGTCTGACAGGTTGTAACACTAACCCGAATATCCTTGGCAATGCGAATCCAGTCATCCATGGTCATGTTAGAGGAATCCAGCAGAGGATCATATTCATACACCCAGTACACCACCCGTCGCTTCTCCTTACAGTCTCTGTGTACATAAACTTAATTAACTAGTGAAATACTAATGACTTGCTACAGAGAATTAACTGGAAGGAAATCGTTAGAGAAGGGCAGACATAGAAGAATCAATGCAAAACTTCATGGAAATCCTTGAGTTAACAGTAGAGGAATGTATACCCCGGAAAACAAGGGAAAAATGACCAGGTGGATAAATCATAGAACTAGGGAAGGTTGCAAGAAAAAATACAAGATGTGGAAGAAATACCGAACACTGGACATAATGCAGATTATGTAGTGCAGTATACAAGAGCCCTAAATGTGGCTAATCAGGAAATGAAATCAGTCAAACGGCATTTCAAGATGAAGTTAGCCCAAAATAAATAAAAAATTAAGATCCTAAGTCCTTTTATGCGTCTGCCGGGAGTAAAGGACAAACGGTTCGACGCAGCACTGACCCACATTGTGTTCACAAAAGAGGGTATTAGAAATAAACTGTCAAAGCTATGGGTCCATAAGAGTCCCGGCCATGACATGGTGCATCCTAGAGTGCTAAGAGAGTTGTGCAACGAGCTTGCTGAGCCCCTGAAAATCCTGTTTTGTAAATGCCTGGATGAACAAAAGGTCCCCAGTGAATGGAAAGTGGCTCATGTGAGTCCTATCTTCAAGAAGGGCGATTGTCATTCCACTAACAACTATAGACCAGTGAGCCTGACCAGCATAATATGTAAAGTACTTGGGAGTGTTATCAGAGATGCCGCGATGGAACATCTACTACGAAACAACCATGTAAAGGATTGCCAACACGGTTTCATGCCGGGGCGCTCCTGCTTAACACAATTGCTCAAGGTATTGGATATTTGGACCCATATTCTGGAACGGGGTGGTAATATTGACAATATATACCTAGATTTTGCCAAGGCTTTCGACAGTGTACCCCACAAAAGACTGAAAATCAAACTGGAAGAGTACAGAAATCGGGGAAATGTCCTAGCAGGGATAGAAGACTTTCTACATGACCGCAAGCAGTGTGTGGTGATTAAAGACACAAAATCATCATCTGTACCTGTCACAGGCGGGGTACCACAGGGCAGTGTATTGGGCCCGCTGTTGTTTGTTTGTTTCATAAATGATATGCCTGATGTAGTACACTCCTTCATACAAATGTTTGCCGATGACGCCAAGTTATTTCGGGAAATCAAGAGCCATGCGGACTGTGAAGAGCTGCAGAAGGATCTCTGTGAGCCCCAAGAATGGTCGAAGAAATGGCTGCTGAGATTATGCGCCTGGGGCGTACCAACGGTAAGGAGGTGTATCACATGTCCCAACGGGATGAAGAAACTGCACTATTTGAGACTGAATGTGAGAAGGACCTAGGTGTGTATGTTGACAATGAGCTGAAGTTCTCGGGCCATTGCGAGAAGAAGGTAAATCAGGCAAATAAATTATTGGGTCTTATAAGGAGGTAGTTTAGATATCTCGTAATAATCTTCAAAAGTGAAATGCTTCCCCATCTGGGGTACAGTCACCCCATCTGGTCCCCGAGATATGCTGGGGCCTGTCAGTTGGTTAAAAATGTTCAAAGGAGGGCCACCAGACTGGTGCCTGCACTTTGGCACCTCAACTACCCTGAGAGATTGGAGTGCCTGAACTTGCCTAGGTTATACTACAGACGGACAAGGGGCGACCTAATTGAGGTGTATAAGCATCTCAAGGGGCACTACTCAGTCGAGTGTCCTTACTTGGAGCTGGCGCTCGCCCCACAAGGGGTCACAGCTCAAGGCTGAAGAAGCCGCAGGCTCACAAAACTGTGAGGGCAAACTTTTTCGGAGTGAGAGTTGTGAACTCTTGGAACAATCTACCAGAAAAAGTTGTGACGGCACTGAGTGTGTGCTCTTTCAAGAGGGTCCGACTAATTACCCAAATGTACCCAAATGTAGCCGCAATGAAGTCAAATAATGGTCCTATATGAATAAATCGGGTTAACAATCACTTCTCGACTAGTATTTGGTGTCACAAAGTAAAAAAAATTGGAAAAAGTAATTTAATTTGAGTTAATAGATCGAGTGCATGTACCGAACCTAACCTAACCTAACCTTGACTAGTATTTGGTGTCACAAAAAATTGGTAAACTTGATTTAATCTGAGTTTATAGATCAAGTGCATGTACCTAACCTAACCTAACCTAACCTAATCTAATCTAATCTAACCTAACCTAACACAACACAACTCAGATTAAATTAAGTTTACCAATTTTTTGTGACTTTATGACACCAAATAATAATCGAGAAGTGATTCACAGCCCGATTTAAGCTTGTACGACCATCATTTGACTTCATTGCGGCTACATTTGGGTACATTTGGGTAATTAGTCAGACCGCTTTCAAGACCATACCTGACCAAGAGTGGAGCAGGTTCAGGTACATTCAGGAGTCTGTGCATGCCCAGTACTTGCCAACAGTGCGTAACAGAGACGTGAACGATCGCCCAAGCGGCTAACGAGCCGATCAGTGGTGAAGAGGATAAAGATATAGTGAAAACCAAGGATACTCTCGGCCCTCTTAAGGATGTAAACAACGTGACCTTCGAGGATGACAGACAAACAGCTAATACCTTAAGTACAGTACTGTACCTTGCATCAGTATTCACACAAAAAACAATGTGTACCTTAAGGGTGGAAAACGAATTAAGAGAGATAGCAATTACAGCCGATAATATCAAAAGGAAAGAAACCAGCTTTAAAGAATTAAAAGCCCCTGAAGCAGCAGCCCATGGTGCTAGGAAGTGGCAAATGAGATTTGCACCCCACTAGAACTCTTATTCGGGAAATTCTTGATTAAAGATAAAGTGTCTATGGACTGGAAAATAGCCAACATCACCCTAGTATATAAGAAGGGTAGACAAAAGTGCAAGTTCTTCAAGAAAATTCTGAAGGAAGCCATCATCCACCACCTGACCGAACACAGTCTTATCGACGCATCACAACACGGTTTTATGGAAAGAAAATCCTGTCTTGACAAAGTTCTCGTGTTCCTTTAAATAGTTACAGAATATGTGGACCAAATGCTCACCAGTGGATGTGCTGTATACGTATATCTCTCCAAGGCGTTTCACATGGCATCACAAAAACAAATTGAAATGGCTAAATACAAGCAACAAGAGTGATAATAAACAAGAGTACATTCTGAATGGAAAAAGGTTCTCGGTGGAGTACCACAAGGCTCTATCCTTGGGGATCCCCTTTGTTTGTGATCTACATAAACGACAGAGATGGTATTGTATTATACACCAGGAGACAGTCATAGAAAATACGCAGGCAAAGCAAAAAGAAGACGAACATTACATCTGCACCGAAAAACCAGAAACAAAAAAATCAGAACAGACAGAAGTGGAGACTGTGAGATTCTTGCGTTAGCCCAAGCGGCTAACGAGCCGATCAGTGGTGAAGAGAGTAAAAGTAAAATGGGTGAGAACGTCGAGACTGGAGACTCACGGGAGGACGAGCGGAGGGTTGCACAGGCCATTAAAGTGCTTGCTGGCATATAAGTCGTCGTGCATGTGAGGATACCTACGGATGTTGGTCTCCAGTTCCCGGGGTATAGGTGCCAGCTCTGTCAAGTGGAAAGACACATGTTAAATGAGTTGTCATGTGGCAAGAACAACATTAGTAACTTGTAGTCAAGTGGTAAACCCAAGTTTATACAGTTATATGTGAATATAGATTAATTCTTATATTAGAGACTAGACCAGTCTAAATAATTTACCTGTACTTTAATGTTTTATTTTATTAGAAATTCATTACATGTAAAATAATATACAGTAAGGGTGTTAACAATTACCGTACAAGTTAACACTTATCATAGTTTTAAATAATTTGATTTAAATCATGCCAGCCCTGGTAGTAAGGGAGGTATAATGTCTGAGAACAGCACTGCCACCCGAAGGATTTGTTAGATTTCGTTCATTTTTTCCAGCTGCTCTTATCATTATATATATGCTGATAACCACAAGGAAACACCAAGTTCCCACCTCTTTTAAAATACTTACTATAATGATAAGAACATGTAGAAAAAATAACGAAATCGAACAACTTCTGGTGGTAGTGCTGTCTCAGAAATTACCGTAAGGGTTGCAATAGAAGGCGAGAGAAATGAGCAAGGGCTGCAATAGAGGGAGAGAGGAAGGTGTAAGGGCTGCAATAGAGGGAGAGAGGAAGGAGTATGTTTTTTTTAGTTTAACAAATTTATTGGCAGAGCTTGTAGTACAGTTTGCCTATTCTGAGTAATTCAGTCAGGTCTTGACACTGAGGGTGGTATCACTTCTCACTGTCACGCAGGACAGAGGTTCACACACAAAGAAATACATCATATTCATTAACAACTATAAATGTATATAGGTCAGGTTCAAATGGATAATGTCACTGTTCACTGCCATGCAGGACAGAGGTTCGTACACAAAGAGTTGCATCATATTCATTGACAGTACATATACATATATGTAAACACACACACACACACATATACATACCTATACGTATATACATACACATATACATGTACACGTACATATACATGCACACATACATACATATACGTCGGTCAGATTCATGTGGGTAATGTCACTTTTCACTGCCATACAGGACAGAGGTTCGTACACAAAGAATGCATCATATTCATTGACACTATATATAGGTCAGATTCATGTGGGTAATGCCACTGTTCACTGCCACGCAGGACAGAGGTTCGTACACAAAGAAGGAAATACATCACATTCACCAGCAGCATATATAGGTCAGTGGATCACATACATTGGAGTCATATTCTAATTGAAGACTAATCAGTGTGGGCTAGCAAATTGTATGGGCTGCAACAGACAGAGAGAACCAGAGAGATCAAGGTGGGGAGCTAAGGCTAGGCAGGGTGGGGTCGTTGTACCACACGTCTTTGATGCTATTTTAAGACAATATCTTCCCACTTACGGTGTACTGTCAACCTAATGATAACACCCAACATATTACACCACCAGTTATAGTATTTCTGCATCGTAAATAATACACAATTCATGTGTTGTTAGTAATGATGTTAACTTGTAGAGCGCGATAGTTTTCTTTAAAACTTCCTGGATACGAGTCACTGAGTCACATTGTTAGTTTATGTTTACTCTCAAGTAGTCACCACACTGTTAAAGTATTTTCCGCTTTACTCTTAAATTTATATCATTATTTCATTCCTCACTCTAATTTCAAGAAACATGCATATATATAAAACGCCATCAGTGTCAGTCAAGCGGATCACACATATATTTAGTAATTAGCAACTCAATGTGTTTGGGTAGACCGTATACGTGGCTGCTGCCTACTTTTCCTACAACCGCTGGAGAGTGGTATAAGGTGCTCGTACGTAAAGTGACTATTATACAAAAATTGACGTATGGTGTTAGCTAGCAAACCGCCATAAGAAATGTTGATGTGAAGTTATAATTCGTGTCCCATTTTGTACATACTGAACCAAACTGAATTTTAAGATTTTTGATGGTAAGATAATCTGTGACCTTCCCGCTTGTAAATTAAGCAGTTAGTTACTGCGAATTTAACAGACGTCTTGCGATGACAATTATGAAACAAGCATTTGTAAAGAAGAAAGACCAGTAAGTGTTTTATATTGCATCGTAGACACAAAGACCACACAGATTAGTTATTTAGATTCATGGATAAGTCATTATGAGATTTATACCGTATGTATGCATACTTTTCTCATTTAATTTTCTTTGTATTCTGACTACCTAACGCCGACTCACGGCCTTTAAACTAACAAATCAGGTCAGTGTGGGTTGTCCCTCCAAGCACTGGCATGTTGTGTTTGGCTGACATGATTTAAAAGGTCAGGGTGACTACAGTAGGTGAAGCCTCGTGGTCTATTCAGAGTAGCCAGAGCGAGACCGATAGTGATGGTAGCATGGATGGGGAGAATGAGCCCCAGACTGCCAGCGTGGTCTCTATAATAGTCCCAGGTCTGCAGACTGTTCATGACCCTGTAAGTTTTCCATTGTTTACGGGGGAGGAACTCGCGGGACTGATGAAGCAACCCGCGTATAAAAATCCTACTGGAATAAGGGCTGTGAAGAACATTATCAGGAAATCCAGAGGTACAGAAATTGGAAGGGTCAGCTTATTGGTCAGGCTGATCTATGAAGCCAGCGTGCGACTCTCTACGTTAAATTCAAGGTGGGAAAAGTAACACGAACGCTTAGGTTCATTTCATGGAACATCCGGAGTGTTAATCGCAGAATTAATGATCTACAATGGTTTGTTAAAGTTTTTGACATTGATGTAATTGGTTTACAAGAACCTTACACGTCCAGCACCCAGAAGAAAGTTGCACCCAGGATAGCTGGGTTTACAGCATATAATAGTGGAGCAGGAAGTGGCCTGCTCACATATGTAAAGAATGGTCTGGTCTGTAAATGGATTAAAACTCACAATGATGAAAGTATTCACTATCAACAATTTACAGTAAAGACAGCAAACAGTCAATTTTCGCTGTATAACATCTATGTTCGGTGTAATGAACTGCGAGCGGACGTGTTACCAAAGCCATCAGGTAACAATGCTATGCTGTGTATGGGTGACTTTAACTCTCGTCACACTGTCCTCGGTGATGTCCAGTGTAACTCTAATGGGAGGGTGTTCGTGAATTACATCAATAATCATAATATCACTGTATACGACACAGACAAAGTGACACATCTGATGGGGGGCAGACTTGATTATGTGATTGGGTATAACCTAGTAGACAGTAACGTCAAGGCTAAGGTCATCTCAGACTACCTTGTCAGTGATCATTATGCAATACTTACTGAATACACTGTTGCTGATGTCAAGTGTGAACCCCATCCTAAGCTCAGAATTAATATCCCAGATAATCTTAAACTGCACTTCAAGGCCTACATCCACAGATGGTATGCTGGATATACACCTGGGTCAGTGGATGAATTTTGCTGTGATCTTGTAAATGTCATTACCACATATTATACCACCTGGGTTAAGTCAAGGAGGAAGGGGGGCAGCACTAAACCACCTCTGTGGACACATGACCCCATCCTCACCAAAGAAGGAGAGAATGTAAAACAGCTTGCCAACACTTATAAGCAAAATAAAACTAGTGATAACCTTTTGGCATTCCTCAAAGCTAACAGAGAATTTCGTGAACTCAAAGGTCAGGTGAGAAACACCTATTGGGAACAATTCTTACAGGGGATTAATAGAACAACCACTCTAGCAGAAATGTGGAAGAAAATTAGAGCCATTACCAAGTCACCCACCCCAGTCCAGCTTCATCACAGCCCTGCAGAATATGCTGACATGCTATTAGACCAATGGTCTAGTGTGTCACGAATCACTTCCCTGCCTCCTGACATACAACAATATCTTAACACCTCACACATTAATAGGGGTTTCAATATTGAAATAGCCTGTTCCTCACCAGACCTTACCGACCAGTTTCCTATAACGCACCACGAACTAACAACAGCACTAATGAAAGGTGAGTCATCCTCCCCTGGTGAGGATGGCATAACCTATAACACCCTGAGATTGTTGAATGAGATCCCTAACCATCCACTGCTTGACCTGTATCAAATGAGCCTCACACAGGGTATTCTGCCTAAGACATGGACTCATGGAAACATAGTTCCAATCCCTAAAGCTAATTCTCCAAACTTCAGGCCAATTTCACTTACATCCTGTATGTGTAAAGTCCTTGAAAGAGTTGTTCTAAACCGTCTCATGTTTCAAGTCAAAGACAAACTCGCCCCTAATCTGTACGGGTTCATGCCCGGGCGTAGCACACAGACATGCTTTGCAGAATATCTTGTTCACTCAAAAGATAAGACACAAACAGCCTTCATAGACCTTAAATCAGCCTTTGATGTAGCTAATAGAGACATTATACTTGAGCAACTAGCTAATTTTGGCATACAAGGTAACCTCCTGACATGGATAAAGGGTTATCTGTCCAACAGGTATGCCAGTGTTCTGTTTAGGGGAGTTAAAAGTACCAGAATGAGATCATTTGAGCTGGGCACGCCTCAGGGAGGAGTGTTAAGTCCTATGCTCTTTAATATACTGATGCACAAGCTTATTGCTGACATTCCAGTTCAACCAAACGAAGCCGTAATATGCTATGCTGATGATATCTGCATTATGACACAAACCAAACTCAGGCTCCAAGCCTTGCTGGATGTATTTGCTCGGAGAACTGTTGAATGCGGTCTCATAATATCTGTTGACAAGACGAGGGTCCTCAATCCTCGTCCTGCTCACCCTCTGCCTCTTGACTATAACATTAACAGCATGCCCTTGGAACTATGTAGCTCCTATAAATATCTTGGAATTTGTGTGAATGATGCAAACTTTGTCAGCAACCTTCGTGACAAACTAATGCAGCGCATTAAACCCCTCAGAACCCTTGTTGGCAAGGGCTATGGAATTAACATCACCTATGCTCGTACTTTCTATCTTCACTTCATTCGTTCTGTAGTTGACTATCATGCTCTCCATCTTGTGACTATTCTGCCTAAACAACTCAACAGCCTTGAGGTAGTGCAAAATGAAGCCATGGGCATCATCCTAGGTTGCCCAAAATCAACCAGAATTGTAAACATGAGGAAAGAGCTCGGACTGCCCTCCCTATCTGAGAGGATAGCCCTACTTAATACCATGTTTTGTGTCAAAGTTTTGAAGAACAATAGTTCTCAAACTACAACTCAAACTGAGTTGATGTTCTATCTAAGTAATCCCGACCATCTCGCCAACCTTTCACAAAAGACTCTCTTTGGGGCGTGGCTTCATAAAAGTGTTGCAGATCTCCTGAAACTGAATGTCCCAATCACCCCAGACGAACCTATTAATGCCATGCCTCCTTGGCTGGACATATCTGTTCCTATTAATTACACTCCTGTTGGTAGTAAGCAAATGTTAAACACCGATGTGGTGAGATGTGTCACACTAGAAACTATTAACAGACACATAGAGAGTATTAAATCAAGTGAATGTTATGCTTTTACTGATGGTTCTGTGCAGACAAACACAGGTAGAACAGGCTGTGCAATTGTAATATATAAAGAAAAAGAGATGATAGTGTCAAACAAACAAAGGCTGAACAACTGGGCCAGCACAACACAAACTGAACTAACTGGAATCTACTTAGCCACAGACTACCTCAAAGAAAATGGAGGTGGGGTGATATTCTGTGACTCTCAAAGTGCTTTGAAATCAATGAACAGCCCGTCAGGTTCTATGTCTAAAGTTGCATGTGATATTAAAAGGAATGTGATAACTGCCAATGAGAACAACTTTCGTATCGAATTTGTGTGGATTCCGTCCCATGTTGGAATCAGGTATCATGA
This sequence comes from Homarus gammarus, assembly GCA_958450375.1. Lineage (NCBI taxonomy): Eukaryota > Metazoa > Arthropoda > Malacostraca > Decapoda > Nephropidae > Homarus > Homarus gammarus. The sequence continues at coordinate 3,047,984 of CAUDMG010003875.1, read as the reverse complement.
CCGTGCTGATAGACTGGCCAATGAGGCATGTAGGAAAGAAAATGTTGACCGCGACCTTGGTCTGTCCAATGCCGTAATTAAAAACATTCAAGTCAGAATCATGAACTCTGATCTAGAAGAAGTGAGAAATGCAGAGAGACCTGACAGTTGTAGCATTAGTAAATATGACAAATTTTGTAACAAGAGGTACCGGTATGGCCAGCATAAGGACAGAACCAGACAATGTGATGTAGTCGTGGCCAGAATTAGGCTAAGATACAGACACATCTGGCAAGTTAGTAACGCTGTACCCATACCGGAACACTCAGCATGTAAACTTTGTGATAAACCTTTAAAGCATACACTTGAACACTATATTATTGAATGTGACACTGTCAAAGACTTCAGGCCACCTGACTTACTGTATCTTGAACTATGTAATTACTTCATTGAATCAGGTGTGCTTGAGGACATTCTTGCTGTTTATCCCAAATTTGCTAGCCCACACTGATTAGTCTTCAATTAGAATATGACTCCAATGTATGTGATCCATATATGCTGCTGGTGAATGTGATGTATTTCCTTCTTTGTGTACGAACCTCTGTCCTGCGTGGCAGTGAACAGTGGCATTACCCACATGAATCTGACCTATATATAGTGTCAATGAATATGATGCATTCTTTGTATACGAACCTCTGTCCTGTATGGCAGTGAAAAGTGACATTACCCACATGAATCTGACCGACGTATATGTATGTATGTGTGCGTGTGTGCATGTATATGTACGTGTACATGTATATGTGTATGTATATACGTATATGTATGTATATGTGTGTGTGTGTGTGTTTACATATATGTATATGTACTGTCAATGAATATGATGCAACTCTTTGTGTACGAACCTCTGTCCTGCATGGCAGTGAACAGTGACATTATCCATATGAATCTGACCTCTATACATTTATAGTTGTTAATGAATATGATGTATTTCTTTGTGTGTGAACCTCTGTCCTGCGTGACAGTGAGAAGTGATACCACCCTCAGTGTCAAGACCTGACTGAATTACTCAGAATAGGCAAACTGTACTACAAGCTCTGCCAATAAATTTGTTAAACTAAAAAAAAGAGACAGAGTTTACGCTGCTGGCTGGCAGTGTTGAAAGGGGAGGGACAGACACGAGCGTGAGGAGAGGCGTTGAGGGAATGGAGGGATGTAAAAGTGTGGCAAGGGGGGAGGGGAAGCATGTGAGGCGATAAGATTCGTAGAGGAATGTGCGAGTGTGAGAGAGAGATCTTTACTAACACTAATATTAACGTCTACTTCATCAGGTGGTGTTGGGTCGTGGTGATGACAGCCACCCTTCTTACTCTGCTTCGCCTCTACCACCCGGCCACACACGCCCACTCTCCCAACCCACTACACTACTCCCAGGAAGCCGCGGAGGTTACCAGTTGGCGCCTAAACAGCAGCAGGTTTCGTGTCCAACTGCCAGACACATGTGAATGTAGGTCCATGTTCACAGTAGGCGCATGTGGGTTGGAGGGCGTGGCGGAAATGCGGGCAGGGGATGCAGCATGGGTGAGGGCGGTAAAAGGACTCGGGATTGCCCGCACCCAGCTTGATGAGACCATGATGCCCCACCTGGCCACCCTGGCTCGGTACATGCCACAAGTGTTCACCGCCAACGTGACGTCAGCCACAGCTGCCTCAAGCCACGTGAAGATAGAGGCTGACCCTCACCTCACCAGGGCGGCCACCTCGCTGCCCTTCTTACCATGTGAGGTGCACCTCTATACACCCGCAGAGGTTCTCACCTGCACCCGTCGTTACCTGGCCCACACTGGTGCCCCACTCCGCATCGCCTTCGTGGGCGACTCCCGCGTGAGGAACACAATGCAGCAGATGATCCGCGGGACGTTGCACCACCTACAATACCGCCTGGAGGGAGACACTCACGCCATGAACGACACACTAGGGTTCCTGGATAGTAAAGCTAAGGTAAACATTCCCGTGGTGGGTGATGGCCTCCACCTGCGTCTTCACTGGTCCACTTTCCTCCATCGTCAGCGTCAACCAGATGACGTATCCCGCCAGGGCGCCCGTGACCTGTTGGAGGCCTGGGCCTCTGGGACGCCAGGGCCTCAAGACGGCCCCGTTCCAGACATCATCTACGTAACGTCTGGGTTGTGGGACACTTCCATGTCTTCCGGCGACGAGGCCGTCAGTGATTTCATGTACACACTGCAGGTGATGACACCAATCCTCAACAAGCTGGCAAGGCGGTCTCGTGTGTTGTGGCACGTACATGGTCCCATCAAAGCCTGGTTGGCCATCCGCGAAGTGCCCAACGGAGCTCTCGATATGATAAACAGGGCAGCTTGGGCAAAACTGGGACACGGCGGTGTGTGGCTGTGGGACTCGCACACTGTTATGATGCTACGACAACACACTGAGTGTCGTGCCCTACACCAGGCGGGGCTCACCCCTCTCACGCCCACCTCCTGGGGTTGCCGGGACTTCCAACACGCAGGCAAAGACGTGGAGGATGGCGCCACCAACATGCTGTGGAACCTTGCCTGCAACGCTCTCCTCCACCTTCCTCAACACCACTGTTGTGCCCACTGACACACGCACACATCACCTAAGTGTGTCCATAGATGAAGGTATCCAGAAACGCGGAGGAAACTCCCGGTGTCAAATAATACCTCCTACAGGCGTCTCAGTGAAGGCGAAAACATCGGCGCAATCATGTTGTCTCCTAAGCTTAGAAATGTTATCTCAAGAGACAAAAATTTAACTAAGTATGACGAGTGAACATGAAGGTGTTGTGACTACTGCATAAAGAAGAATGTGGTTTTTGGTGATCAATACTGACAGGAGGCTGTAACAGAGGTGGGTCCTTCAAGATACTTGTCTGCTATAAACAGGTTATTCTCGTACACTATTGGACGCTATAAACAAATTGTTCTTATAACCATATGTACTGTGACCCCTTATTATCATCTGTTCCTTCGTGTGAAAGTGATGTTTTTATTGTTAATAATGCATCAATAAATGTTTACTTGTTATAATACAGTTGCACTTATGTCCTGGTCTGACAAATACTAAACTATGTTTTGGTCACCGTGCATGATGACAGTAGCCTACCCAACGATTCAATATAAATTTCTAGATTTAAATTAGGGAAAAAATAAAGTTTAGAGAAACTCAATCTCGCTAGTAAATATAAAACAAATTTAGTTATTAGACCTTCAGTCACTAAAACAAAAGCTTCCTTACACTCCTGTTCGAAACTGTACCAAAGTCAAGGAGATACTACAGCGCTAACTACAGTACAGGTATACAACCAGTTCAGCGACTCGTCCCAGCAGTTCAGAGTTTCAGGCGTGTGAAGGAACTTTTTTTTGGTGGCCAGTACAATACTCACTTCCTCTGTCGTTTCTGACCATGCCAATGGTTCCCCCTGTGTACAACACCAGCACTCTGGACTCTTGACTCCACTCGGCATCCACCAACGAGTCTATGGACTCCTTGTGCCCATACAGGATCTGCCATAGTGCCAACACTGGTTAGGACACAAATACTGGGGTTGGTAGGGGGTCAGGGTACAATACAGGGGTTGGTAGGGGGTCAGGGTACAATACAGGGGTTGGTAGGGGGTCAGGGTACAATACTGGGGTTGGTAGGGGATCAGGGTACAATACAGGGCTTGGTAGGGGGTCAGGGTACAATACTGGGGTTGGTAGGGGGTCAGGGTACAATACAGGAGTTGGTAGGGGTCAGGGTACAAATGCAGGGATTGGTAGGGGGTCAGGGTACAATGCAGGGATTGGTAGGGGGTCAGGGTACAATACAGGGATTGGTAGCGGGTAAGGGTACAAATACAGGGGTTGGTAGTGGGTCAGGATACAAAATACAGGGGTTAAGTATCAATTCCAAAACATTTTGTGTTCAGTAAGAATTCAGGCATGGGAATAGGCGAGAGAATATACGGACCTTTACTGTACCTAAAACGCCATGTTTAAATATTCGAGGCTCACCGAGACCAAGGTTCATACACCATAGACCGTGATTGAGACAAGTGGCAAACTAAAAACCGTATCACACTGGTTTCCTATGCCTGGGCAAGCGCTAATGCCCGAGTGTATTGCTCTGGTAAGCTTTATTCTACTCTACTTTCCTGAACAAGACCGAAGCTGCAATCAGCAGCTTTCCCGCGCCCAGCGGACGACGCTCTATTGAACTATAAAATAAACATACTGTAGCCTCCAAGATTTATGAATACCGATGAGAATTGTATAAAAGTGTCAGGATATCATGGGAGACCAAGTACTGTACATGAGACCTGTGCTGTGGGATTCTCCATCATCAGCAGATGTAGCTGAACTGACGTACGACACAAACAAAATTTCATGTGAAAGCATTGTTTTGAGGCAATACTTCACATGATGGCTGCAGCTGCGAAAAACAGTCCATGGGCTGCAAATCAGAGTGTACCAACAGCCCAAGTCTGGTTGTGTAATAGGACTTCGAAGTAGAGGGAAAATGTGTGGTAAAATATTAAAAAGAACACCAAACAAACCTTTAAAAACCTAACCTAACCTAACCTTTCCAAACCTAAAAAAGGTTAAAAGTAGCTTTCGTGTTCATGGCTTTTCGTCATCTGAACACCGAAAGCAAGAAAAAGGTAAGTGTACTTTATAATTATCGAATTTGTATAAGTTAAATAAGGGTTTAAAGGTTTATTTTGCTTTCTTTTTAGTATTTTACCCCACGTTTTCCCTCTACTTCCAAGCCCTATTACACTACCGGAAGGTTTGTCGTACCGGAGTCTTCTGGATTATGATACAAGTACATGCGGCTACTTCAGTTTTGTGTACAAATTATTAGTTGCGATGATTGGCAGTATGTGTGGCAGCCTGGCTCACCTCTCATGGATGTGCTCCTTGTTATATCACCCATACTTTGTCTATCACTAATTCAAAGTTATTGAAGAATAAAACTGTCAATATGGATGAAAAAAGGGGGAGCATTTAGTAAAGGATGGCCATCTTAAAAATGGTAACTATTGACGATATGAGTAAATGTGTTATAATGTCAACCATCCAAGAATGAGACAGAAAGCAGTAACGAGAAAGGACGAATAGGCGTTAGGGAAGCAGCTAGTATTAGTGAGGATGACGTTTGGAAGAGATTGAAAATGATTGATACAAGTGAACAGTTTCTCTAGCATATGTCAAATGAATATTATAAGTCATATATACTCACAAAAAGCAATAGACAAACTACGTAACCAAAGGCTACTTGAGTGGTGTGAGGGTGTGAAACGTTCTGTCTCAGGAGGGTGTGAAACGAACTAACTTGTTCTTAGAATCTGTTTGGTATTTTCGTGACAACGTGTACACACGGGTATGTGATTTGGAAGATGCTAAGTTAGTGTTTGCAAAAGGGTGCTCAGAAAACAAAAACCCGGTCAGTTAAGTGGCAAAGCGTGTGTGCATTAATTTGTAAGAGACGGGTTCTCAGAGGGGAAAGGATAAAGTATACGTGAAATCAGAGCTTCAATGAACAGCCAGTTGGTACTTGAGCAAAGTGTTTGTAACGATTCCATGACAAAAACCCAGTGGACAAAATCCCAGCCTCTTATCCCAAAAGTGGACAAAAACCCAGTCTCATATAAGATTAATTAATAAGATTAGGTGTAAAGACCATTCGCCTGTTATATTAATAATATGATAATTCATTATTATGTTTACATAAATGGAGCATAATTTTGTGAGCATGAAATAAATTTATATATTGAATATTGTTTATTGTATCAATTTGACTTTAATTTTTTTTTAAAGTTTGTTTCTTTTTATATATATGAGACTTTTATTTATGAAACTGAATTTTATTTTATTTTATTTATTTTATTTATGACTCGAATTTTGAATGTTAAATTTGTTTTTTTTTAAATATGAGACTTTTATTTATAAGACTGGGATTTTGTCCACTTTTGGGATAAGAGGCTGGGATTTTGTCCGCTGGGATTTTGTCCACTGGGATTTTGTCCTGTAAGCGTTTGTAACAGAGATGTGAAAACGTTCCTTATATATGAATTTAGGGATAAAATTGGATTTAGGCGCGAAATAGGTAAACATTGGTTTGAAAATAAAGTAGTGGATGAATGGAACAAGTTCCCAAACATTATCATTAACTCGAATACGCCGGATAGCTTCAAACATAGGTTGGATGGATATATGAGCGATAGGGGTTGGGTGTACCCGGGGCTGCCCAGTATGGGCCAATAGGCCCGCTGCAGTTTCCTCCATTCTTATGTTAAAATGTACATACATTGCCAATACTGTTAGAAGCATTAATCCTATTCAAGTGAGTGCTGAGATTATATGCACTTTTCATTACCAAAATTGACATTGGGCATTGATTAACTTCTTAACCAACAATGGGATTCTTATGAAATGCGTATCACTTGTTTTCTTAATTATTGGCAACATTCAGACCAATTTTGGCGGTTATTGGATGAAATACAAAGAAGTTAGAGCTGTTTGAGGGAACTGTATGGACCCTGCGGATAAGCGCACTGTTTTACGGTGTGACAATGTTGTTATGACTATATCTAGAGATTTGATAGGCTATTGCATGTCCAACTACATTTTCTGACCTTTCTATAAGTCTATTTTTATAATCCAAAGAGAATTTTAGAGTAACCTTTTTGCACACAAACACCCCATCAGCTGCAAGACTACAAGAGAAAATACAGAGGACTTACAGTACCTTGGGAACGGACGTGGGGTCGATCACCGGCACGTCGTAGCTGGCGCTGATCTCGTCCAGGGACGAAGTCGATGATTTTCTACGATTCATAGCTCCTGGTTCACTCTTTACCACTTGATACCAAGCACTCAGAGGTAGAGGCCGCCGACGCTTGTGTCGAAGAAGCCAAGGTAAGTCTAGTTTCAGGTCACTTATATTTTGTTACTTTCCAGTAGTTCACAGTATTGAAGTTTGTTTATCAAGTACACTATGGGACGCTTGATTTCCAACACAAAGGTTGAGTGCGGTACTTGTCGTCCAGTTGCTTAAGAGTTTTTGTTACGTGTTATGCATCTGGTTAAATCAGAAAGATATTAGTCTGACGAAGGAACACTATCTATAATCTTAATATAATCACTAACAAACACCTACCGAAAACTATAAAAATATAGGCAAAGGCTAATTGTACTGACAAGTCTCATCACGTTGTCTAGCGATGGCCGAGAATTGATTAAGAAATGAAACCAAACCTCAAGCGAGAGACACGAATAAAACTGCAATATCCCAGCCATGCGTCGTGAATCACCATTGCGAGATTAGTCCGTACCATTAGCCACGGTGAAAAACCTCATATCACTTTCATGTCTATAACCATGGGAGGGAATTTCTCCCCCAAAAAATGGGAAAATTTGGAGTTGTGTAATTGTGGGTTCAAAACCGCCCACCAAGTCCCAGGTTACTGATTTAACTTTCTGCCTCATTTACACACAATTGCGGGGTCTCAATAGTTTCTTTTAATTTTGACAACACTACATATATCGTTTTTTATTCTTGATTGCTTAATTTTTTGTTTTTATTTATTATTATTATTATTATTATAATGATTATTATCATTATATTTCTATATTATAAATGTTTTCGCCCCCAGGCCCCGATGTGGGTCAGTGACCTTAAGTTTAAATATCCTATATGGTAATTTGACCACACTGCATTGAGTATAGGGAGTGATACTGGTGTCAGAAAAGTTCCAGCTTAACATCTACGCTAAAGAATAACCGTATCCTTATAAATTTATCATATTTATTCCTGATGGAGGCTAATTAGATACCGGTATACTGTACAGGAAAGATGCCTGCTGTGAAATGAACGATTAACTTTGACCAAAACTGACTGAGCTAAAATATGGCTGGAGAAGACCAGGGCGATAATTCAAATATTTAAATATATTACTTGTATGTAGTCACTCCAAACGGTATCTTGACGATTTTGTGAGACAATATGACAGCCGACGAAGGATTTTGACAACCCTACCGAGACAACAAGAGCGGCAGTGTTCATTTGGAATTTCATCGGACCCCTCCGTAAAGATTCCTACCTTTTGGAAAGACTATACCTTGGTATTCATAGGCACACTACGAGAGGAATGTGCGTCACAGTGAGAAAATTTACAAAGTGTGCATGACATAAGTGCAGGGGGGAGAGATTATGGTTTCGAGGCAAACAGCTTTCTTTCTTCTTTTTTCGTTCAGTGAGGTAACCACGTTCCTAGTTTTTCTACTGTTCTACAACCTGACCCCATGCGCAGTATCAATTATCAAAGGGAACTAATTTCGTTCTTGGCTCCTCCTTGAAAGTAAATTCCCGAATCCACTAGCCCAAGCTCATATCTTCGTTTCAAGCCCCAATAATAACGCCACCAGCAAGAAAGGCGGGTATTTTGGACAATAAACAAGTAAATTCAGTGCTTCCAATTACGCTCTTATCAGTTGTAGCTATGGATAAACACTACCAGTCATGTTTATTGCAGTTGGGATACATAAACACATAGAACATGACTGGTACAGATTTTCATCAAGTGCCTTTGTGTTTGTGTAACGCAATTTTAAAAATTCTAAAGAATAATAAGAACATCCGAAGAACATAAGAAAATAAGGAGTCTGCAATAGGCCGGTTGGCCTGTGCATGGCAGCTCCTGTCGAGAGTTACTACCACTCTCATCATCCATGAATCTATCCAGCCTCCTTTTGAAACTTTCCAGCGTTCCAGCACTTACTACAAAGTTGCTAAGCTTGTTCCACTCGTCCACCACCCTATTTGTGAACCAGTTCCTTCCTATCTCCCTCCTAAACCTAAACATATCCAACTTAAATCCGTTGCTCCGAGGCCTATCCTGCTCGGATATTATAAGAACTTTATCTATATCTCCTTTATTGATTCCTTTCACCCACTTAAATACTTCTATCATATCTCCCCGCACTCTTCGTCTTTCTAGGGAGTGCAGTTAACCTTCGACGGGTGACTGAGGAAACACCGACCTTGAGCATTGACGACAGTCCTGTTAATCAGCATATTTCAGCAATATTTATAAAATTCTCTATTTGATGATAACATTTTAACTCTATAATATTTTTTTCTGAATAAAATGAGACGTCCTAAACGGCTAAACGCAGTAAAGTCGCCAACTGCTAAGTGCAAAACAAACCCAGACAATTTTAACGAGTTGTTAGGCTGTTGTCAAGTCACAGATACACTAGACTACTACTATTAATAACAAAAACATAATAATGTATGTCGTTTCTGAGAAGTGGGTGCATATAACACTGGTTCTCAGATTACGATGTTTAGACAACGTAAAAATCAGTCTGAATAGACGCGATAACACAAATTAATGGGGTTAAAAAAACACATTACTACAGCTAAGATACATAATCCACTTCGCCCTTGACGTATTAAAAGAAAAAGAGAGATGGGATTAGGTAGTAGGCAGCTACCAAACAGGGTGGTACTGCCGCCTGGGAAGATATTGGAAGCATAATGTATTGTCTAATCAGGGTCCACATGGACCCCGGTTGAGAACCACTGGTCTATCTCTTGAGACTAATTAAAGTTTATGTTAGTGAAAAATAGAAAATTGTTATGTCCAATAGCTATGAAGGGGTCCACCAAGAAAAATAGAAGGGAAAGGGTCCATGGGTAAAAAAAGGTTGAGAACCACTGGTCTAATGGAAGACCCTGCTGCCATATGGCATCACGAAAATTGTGACCAAGTTCCAGGCTGCTGATCTGATTTTCTGCCTCATTTACTCATTTACACACAATTGAAGGGTCTCAATTGTTTCTCTTACTTTGACAACACAACATACATACAAGTATATCGTTTCTCAATTTTTTTTTTGCATTTTTGTATTTCTTTATGGTCCTTTATTATTATTATTAGTGTTATTATTTTTATTATTATTTTATATTTTCTATGAACTAATTATTATTATTATTAAATTTTCGCCCAGCCAGGCCCCGATGTGGGTCAGTGACCTGTGCCCGGGTGGGCTAATCCCCGTAAATAAAATGCTTGTGCAACACCAGTGGATTACAGCCCGCGTGGGTTGTATTCCAGGAACTCTGAGGGAGGGGGAAAATCGATTGCAGACACTGAAGAAGTTGTTGTTGTATTACTGCAGCAGAAGAGCATGGTGGGTGGGTGGAGGTGTTCTTGTTCAGGGGAGGGGGAAATCTGAAGGGATTGTGACCAGGAATACGATAAAGTAATCCAATAATCAACAACTGATCATCTCCATGAGCCCCGAGAGCTCTCATGACGTGTCTATCTTTGCAATACATTCATGAATGACCACGGTGCTTCCTGCATGTTTATGTATTCCGTGCTGCAGTGGGGGGGGGGGGGGGGCACTTTGGGGCCAAGGTAAATGTTGGGGGAGGGGGGGGGGCAAAACCAAACCTGTGTACAACTTGCAAGATGCAGTTTTTGGCATATGACATGACATATTAATTATATATTTTTATGACATATAGTATGTCATAAGAATGCTTTAGGCCTACATTTTGCAATGATATAACTGATGGACTATACTGATTTACCTTATACTGCACAGCTCAGCTCAACTACAGCCACTTGAACTGAATCATTGAGATTGAGTGATTGTAATATTACTCCTATAGTTAACAAATTACTCGCATGTTCTCTCTTAAACATACCTCACTTAGCAAGCAAAAAAACCCACAGTGGCACTGTGGCAGACGAAATATTTCTTCTGGGTAGTTTCGGCGACAAATTCGACAATTACTGTCAGTCTGTCACCCTCCTCAATGGAAATACAGAGTGGTAATGTTCATCACCGACGAGGCAGTTTGTTTATATACACCGTGATGTGACCCCACCCCGCATATCTGCACCCTCCCAAATCCTGCCCTCCGGGCCTCACCTCAGTGATCTCACCTCACCCATGCCCGCATCTGGCGTGCGGCGCGCCCATTGCCTGAGTCACTTGACTCACTTCCTGGTTTTGGGAATGTTTTTGGAATTACAATTTTGAGAATAAAAAGTGGGGGGGGGGGGGGGGGGCAACCCAGGGGCCAGCCCAAAATCTGGGGGGGCCATGGCCCTCCCGTAGAATCGCCCCCGGGCACGAGGTTTGGTTAGTAGAAAAACAGCCAGCGTCAGATATTATTGTGGAACAGTAAACGCCTCTCCACAAGGCAAGAGCTCCGCAGAGAATTTTTTTTTTATATTATGTATTGCAGCGTGAAGGATTTTCTATAGGACAATGTGGATGAATGTTAAATAGCGCAGCAGAATCGTTTAATATGCTTGACTAAATTATCACTAGAACACCACTAAAATCTACACATTACGAATAAATACTGGCGAAGTTTACGATTTCTGACAATAGACAGGATGAAGCAACCCCCCTCCCCCCACCAAAAAAAAAGGTGTTGTCATAATGTTTATTTGGTTGGTGTCTGTTTTCACCAAATATTCAGGCCGTACCCACCTACCCGATTCTGTATTTCGGTCAAGTTTTGGATATTTTTTCTATACTGCGACAATGTGCCCCGACAATTGGATAAACATTGCATAAGGCAGAATGTTATCGTATTTGGCAAGTATGTGCCGCTGCCAAAACCTGATATGGTTACCGAAAACTTGGCTGCCATATCTTAGGACGTGTCAGAATTGGATGGATGAGATGAAAATAGGTGGTGTTTATCCGACCTCCACGCCGTATACTCAATATCACCACACTTCGTTATACCAAAAGGCAAAAAAAAACATATTAACCATAGCGGTATCTTAAGGCTTGTAAATAATGGTTCTTATATTTACAAACAAAGCCATTCGTCGAAAATGGTTATAAAGTTAATTAACTACGACCAGTGTCAGTGTAATTGTGACGATGCATGGGGAATGATTGCCCGGCATATGTGATGAACACAAACAGTGCGGTGTGGCAAGTAACTTGCCAACTTATGATATCCATCCACTCTAGTTCACTGTGCCAAGGCCAGCTTCTGCAAACACGCGCGCACACACAACCAGAAAGGATTTGGGTCGGATATAATAAAACGTGAATACACTTACACAAGGAGTTGTGCGTGGGAACAAACACAATTGTAGATATACACCTACGAATAACCATACATAAAAGTATATGTATGTTTGCAGGTACTGTATTAAGCTTTAAAATGTAAATGACGTTTTTGCTCAATCGGGAAAACTTTTTACGTGGTCACTTTCATTAGTCAGGTCGTGGGAAAACAGGTGTGGGTGATGTGAAATCTGATTAGGTCAGTGGATTTACACCAGGTACCTGAATTAAAGCCACTCTGGTCCCAGGGTTTTGACCTCGAAATAACACAATTTCAGGCTGGCAAAAAGGCAAGGGTGAATTTAGATTTTTATGACACTTAGCGGTTAAATCAAGCTATCAACTGGCTTGTACAATATGGAGTCACCTACTGTACTGTAGGCCTGTGCCTTTGAGGCAGCTTCTTCTGAAATGGTGTACAGTATATCTCGTTCTTTCAAACTTGAACTTGGAAAAAATACTATTATATTTTCAGTAACTACTGTTCATGACTAATTAAAATATTACATTATCACCTAGTAACGACTATGACCGCTGTTAAATTGGTATGACTGGTGTGTATTGCGGGCAGACATTATTGATATCAAATGCGTAGTTTGTCTTGGGTGTCACAAAACACGCATAGGGAAAGTCTCACTGGCGCCAAACCGCTTGCAACATCCTTAGGGGTGAGAGAGTACGTGGTTTCTACACCCGGCAAGATTATGAGTACAGTATATGCCATTGAGAATGAATCATCCTCACCTGAATATAATGTCTTGGAAGGGTGCTACTATAGCGTGTGGTCTACAAAGATACATCGAGTCTAATCTAACCTAACCTTACCTAATCTAACCTAACCTAAATATCTATAGAACACCCCTGTAAGATAATTATTTTTAGATTCGCTTTGCCCGTCGTTAATAATGGTGCTTCTAGAAACTCAACCCTCAACACTTTACACCGTATTCACTCCCCCACACTGTATCTGGGTTCAAAAGTTAAATTTACCTTGTAAATAATACAACGCACTCATTTGAGTTACCGGAGCTGATGTCCTAACTTAACTGCCAAAACAAAGTCTAAATAACAAAATAGCTGTGCAAGCCAACCGCATTGATCAGTACGAACACATTGTCATCGACTGTATTAACCTGAGACTGGGCGTCACGTCACTTTTTTTGTAATGTCCAATTGTCCACACAAGTGTATACCAAATATATATATATATATATATATATATATATATATATATATATATATATATATATATATATATATATATATATATATATATATATACATACAAAAATGGTGTTACTGCGACAGTAAGATGTGTGTGTAACCTTGACCATTGGTGTATATGACCTATACAGGATCAAGTCTGGAGGTCAGAGCCAGCTGATTACTTACTTCCTGGTGCCATGTACACATGTTCTACAGATTGCATTGATATTTACCAAACTCCTTGCTGGGAGAAGCTCATCGACAATACACAGGTTACGATGGTGTACTCAATATCTTAAACATGTTATTTTCACACAAAAATATATCATCTTTCATTCCTTAAGTTGTTTTATACGTTAAAAAGCTAAAGTAACCCAAGTCAGCGGTGCAAACACCCTACACTATGTAAACGCCCTCAGTGAGCCAAAACAAGCCAGTCCTACGAATCACAGGTTACACAGTAACTGCTTTTCTTGTTTTTGGATCATTAAGGCTGGCACAGTAACGTGAGGCACATCATTATCAGTGCACAGATAATCCCTTGTTGTATTGTTTTACTTCCCTTTTGACTCACAAAATAATGTTTGGCAGGTAACATATGGACTCTTTCATAAATCAAATATTTACAATATCAAACTGTTGAACACGAGCTCAGTAATCCACACTGAATAATCCGCTATCTCACCCGCCGACACGAGCAGCACTACTAAAGACAGACGAATCGATTTTAACTGCTAACACATGCTGGCTGGTAAGTCGCAGACTCAGAGCGCGCTTGCGTCAAGAAAACGTCCGGTTACATCACAGGACTCCCGTTGTCTCATTGGCTGGATCCCCGGTGTGCGCCCTATATGCGAATCACCGTATTGGACAGTCGACATGTGACGTCACATAATAGCATTGCTGTGAGTGGTGGCAAAGAAGGTGTGGTGGCCGCACCTCCATGGGATAGGCTGGGTTCCTGGGATGCATACCCATGTTTAAACTTTCAAGTCACATATCGCAGAAGCATGAACTCTGCCAACAGATTTAATCTTTGTTCTTAACTAATAGTTTATATATATTCTTTTTAATTAAGAATGAAAAAACACATCCGATGACAAACTACAGTACAAGTGGATAGCTCCCGACCATCAAACAAAATAGCGGCATAAAATAAAAAACCCGATGCAACCACAAGATTCCTTCACCGTAAATAGCAAAATCTACAAATAATTGTAATTAATACAAAATAAATCTTGTAATACGGAGCTGGAAGTCACCCATCCTCCCTGCCCGGCCCTCACGTATCTTCACTTGCCTGAACGAGAATTCAACATATTTGCTGAGAAAAGACTATAATGTTATCATGCACGGCTGTGTACGTAGTTTTGTTTTTGAAGTTTCATTAAGAACAATGTAGTCAAAACACCAAGTAATTTGTTTGTGTATTTTAAACAATTTGGTTTCTGTTATAGTATATGTTGTGACACTTCTTTTTCTCCCTCCCCCCCCCTTTCTTTCTCCACAGCTTCCACTTAGATGGTGACCAAGGATTCCTCGACACCTCATTTCTTGTCCACCTGTTACTGACACTCCTGTATCTCCCTCTCCTAACTCTCACCGGGGATGATATAGCTTTAACTGCTGAATTCTTTACCCAAATTTAATAAGATACACTCACCTTCCTTCCACTAATTAATACCCCTGGCAACCTGATTGTTCTCGGTGTGTCTGCCAAGGAGGCGCACGCCAGTTTATGATTCAAAGTTGACGTAATGCTCGTTTTTTTTTTTGTCTTTGGTAAACACTTGAGAATATGACTCCTGGGGGTGAGATTCTGAGTGGCCTTGAGCACATCACCGATAGGATCAAAACAGACAATACCTATCATGCGGTTTTCATGAGCACGTTTGTGTGTATTGACCAAATCATCAGGGGGTGACACACTTGGCAACGCTGACACATTAACCCACACTGACTCTTGCACCACAGCTGTCGTCTAGGGTTTTGTCACCTGCCAAGATTGTTAAGCACTGTTCACTCAAGTCTAATTCTGAATTACAGAAAACTTTTTAAAACCTATTGTTTCCCAAATACTACACAGGGTATATTTACACCTGATCTACGGTTTAAAAGCTGTTTGCTACCTTTTAGACCAGATGAAGCTACACGGATGACAGATATGGGATATATAAATAAGAAAGGAGAGAATATGATAATGAAGTAGTGTGGATGTTTAATATTTGTTTACTTTAAGCACTGTATTGTAGAGAGCAGAGGTTGGGTCCAAACAGTAGTTAATAATAATCGTGTGATGTAGAAGGTGCAGGTTTATTAATAACAGTTAAAATAATTTTTGATAAGCATACCTCTGGGACCAGTGAAGGTATTAGGTTACCTAAGGATACAGGTACAAGGGAGGTGGAAAGAATTAAATTAAAAAGAGGAAGGTTTGTCATAGGGAGTAGAGCTACAGGAGGTGCCTCTGGGCTCAGATACATGTAAAGAAAGTGAATTTCATAAGCATCTTGACACTTAAAATAACAGTACAGTAGTGTAAGGCTCACGATAATAGTCCATTTCATCGAGTGTTAACAGTTAAGTTAGCAGTAGAATATGGTTCAAAATAAGACTGTCACCAGAGTATTGGCAGTTAAAAGTAGATTACAGTATAAGATAGTAGCCAGCAATGAAAAACATCTTAAGTCATCTATGAAGAACAAACCAGGAGACATTTATAAAGAACAATCTGGGAGACATCCATGAAGAACAACCTGGGAGATATCTAGGAAGTACATCTCTGAATATAAACCAGGAGAGTCACCTTGTGGGACTGGAATGGTACAGAGATCTGCCTGGTGTACTGCATAATAATCTAGTGACAAGTGCTGCATACAGAAGACATATTACTCACTCCTGTTGCCTCTCCCCAACCTCTTCCTTATACTGTACATTCTCCTTCTGTTCCTTCACACATCTTCCTCTCATTTATTCTTCATTCTTCCTTCCTATAGCCTTCTCCACTCCTTCCAACATTTTCACTCATATTCCTCCTAATTTAACTTCACCCCTCTACCTAACCTTTTTATCATCCACTCAATAGGTACTGTACAGGTAATCCTAGAGATACAAAATTATGGTAGCATTAAAGGTAAATGAAATAGTATTTTAACCGTATTACTTATTCTTATTTATTCATTTCCTATCTTACGTTTTTATGCTTTACGTAGGGTGTTTTGAGGGTGAATTTCCGTGGTCCGGCACAGGTCAGGTCCCGAGGTTTCCGGACTAGAGGGGTACAACCTGTATAAGCAGGGGAAGCTTTCATTTCTCAAAATAGTACCTGTAGTGTCAATTTATGAAATTCGTATAAACGAATTTTTCCATCTCAAATGCTCGTATCTCGAGGGATACCTGTACTCAATTTCTCATCTTTACAATATAGAGCAATCATTGGTGCAAACACACATGACAGTTACTTGAATCACCCAGGGATTAAGTCATAGGTCAACACCAGAGACAACTATCTAGTGTTATTTTTAAGATGCTTTACAATGGAAAACCAGAGGAGGAACTCATTCCAAACAATTGGATACTTGCAATACACCATCAATCAGTTGTTATATTTCCTAACCTCACTTCAATTCTCGGTGGTCCTTATTTATATTCAGGATTCTGTTTAGAGATGTGACAGGTCAAATATAGTTAGTAAAATTTAGGTAATCTTTATTCAAACTAAACAAAATCAGTAAATAAATTGGAAATGCATAATTCTTTGGAAACCCTTAGCTTCAAATAATTTCATTAAAATACAGAGCATTTTATGGACTCTTTTGAAGTTTTTCTTTTTGTTTTTTATATTAGGAACACAAATGTTATTGCTCAAGAGAAAAATGATCACTCCTGTTAAACCCCAAACACTAACTAAAACTCCCACTGTTTTAAAAGTAATAAGAAAAAATTAAAAATCAAGAAACAGGAATGAAAACTTTTCTCTTCTCTCAATATAACAAAAAGACTAGAAAATGAAAATTTATACATGCATAGTTAATATATATATTTAGTATAAAGTGCTGCATTTTTCTATTTACAGCAATGATGGTATAAAAATAATGAACTAACCTTGGGTGTTACACCCTGTACACTGTAAAATATAACCTATAGTTAATATCACAATTACATTCCACATGAACACTGCATTAAGGCACTTGCTGCACGTTATGGAATGATCTTAAAATTGTAAAACAAACTTACATCATGGGGCCACACGATCCATGGCAGAACTTTGTCCTGGTCAAAATCTCTTGGAATAAGCAGCAAACTGTAGTGATTGCAACACTTGACTGTGGGAGTTCTTTACATATAAAATTATGTTTTGTGCAAGGACGCTGAGCTCTTCTTGTGCTTATATCTCCAGACTTCTTTGGCATCAAATGTTATTTAACATGGAAATTTAAATTCTCTGCTTAAACCTCATTTTGAATTCACAGGACTAATTCATGCAAATTTAAATAACCAAATTGGTCAAAAAATTGATATCCGTACAAGAAATAATTTCAAACATACTTTTAACAAAAAAAAAATGCAACAGAAACAACAGCACCTGGCATAAAGAAACACTTGATGAACAGTGACTCGCTGGCCAATTACAATAAATGTACTGTACATATAGTCATCATTGGACCGAGGCACAAACATTCTAAATACAGAATTGAGCTGACAGGGTCTCCTGGTTTACCTACCATAAACGTTGACGATGATCATGATGCCGTTATGTCTGAGCAATATTACTAGCTACTCTGAAAAACCTGTAATATTTGTACTCGCACGCTCTGTTTCAGAGTTCTCGTGTAAGCCACGTTACTGCACGAGTTACACAGTCACGGTAATTCAGCTTTCACATAATGAAGGACGTTAAGGCCAGTCAGAAAATTGCTGATATAAAGCCACATTTTCAGCAAAAATCAAATGAAGTGACTTTTAATATTATGTCAAGACAATACAAGATGCTTAACAGCTAACATGGTGATAGTGACAGCAGAGGACCATTAACAACTCATAATATTGCCTCAATTTCCTCCTCTAGTAAATATTAAATAAATAAAATGCTTTACAAAAGGCAATTTGTCCCACTGTTAGGGAAATATAGCTCCAATGTATTTATGAATACTGTACTAAGAAGGCTGGCCACTAGTCTAAATTTCTGGGCTGTCAAGACACATCTAGGGCTTACACACACACAGACACACACACACACACATCTTGGTGGTGTACGAACTTACTGAAAGCTCAATTTAATAAACAAAATAACTCAAAAGTTTCACCAACTAGTGTGGTCATACTGCAAATACCAGCCAAAGCTGGCAACACACCCTAGCTTATTACAAATAATGTCAATTACAAAACAGTCCAGTTTTCTTATGTACTAATTCATGAATGTGTAGTAATGTATTCAGTCCAACTAACTAGAAACAAAGAATCCTTGAACAGAACAAATCTTCTAAAAGTAGCTGTTTAAATGTCATGAAATTTCATAAACAATTAACCAAAATTATAATGGGAGAACATTGATAAGAAATTTAGTTAAATTTTTGGTCTTACTGATTAGTCTCATAAAATATAAGTAGAAATACCCTGTACTACAATATATGTATCATGAATTAAATTCTTGTTATTTTTGTACTTGAGAAGGAAATCAATTAACATGGGGAACAATATAACGTAAATACAGTACTTCCTCTAGTTGTCAAACACATTAATAGGTCGTCATTTACATCTGGTTATTACAAGAAACATAGCAGTAAATAAGACCTTGATATTAGTCAAAACACAACTTGCTCTTGAACTGTCACAACTCAACATTACATAGAACAGTAGCAGTTCCAGGTGACTGCTAACTACACTCTCTTACCAAACTAATTAATCCCATCCTTTTACATTAATCCCACGTTGATGCTGTCTCTCTAATGGCTGAGCTACCAGTAACACTACCAAAGAAGAAAGGCTTTTTAGTCCCCAGGTCTGTAAAGATATAGAAGACATATGATGATGTACATGATTTAGTGAACCGATAAATTTTATGGCAGATAATTCCAAAGTACAATTGGTAACCTTCATTTAAGAATAACAGGATTTACATTTGCTGTACAGCCAAACAAATAAGTACATAATAACACACTATAAATGTATCTACCACACGCTGCAAAAATCAATCATGAAAAATAAGACCAATGTTATTGGAGTTTCACGTTAAAGTAAAATCATAGTGTGCTTGTAATTAAGAAACAACACAATTCTGAAATTCAGCTAATACACAGTGCAAGAGAATGATATCCCGGATTCATCAGTTATAAAAAATTCTGTGATACCAAGACTTGTAAAATACCGATATACAGCATTACCCCGCCTAACGCGGTTTCACTTAACGCGTTTTTTCATATACGCGGTGCCTCGCCAGAGCTGAACTTTCACTTAACACGGATTTTTTCCACATATACGCGGTGAGTGTCCGGCTCGAGACGCTATTTTTAGATTTGCCCCACCCGCCACCCTGCCTGACTGCCTGTTTTAGCTCATAAAATTCATACAAATTACCCGGC
The DNA here is from genome assembly GCA_958450375.1 of Homarus gammarus. Classification (NCBI taxonomy): domain Eukaryota; kingdom Metazoa; phylum Arthropoda; class Malacostraca; order Decapoda; family Nephropidae; genus Homarus; species Homarus gammarus. Next base: position 3,028,078 of record CAUDMG010003875.1, on the reverse strand, counting down.
CAGAATATAATTTACATTGCTGGAATTCTTATAATTTGGTGATCATTTTGAATATAAACATCATATATTTTGCATTAGACATACAAATTTTAGATAAAATGTTTTCTCTAAGTAAATATGTTATCTTTTGTGCAAAATATATGACATTTATATTCAAAATATTCCTGGTCTTACAAGGAATCCAGCAACGTCAATTATATTATCCTAACTTTAGTTTGAGGCATCATTTATTAAAATTTAGTGGTTTTCCCCCAAAAATTTCTCAGAGAGGGAAGAGCCAGCAGTGTAGTGTGAGAAGAGGGGGAGGGAGTTGAGTCCATTATTTGAATGGACATTAACTTGGCGACTGTATTTCTCTTAAGTATTAATTGTGTGCATGTACCATCATGAAATTAAGATGTTATTTTTACTACAACATAGTTATGCGTCTTCAAAAAGTGGAGTTTGGGGGTCGGGCTGGTTTCTATTGGAATGAATCCCATATGTTCTGTTGTTCACTTAACGCGGATTTCACTTAACGCGGGACCCTCTGGGTTCTATTGACCGTGTTAAGTGGGGTACAATTGTACAGTAAAAGTCCAAAAATCCGGACTTTTCGAAAAACTTTTTTTTTTTTTAGCGGGCTTTTGTGCGCCACAGCTGCACAGCGACAACAAGCAACCACGTGGTCGCCACTTTAAAACGAGCAATCAAACTGTGACAACATACCGTATTTACTCGTCTATAACCGCCCCTCGTTTATAGGTCGATCCTCATTTTTTTTACCAAGAAATCGTTAATTTATGATATTCCTCGTTTATAGTTCGACCCAAATTGTTTACTATTTATTATTACGACACTTTGCATTGAAACGCGGGTAGTTTCAACAAAAATATTGTATATTTCCATTCAAGTATTTATTCAAGTCAATTAGGAGGGAATATTATTGTAATACAACAGTTTTTTAACTAAACCATTCGAAAAGCGATTACGGTAACATCTTTTGAACGAAAGAAAGCGAAAGTCATTGTTTTCGTCACGATTTTATCCCACTTTCCACTGTAATACGTACGTAATTTCAGCAAAAATATTACATTTCCGTGAATGTATTATATCAAGCACAGTATGAATAGAATATCACTAATATAACTGAATTTTAACCGAAAACTATTGAAAAAACGAGTAACATCTCAAGAACATCGGAAGCTTAGGTAAAAGTCTTTTGTTTTCATCATGTATTTTATCCTATTTTACATTGAAATACATCACGTTTCAGCAAAACTACTATTTATTTCCGAGAATATATTCATTCAGGCGCAGTTTAGGTAAAACATATGTGTGATGTAATAGTTTTTTAACTGAAAACGATTCGAAAAACACGTACCCTCTAGCCCTGTTCAAGGAGAGGGCTGAGAGAAGCTATTTGGTGCTGCAGACGATGACAAGAAAAATGATGTTGATGGATTTTAATGAAAATATTCAGAAATATAGTATCGTAATATTTATTCAAGTCAATTAGGATAGAATATTATTGTAATACAACAGTTTTTTAACTGAAAACCATTTGAAAAGCGATTACGGTAACATCTTTTGAACGAATGAAAGCGAAAGTCCCACTTTCCACTGTAATACGTAAGTCATTTCAGCAAAAATATTACATTTCCGTGAATGCATTATATCAAGCACAGTATGAATAGAATACCATAGTAATATAACAATATTTTGAGTCCTACTCTTTCCATTTACAGAGTACTGTACAAGCCAATAATAATGGCTCCTAAAGAGATAAACTTCGTTGTGTGAAGAGAAAGCACACTTTGAAATTGAGTGACAAACTTGAAATAATTAAGAAACTAGAACGTGGTGTGAGCAATACTGTTCTAATGGAAACATACGACATTGGAAAGTCTACAATTTATGATATAAAAAAGGCAAAGAATATAATTCTAGAATTCACAGCTTTTTCATTAAAACTGCTCGTTTTGATCAATGAAGCATGCTATATCTGCTAATGAATAAACTATCAAAATGTACCTGTTCATCTCTTCTTTATTCCTCCTTAAATTTGAATTTTAAAAGTACTGCCTGAGAATCCGGAAAATCCGAAAATCCGGACCGACCCAATCCCCAAGCAATCCGGATTTTTGGACTTCTACTGTACTTGTAAACTGCAATTAATATACAGTACACATAAAGGCCTAGATTATGTTAAAAAAAGATTCTAAGCATTTTATTCTCTTGCACACATGGTCGAGTCTGTCTCGTCCAATTTCATTTATTCATACATGAAAAGCAACAACTAACCCTTGATGGCCATAAGTATCCGCTTCCGGTGTCCAAATATCTTTATTCCAAGTTCTTTGAGATCTGTGTCATCAAGAGTCAGGAACATATTTACATCAACTTCTTGTGCTGTAAATACATCTGAAAAGTACACACACAAAAGTGAGTTAATATGAATATTATGTTCATACAATTAATATCCTACATTCAAAACACAAGTGTGGATGTTTCCAGCAATGCAGAGCTTCAACTGACTGAGTTTGAGATGCTCGATGATCATTGGCAAATAAACATGGTTTTAAGGCACCACTTTTTACAAACTTGAAGCCTGTACACGGTGAAGTCAGTGCTGTGGAATTTTCAATTTCTCAGACTTTCCTTGCTACAGTGCTCATATTATTTCCACTTTAATTTCTTTACACAGCATTTTCCATTACCTTTTAGCACTGTTAATCTCAAGTTCTATAACTTTGGTGTTTCTTTGAGGGATTTCTCTCAAGTATTAATTGTGTGCATGTACCATCATAAAATTAAGATATTATTTTTACTAGAACATAGGTATTGAGTCAGAAAAAGTGGAGTTTGGGGGTCAGTTGGTCTCTATTTCATTTAATCCCATATGTTATGTTGTTCACTTTACGCGTTTCTCACTTTCCGCAGTACCCTGTGGGTTGAATTAACCGCGTAAAGTGAGGGTTCACTGTATATATATATATATATATATATATATATATATATATATTTCATTAGCCCAATAAAGCACATACAGTACCTGTAACCCTCACAAAATAATTCTGTACTATGCTCTGTGACCTAGCTGGTCTTCACTTCCCTCTACCCATGAAGCCCATCAAAAGATATCACTACAGAGAATCAGTATTTGGTTAAGTTGGTGGTCATCTTAATCCAAAAGCAACAAACTTCCCGCCAACAGGAGTATAAAAATACCAATGAAGACTTACCAATATACTGTCCTAACTGCAGATCAGTGAGTATGGATGTGATGTCCGACTGCTGACTTGAGTGACAAACGCTCTCTCGAGGCCGAGACAGCACACAGTCCATAAAATTACTGGCCGACAAGTTTACAGGTGGCCGATGCACTGTCATGCTATTATCACTACTCCCGACAGAACTTGACCCAAGCTGCAAAAATTAAATTACCTCACTTTATATATATATTTAAACTATACCAGATCTTCAATCAGTGAACATTTCTTAGTACAGCACTGTATCAAGGTTAACACAAAAAATAATTATTATACAAGTACAGCTTTCGTGTACAGTGGACAAGTATATTTCACTATCATATATGAGATTTTATACCAGTTGTAGATTCAAGTCACAGAAATTTGGCTATAAAAAGGCTGACGTGGATTCCACAAGAGTTGATATGTCTCTCTGGGATAATGTATACATTTATGTTATAGGTCATTATAACAATTGAAACACTAGTACAAAATGTTTTTCTCTGAATCAAATGCCTTCCTAACAACTACAGTAAAACCTCAATAACTTGACTAATTGGGGCAGACCCCAGTCTGAATAAATATTATTATTGTCCTTTCCTCCACCCTTCTTGCACCCTTCATCTAATACAGGGGTTCTGAACCTGGGGTCCATGGATGGGCTTCAGGGGGTCCGTGAAGGTCAGATAAAAATATAACATTTATCTTCAATCCAAACAACAACCTTCACATTGAAATGAACTTTTGAGCAGAATTAAAGTTTTGTTTCGTTAATTTGCACAAGATGATTGTACATGTATTTCATTTTTGTATGGAGTGGCCATTAATTTTTGCATAAAAAAGTGTGAAACATAATTCTTTAAGATTGTTCACTTTATTCATACTTTGTTTATGTCATACACTGTATGACGAAATGAATTTTCAATAAAATAAAGTATATTCATTGCATGCAAAGTTGTGTTTATGTGCATTTTTCTAGGGAGGGGGTCCATAGCTTTCACCAGATTCCCAAAGGGGTCCGTGACTCAAAAAATGTTAAGAACCACTGATCTAATAGTTCCCTAACAAATGTGAGATGGGAATAAAATAAATCCTTTCATAGCTAAGGATATTTCAGGAGTGTTTTAAACTACTGTCTCTCCTCGACTTACGAAAACCCGGACATATGACCGCCATGGTAGAGTAAAATATTTTTCACATTACGTATTTTCGAGTTCCAACGTTTGGTCGTAATGTGACCCCGTACAATAGCTGGGCCGCCTCGTGGTGTACAGCATCCACGCCGTAACCCGCTCAGTTGTTGTTAGTGATCGCGCTGTGTACTGACAAAATTTTCGTTTGTAATTCCCTTTAAAATGGCTGGCAAGCATAAAAGTGAGAGTTCTCGTGGTGCTGAGAAGAAAAAGAGACAGTCAATTAATTTTGAGATGAAAATTTAAATACTTGTAAAGCAATATGAAAATGGAAAAACAGTAGCAACCATTTCACACGACAGTATCAACAATTTTGAAGGACAAGGAACGAATTTGTGCGGTAGTGAAAGGGTCAGCAACTATAAAGGGAACAATAATAACGAAAAAAAGACAAGGTCCTCTTCATGAGATGGAGAAATTACTTGTGATGTGGATGGTAGATCAGCTGCAAAAGCATGTATCCTTAAGCCTTCTAATCATACAGGCTAAGGCAAGAAGCCTTTTCGAAAGCCTGAAAGAGCAGGCAGGAGATAAGTGCGACCAAAACTTCACAGCAAGTCATGGGTGGTTCCAAAGATTTAAGAAACGTTACAGTTTGCACAGCGTAAAGGCGAGTGGAGAGGCAGCAAGTGCTGATGTGGGTGCTGTTGAAGCTTTTAAGGAGCTAGATTGTGTTACCGTAGAGGGAAATTATTTGTCTGAGCAAATATCTAATGAGGATGAAACTGGAAGCGCATGCCAGAACAGACATACATCCACAAAGAGGCGAAAACCATGCCGGGATTCAAGGACCGAATCACAATTCTGGGGGGGGGGGGGGGGGGATGTAGTTGGTTTCAAGGTAAAACCCTTCATGATGTACCATTCAGAGAACCCAAGGGCTTTTGAAAATGTCAGCAAGCATACACTGCCAGTGTTTTATTGCAGTAATAAGAAAGCTTGGATGACCCTAGCACTGTTTGAGGATTGGTTCCCGAGTTGCTTCATTCCACGAGCCAAGGAGTATTGTCTGCAACAAGCGGTTGCCCTCAAGACTTTATTAATTTTAGATGGTAATGATCCGGGACACCCACCACACCTGGACGACCTGCACCCTGATGCTAAGGTAGTCTACCTTCCACCTAACACTAGCTCTATCATCCAACCCATGGATCAAGTTGGTATTGCTGCTATTAAAGCGTATTATTTATGCATGACCTTCGCACAGGCTATTGCTGCTACTGAAGGTGAGAAAACACTCTAGAGTGTTTTGGAAGGACTACAACATTTTGCAATGTACAAAGCACATAGCTGCAGCATGGAATGAGGTTACAGGTCAGTGCATGAATGGAATATGGAAGAAGGTCCTGAAAAGATATGTGAACAGTTTCAAAGGATTTAATGAAGATGAAGCAATTTCCGAGATTAGTAGCAAGATAGTGCAGATGGGTAAACAGCTTGAGTTAGAAATTGATAATGAAGATGTTGAGCAGTTGGTGGAAAGTATAGCAGAAGAGCTAAGTAACGAGGATCTTATTGAACTGGAGGCACAGAAATTTGCAGAGGAAGAAGACACACAAAATGTAAAAGAAGAACCTGTACCCCCCAAAAGGTTTTCAGTGAAACAAATGGCAGAGGCATTTGCTACTATTAATAAGGGGATGCAAATGTTTGAAGAAATGGATCAAAATGTTGAGAGTTTTGCAAAAGTATACAGACTGATCCAAGATGCACTTGCTTGCTGCAGGGAGATTTACAATGAAAAGAAAAGGCAAACTGTGCAGTATAATTGGACATATTTTTTAAGAAGTCCCCCACTGCTGCCTCTTCACTCCCTAAAGATCCAATACCTTCAACAACCAAGTATGTTTGCCTGTCTGAAGAAAGCAAACTTGATGACCCACCCAGCCCTGTCTCCTCCTCTGCTTCATCCAATTAATGTAGTCTCCATGCTTAATTAAAAAATTATTGATGCCCCGTAGGCATTCAGCTGACTACATTAAAGGTAAGTGCACAGTAACACTTTATTCCTTTTTCATTAGTGATTACTTTTACTGTACTGTATTTCAATTTAGAATTTCTATTTATTATTTTCGCCTTTTCGACTTACGACCTGGTCGACGGGACAGAACCCCGTCTTAAGTCGAGGAGAGACTGCATCGTGATTACCTGTGTCATATGTGATGGATAATGTAGGCTGGACAGAGCCTGACACGATGCAAAGTCTCCACCTGTACTGTCTTGTTGCTGCCATTCTTCCCATCCTTCTAATCCTCCTTTCTGTAATTAAACAACATGTTATTAAAGTAAACAATTTTACATTAAATTTTCCCCAACTATACTTTACTTTATCCTCTTTGGCACCGAGTGGTCTGTTAACCTATACAGTAGTTTATATACATCTACTCTTCCACAGCTATAATTTCTACACGTGTTATCTTCCTCTTCAGAGCTTTACTGCATCTGGGGACAGGAACAAAAACCTTGAGGCCTGTATAATTACCCACAGTCACTAATGAGCCAGTCCTTCATTAATCATAGATCCAGTGTTAGTACACAAGAAAACGGGAGCACCCAGAGAAAATTTGCTATGTTTGTTAGGGCCACAATGGATAACTACTTTCCTCATATCTGACCAGTTTTTGAGATGGCATGCAGTGGTGAGACAAGAGTGCTACAGCTGTACCACCACTTTCTCTTCATTAGCTACAGTAACATTTACAAACCAGTTGTCACCATGGAGGACTGAATTAGAGAGAGAAAAGAAAAAGTTTATACTGAGGTAATGATGGTTGAAGCACTGAAAATACTAGAGGAAAAGTACAAATGTTCACACTGACAATAGATATATGAACAACAAGAAGTGATTAAAAAGAGGCACCTGTGAGTTTGCTTCCTGAGGGTCCTCTCATGAAGCTACAAAACAAATACAAAAGGTTTACCTGGTTAGCCTTAAGCAGCCTGCTCTCCTGCAACTTCTGTCGGATCATAAAGCCCGGCGTACTTTTACTGAACCCATATCCTGACCAGCTGGACGTTGGAGTACGAGGACTTGAGTTAACTTGCTCTTTCATAGCTGTTAAATAAGAAACAGTTACAAGACAAACAATGTTTTTTTTCAACACTGTAGCTTTTATTGAGAATTATTTCTAACCACTGTTGGTTCATAAGGTTATATTAAGCATAAAAACAACTATCAAAAGATTGCCAAGCACCCACAACCACAACAGTCTGGACCTCTGTCACTGCTAATCTCCATGAAACTAAGATACAGTAATGATAGTTTGAGATTTGTAGGTAGGCACACCTACCCAATATGTAGTAAAAAGCACAAATATTCCATATTTCATTGAAAAATCATATTTAACTTATCAACAAGAATAGCATCTTAATACTGTACATTATATTTGTATGATTTTGTGGGTGTACAGGTACTGTATACATGCTACAATTTTCAATTCTAAATTTTTCTGCAAGTCTGTACAAATTTCAGAGAAATTCCTTTATCTTAAGAATGCGAACAGCTGGTTCTCACTGAATAGACACTTTCGAGTTGTACATGGATGATATTGTTACACTCCCAAGTTCATGAGGGTGAACTGTTCTAAAGTAGTCTAGTCCAAGAAAAGTTAAGTTCTCCAAAGGATAAGCCCACTCTGTTTCAGTGATACAAAATGAGAATTGGACATGAAATTGGAACAATATAAGGTGATAAAAATTTTCACTAACAAACTCTGTGAAACATTGACAGTGGAGAAATTCTAATTTGCATTCTCACTCAATATAAGAAGAACGAGGGATTTTAGTTCCCTTTATCATATTCACACTTGCTTCTAATAAAACTCAGTGCCACTAACCCAGGCCAGATAGTTAGTCATGGTGTATGAACAATTAATTAATAGGAAAAAGTCAGTAAGATCTCACAGCTTTATTACCGAAATTAATTACGTCTCATTTGAACTGGGTGTAATTATGAATCGTCTTTAATCTCAAAAGGTATAAGATTAAACTTGGAATTTCAAGTTAAATATATGCTATAACTGCAAATGGCTCTTGAATTTTTTTGATATATAAGCCCGTTCGTTGTGAAGTGGCACTGTAATGAAAATGCCTAATACAGGTAGTCGTCGACTTACGACCTAGATTGGTTACGGCCGCCCGGTCGTAAGTCGGCCTATGTTATAATTACCTTACGTATATTATAATGTGTAATGATAATATAATCATCTTAAAGTCATATTTTATCAACATTTTCTTTGTTCATTATTGTTACAGTCGTCAGGTTTAAGTAAATCACTGCATACTACAGTACAATTGGTTTATTATTTACACAACATACAAAAAAAAAAAATACAGGTGCAAAACATATAAAACATTTTAGTTGCAAAACATACAAACACATACAAACATACAAAAAACATCTTATTGGCCGCTGGTGCTTGGCTGTGGATCGTCGATGTCGTCAGCTGGGGCAGCCTTTGGGGTAGCCGGAGGAGTTGTTTTTTTCATGAACATGGTGAGCTTTGTCTGAATTGTTCGTTTCTTCTTCTCCTCGTAAATTTCTTGATACGGACGAAACGAATTGCGTGCCATCCGCTCAATCCTTGCAAATCGTTCGATGTTTGGGTCCATTCCTTCAAAATGGGCAAGAAGTTTATTCAGTAGAGATAAACCTTCTGATAATCCCTTAGTGGCAGGTTGAGGAGTAGATGAAGACAGTTTCCTCTTGGTAGACATCTTGGGGGGGTGGTGGTTCAAGAAAAATTTCCAAGACAAAAGAAAGGCACAAGGCAAACAGACACGGAGGGAAGTGTGCTGTACCAGCGAGCGTGTTTGTAATTGAGCGCGGGGATGCGCACGGCTCCAGCTCCCGGCAGCGCCAGGAGGCTGGGGCCAAAACTGTCGTACCGCCGGTCGTAAAGTCGAACAGACGTAAGTCGCATAGGTCGTAAGTCGACGACTACCTGTACATACTTCTTCATGATGATAATACTCTAATAACAAAATACCTTACTATTATAATCAGTACTAATCAACAAACTTATAATCTGCAAAAAAAACTAAAATTTCTCTAAAATTATTATATTTACTTTATATACTGTACTGTACAGTATGCCGGTTCACACAGCAAGAAAGCCCAGTTGGGTGAAACACTAAACAATAAATAAAATATTCAGACATACCCTTAGCTGCTTGAACTTTCTTTGAACTGTAGTCAGAAAGTGATGTCATCTTCTGTGCAGCCATTTCAATATGCTTCTTCTCACAACCAGGAGCCCGTCGATCAATGTCTGTCAGCAGTGCAGATATTGCTGCAATGAGTAAACCAAGTAATACATTAATAACAAACTTTTTCAGAGTGACAATGGTAGACTCTTGGAACAATCTACCAGTGTGTGTTGTGATGACACCAAGTGTAAGCTCTTTTAAGACCAGACTAGACCAACATTGATGCAAGTACAGATATATTCTGGAGGCAGAACATACCCACTACTTGCCAACAGTACATAATCGAGACATGACCGACCGCCCAGGCGGCTAATGAGCCTATCAGTGGCGAAGAGGATAATTGTAAAAGGTAAGCAAAAACAGTCACTCAAGAAATAATCAAAATAACACTTGAACAAAGACAATCTTACTAAACACTTTATTTACTGTCCAGGGATCTTATTGTGGAATGGGAACACTTTACTTTACTCTCGCTGCCTCCTATCAGCTCATACTACAATAGAAAGATCACAACTTTCAGCAACAATAAGGAACTCCTTAATTATTAAATGCAAACCATCTTTAAGATGTTAAAACAATTCAGTCCACATGGTACTATTTCAAACTGACATTGAATACCTGAGCTATTTGTAGACTGAGTCAACCCAATGTAAAAATCTGGCACAGTCCTGTGTTTGGAGTGGGTATACAATGGACCCACATTTTAATTTTTTGTAAGAAAGGAAATGAAAGCCCTTGACAAAACTATTAAGAACAATGGAGGGATCCTACACAGGCCATTGGCCTTCTTCCCTCAGCATGGATACCTCTAGTTTAAGTGGCCATTAGGTAAATAAGTTAATAATGAATGCAGGTAAAGAATGATATAATCTACATAAATTGATGTTACTCAAAGCATTAGTTGGACTTTCCACAAATGCGTTGTAACCATATGCTCAGAGTACAGCAAAACAACAATTGTGTTGACATGATTAATGCAACAATTACCATTCATTCCATTTGCGGGAGTCGACTCCGAATCACCATATGGATTTTGGTGTGAGGAGGAGGACATACTGATGATTTGGTCTGGTGATTGGTCACGAGGAGATGGCGCTGGTGACGAGAGAGAGCTTCCACTATTACTACTTGTTCCACATGAGGCATCTGCAATAACATCAACTAATAAAATGTCAACTACCTTTTCCATATCCCCACCATTTCTCTGAAAATTTTAAACCATTCCTATTTCCAATATAATACAGTATACAGCATAATAACCGGTCTGCATGATTTTGTTTTTTTTTTCAAAGTAACGTGTGTCTTAACCTGATTTTAATGTTGATTTCAGATAGGACTTCAGTTTTCATCTATCACGCAAGGTTTATTGGCAAATGGATCCTTGAGGCAAAGGCCATTGTTCAGTGTCACATCAGCAGCTGTAGTGTTAAATCTCCTTGTTTTGCTCTACTAAGATACTCTTCCTGCTGTAAATATGCCTTCTCGTGGTTGTCTGAACAATCCAAATGTATTCTGCTACATATGTGGGTGTTCTGTTGTGCATAAGCAACGACAAGAAATAACCGCAGTGATGAAAAATGCATATTTTTGCCTACTTTGGAGTGAAATTAGGGGATTTAGATAAACCATGGGTGCCACATAAAGTACTGTATGTCGCACTTGTGTTGAAGGTTTAAGACTGTGGAAATACGGTAAGGAAAAAAGCTATGCCATTTGGAGCCCCTATGGTATGGCGGGAACCTAAAAATCATTGTGATAACCGTTACTTTTGCCCTGTGAAGATAAGAGGGATATAATGCAAAAAATAAACATGGTATCATTTATCCCAGCACCCCATCTGCCATGAGACCAGTGCCACATGGTCCCGAGGTTCCAGTCCCCATTCCACCAGATGTGTTGCTGTCTGTGTCACCAGAATCTGACAGCGATTCATCGTCAGGTAACGGAAGTGATGTTTATCAACCTAAAGATCAAGGTTGAAATCAAAGAATTTATTGAGCAGACATATTTTTCATGTATAGGCAACATGAACAAGAACTAGTTCAAATTTTTTTCCAAGGAAGGATCCTTGGTTTATTGTAAAAATGTCTCGTTTAATTAACTATTTTGGCATTACCTAAACAGCTACTGAATGGAGGTTGTTCATGGATTCTTCAAAAACAAGTCTCAAAGGAGTTTTACTTCATAATGGAAATGCATTTTCATCAATTCCTGTGGCTCACTCTGTTCATCTTAAGGAAACTTATGAAAATTTGCAGAAGCTTCTAGAGAAAGTTCATTAAAAAGATCATGGTTGGTTGGTTTGTGGAGATTTCAAATTTATTACTTTGTTGCTTGGTCAACAGAGTGGATTCACAAAAATGCCATGTTTTTTGTGCGAGCGGGGAAGCAGAGCAAGACGTGAACATTGGGGGGGGGGAACACTGGCCACCTAGACAGACTCTTGTGCCAGCTTCAAAAATATTCTACATGATCCATTGATTGACCCTAAGAAAGTGCCGTTGCCTCCTCTGCATATTAAATTAAGGTTAATGAAACAATTTGTAAAAGCCCTAGATAAGGAAAGTGATTGTTTCCGGTACATATGCAGGGAACTTCCATCAGTCATATATGAAAAAATCAAAGCTGGCATTTTCGTGGACCCTCAAATCCGAAAGTTATTGGACCACCAATTTGAAGAATCCGTGAACCAGTGTGAGAATGAAACATGGAATAGTTTCAAGAATGTTGTGTATAGTTTTTTAGGCAATAGAAAAGATTTAAACTATCAAAACACTGTTGAAGGTATGTTGAATAAATTTAAAAACATGGGTTGCAATATGAGTGTAAAGGTGGATTTCTTACATTCCATCTTGAGTATTTTCCTGAAAATTTAGGTAGTTTAAGTGTAAAGGAAGGTGAAAGATTTTACCTGGACATTAAGGAAATATTGAAGAGGTATCAAGGAAGGTGAACATGATGGCAGACTACTGCTGGATGCTGAAGAGAGATTGTGCCAGTAAAAAAATTGCCAGAAAATAAAAAAGGAAAGTTTCACCCATCCTTGAAGCCTAATATTATGTTCATACATATTCAAATATATATCATTTTTTCTGTATTTACAAGCAAATAGCCTTAATCACAATAATCTTAAGGTTTAGTTAACTTTGAAGCCTACTGAATTGTCTTATTTGTATTTTCTTGTCATATTTGTATGTTGTATTTGTATTTAGTTATATTATATTGTCTTATTGGTAATAAAGTGTGACATGATAGAACAAAACAAAGTTAATTTTTGAAATCCTTGATAAAAAAGGAATCAGACTCAAGTCTGTTTTAAAACATCATTCAACTTTTCTTAAAATGCAGACCGGTGTTACAGTATAATATTTGGTTTTACAAAGTTATTTATTGGATCCACATGAAAACTAGCAACATGGGAAATATTAATATCTAAAACATACCATACTGAAGGCCATAACTGCAAAATTTGGTTCAAGGAACCATCTTGGCACATTCACATTGCCTTCCATCACTACCTATAACAATTTTCTTGATATTCTTGTCAAACTTATCTTTATGGACAAAAACAGACAACAGCAAGCTGATTATTGTATTACTCTGTCTGAGCTGGAAGGACAAAAGTCCACCTCATAATTACAATACACAAATACTGTACTGTCATACCCTCAGCACCGTTGGACACTGTCATGCTGCCGAGCCCACTGACAAGAGAATTTAGGTTTACTCCTGAACTGACTCCAAGTCCTCCACAATGCTTCGGTTTGATGCAGTTGTTATTCATGTTACTTGACATGATGCTGTTGTTATTGTTACAGTTAGAAGTGCCGGAGCGAAGGAGCAAGTCTGCTGCATAGTACGAGGCTGTGTAGAAAAACATTAAGGCCTCTAAGATACAGTAATTTCATAAAATCATGTAGTTCAACGACAGTTTATAGCATGTGTTGATGAGGCCAAGTCAGTTATATCTTTCAAAAAACAATCCATCCCAATTTGAGGTTATGTTACACTTAGAATAGCCTTTATAAAAAATAGATTATACAAGTATCCTCAACTATAAGAACGTTCACTACCGGTATACTGTATGCAAAATTCACTAATCCAAAAATTTTTCTTACATCTATTTCTCACTGTCCAAAAAGTAATAGTGTATTCACTTACACAAAAAATGGTAAGGCATTGTATATAAAATTATGTAAAAAATTAAATGCCTGTATCAAAATCACAGACTGCCACCCATAAGCTATATAAGTAAATTACAACAAGTGTAATTAATCAGTGAAATCCACAGCCTCCGCTATAAAACATCCATAATGACAGGGTATGGACATCATGTTTCACCTTGTGGGATAGTTGATGAACATGTGCTTTGCATACTAACTAATAATCCTGAAATAAACTCAGGGCTAAGTGAAAAAACAAAAACTAAAGAAAATGGAAAAAGAGGGAGGAAAAAAAAGTGCACTCACAAGTATGGTCGAATAACATGTTGTTATACTGTGAACGCGAAAGGTGTGTGGGGGGCCGACTACTAGAGGTTGTCAGGCCTCCCCACAGTGCAGTAGGGTGAACCTGAGGGCTGGGAGTGCCTGTAGGAGATGGGAGTGGGGAAGAACCACCACTCCCACCACTCAGCCACTGACCCATGTTTAGATCTGCTAAAAAAAATACTGATTGTCAGTCATACATGAAATACAAAGAAACAGGAATAACAAATAAAAGAAGTAAATACTTAAAAAAAATAAACAAATACAATTGCACTAAAAAACAAACAAAAAACTAAGGGTTCAATCAGACATGCACAATAATACTAGGTACTGTAAACCAAAAATAAAAAAAAATTACATAAAACTAGATTAATGATACAGTACGGTACTGTATTTACGCGATACAAAATTTTCTCATCGCACTGTTTAGTTCATGAATAAGCTAGTTTCTTTCTGTGAAGTGGTGGAAGCTCTCAAGTGCAATGTGTTCTCTGCTCCCTGGAAACTCAAAACACCCAAGTCCTCATTTAAAGGAAGTACGGTATTAATTTGATGATCCAGGTTCAAGAGCATACACCATCTTTCACCGCTCATGAATGGCTCTTGCCACTTGTGATTTAATCATCAATACTTACAGGTGAGGCCAAACAGCGGTGCTGCATCTGAAATGTGATATGTTGGAGGAATACGGGCCTTAGGTGGAGCTTTTTCTGCATGTGATATCAAGCGCCAAGCCTCATATATATTACCTGGGAAGGAGAAATCATGTTAGTACAAATAGAAATCATTAATCAATTGTAATAGGTAATATAGGAGAGGTCCTTGCATGAAATTACTCAACCAACAACAAGGAATTTTTAATTATAAATCATAATTTCATAAGAATTTTTTTCTATTTAACTTCATTTATTTTTCAGAATTTACAAATAACAAAATTAGGCACTTGACCACTAACCAGCATTTCTTTCCGCCCCTTTAATGAGTACAGGTCGCCGCCCATCTAGCCTCTTGTTTTTTATAACTATGTGAACGTCTAAAGTCTGCATGATTTGTGATACCTCATTTGAGTCTACTGTCTGGTCGGGCAGCAAGTCAAACATAAGGACCAGTGGTAGAGCACCCTGTAGAGTTTATGATTGTTTAAAACTACTCACCATCTTAAATATACATATCAAAATACTGTATTTCATTAATCAGCTACAATATGATTCCTGCCTGAACATGGAAGGTTAATACTATTTTACCAAATATGCTAAATACTGCAGTGTATGTCAAACCTAAAGTAAACATTCCGAATAAGTAGCCTGGGTCGTGTCAGTCTTCAGACACTTGGTCCACCAAAATGTAAACAGGAGAATTGTCAACAGACTCCATCAAACAACCAAACAGGTGTTGTTTGCACTGTAGCAATATCTTTTATCCAACACACAAGTTAGTCTATTTTCACTTATCCTACACTGTTCCTCTACTGTTTGCACTAACCAAAGCCAGATCAAATTTACTTACTAAAATGTTTTGTCGTGCAAGATAAACATTATCAATGCCTCCTGAAATGGTGACAGTTGACTTCTTGAGAGGAGGCAGGGAAATATCATTACTGTCAGGGAATGTTATTCTGCAAAAGAATTATCATGTAATTAAAGACAGAAAGAGAAAATATCAATGAGCTAATGTCAATTCCAACTTAAGACTTCGCACGCATGCACACACAAACAAAATAAAAGGCAATAATAATCTTGAGAAGCTTCAGTTACTCACTTTGTAGCAGTGCGCTGCATGATGCGCTTTAGTGTCTCCGTATTTCGTCCAAGAACAAATGTGTGGTGCTGTGGAGAGATTTCCACTGTCATCTGCACAGGTATTTGATTCTGTTGAAAGATGAAACAATGTATAATGTAAGGCACTCAATTCACAATGAAAAAACCCAATTCAAAGATGCAAAAAAATTCAGGTGTGAAATTACATTTGTCTTCAAATGCTAATTACTCACGGCAAGAGTATCACAATACGCTTTTAAGATGCACAGTGTTGCCTCCTTCACACGGGCTGCATCCCATTCACTCCCCCGCACCGATCCCACAATAAGGGGAGATATGTCATCTGTCAGTTTCAGGTCCACCTAAAATTAAAGCAGGTTTTGGTGGACTAAAGCCTCATCAATAAACTCACAAGGTGCCTTAAAATCAAAGTATAGTATACAGTACTATAATGAAATATTCTCCTATTACAGTACTGCCTTCCACACAGGAAACAAAGAAAAACTATTTTTTGGATACAATTTGCTGTTAATATAAACCTACCTGCACATCATAAGTGTTTTGTACATGAATTATGAGCATATTTGGGTCCGATATGCAGGTATTAATAAACTGGGCAGCGGCAGAGAGAGTGAAGGTGAAGATGAGAGGAGTCAATTCCCGTATGGCTGACCGTGCCTCCTCCAGACCCGCTAGCTCCTCCCCCCGGCTGTTGATGGACACCTGATTACTTTTGCGTACTTCACTATTCTTGTTGCCATCAGGAAAGTGAATGCTCACACCTAAAAATAATAAAATTGCATTTATTTATCATGCTGGTGAAACTGTATTTGTTTACCATTACAATAATCATTTACAAAACAGTTTTGCAAACATATTTAGAAATGATGATCTAGATAGGGTGGTTACAACCCGGAAAACCCACTACTATACAATACTGTCATTTAGTCATATCCACTATTTTTCCCCTTTTATCTCGAAGACTATTTATCCATTATTCTAATGATGGGAATTCACAGCAAATACATAATCTCCTTCACCCATTCATCTTACCTGTTGTGACACCCTCTGTTCGTGCTTAACATTGTGCCACCGTACAATTCAATACAGTATAGTATAATATATATCCGAAGTAATTTAACAAACGCGAATTACCTGTACGTTTGACAACTGGCTGAATGGTGTTGCCTCCTTTGCCAATGATGTGGGAGTGATAAGTCCACGACACATCAAGCTTCATGGTTACTTTATTGTGGGGTTCTAATTCTTGTCTAACCATCGCTCCAGCAGTTCGCACCGCATCTGGTAGCCCCAACACTCGCACATGTGGATCTGTAATAAGCAACCATTAGCTTGGAAGGAATATAACTAAAATTATTCAAGAGAATTAAATGTGCCACAGCATAAAGTGAGGGAAAAAAACCAGAAGACACACAAGGAGAGGGAACAAAAGGAGAATAGAGAAGAGAGAGAGGTTGGCCTTTACAACCACAGATGATTCTTTAGCTGCTGTGATCTTTCAGTCCATATTACAGTTCAAGAAAACATTTTCCAAAAATATTTTCGTATGGTAAGAATCCATAGTACAGACCTGTACAATAGACTTTGGGGGGGGGGGGGGGGGGATTTTGATAATTCAGAAAAATTATATACTGTCTATCATAAACCACATTTTCATTTGGAAGGATACACAATTATACATATACATACACACAGTAATTTGCAAGAAACATCTTGTGAACATTGCAAAATGGCCAACGACAAAATATAGTACAGTACAAGTATACTGTAATGGCAAACGCCACCTGCAAATGTAGCCAATATAAAAACGATTTATATTACCGGAATTCAACTACAGTACATAATTTTTTATTCACTTGTGTTCTATTGGATCTATGAACCTGCTGCTGTAATAATATAAAAATGTAATCACTTCTTTAAATGTCATTCAGTATGCTAAAGACTAACTCAAACTATTTACCTTCGCATTATTTAATTTCCCTTAACACACAAAGGGTAACTTATGTTGTCTTACAAATTCCGGCCAAGACTACCAATGGTTACATGTTCCTTGCAAGTCAAGTTCAAAAAAAAAAAAAAAGGGCTAACTGGTCAACTTAAACTAAAGTAAAACCATAGAGCCCAAATACAGAATACCATCAAAACAATAATATGCTAGGCTACCAGGTTAAGGATAAAATTAATCTCGATATTGTGCGTAATTTTCGTCCGGTATTAAAACAATGTATCCAGTTAAAGGAATTCCATATAATAATTTCGATTGCATACATGTTTCAATGTTATTTTTGCACTTTCAGGTCAATCAGTAGCCAGTCTCGTAGCTACAGTATATCTTCAGTTATGAGAATAGTCTGGTCGCTGGGTAGTGTCACCTACTGTAATAGTGGTATTAGTCCACACACTACACTGCAACACTAACCCTGACACACACGGCTTCAAGTATGTGCAATACAGTACAACCAACCAGTCTGGCCCGCCGTAACCAACTATTTTCAGTTACTACTTTCACGTCTCGGAGCACCTGATGACACGCGTCTTGAGCTTGCATTTTAAAGTACAGTAATGTGAATTTTAACAGGCAAAGGGAATCGTGCAGATTGTGTTATTTTTTCCCCTACACAATAAAATGTCTTACCATCATCCTCATCTGGTGGCAGGTCTATCTCGATGTCTCCAGCAAGAATATCCATTGTCGGGCTTCAGTTGGGCGAGCGTTGTCACAGTCACAACACAATATCTGTCAAGGCTCCAACTTGGGGAGCGCCACTATCACACCGTGTTCCTCACAATTAACTACTAGCCTGGCCATTCTAGTTATGTAAGTATCTCGTGAAATATATTACTGTCGATCATCCACTTGGTAACAACACTAGCGTTCTCTGAGCCCACATACACCATGGGTCATCATTAGGTACATCACCTGTACTTTTAAGTTATCAGTCCAACATGGAGTTATATTATTACACAACTTAATGGAGGCAGTGTCGAGTTCTGTGGCGCACCTCGTTAGCACTAAGTTAGAAAAGTCCATTAATCACTGGTTTTCGTTAATGCACATCGTTGATTCTACACCAAATTATTTCCTTGAATAACAGTATTCCGCATCTTCATACATCTGGTATATTATATTTAGTCCAATTATCGTTGTGTTAAAGCTTAAAATACGCGCCTGAAAATGTAACATTCCGTTCATCTAAAGTCTAAACAATACATCTTTACATATCGTCAATCCGACCACTACCACATCTACACAGCTAATAACACACTAATTTTAATTTATCATCAAACACAAGACCGTATCACCCACGATTTTTATCTTCAGCTTTATCTCTTATCTTGTAGTATAACATTCACCGCCATCTTTTAATCACCTGTCATCAGTAAACGTCACTAATCTAAAGATATGTACAACTTGGTGTCAGCTGACGACTGGCACTAACTCTCTTTAGTATTGCAGTTACCGAATAAAAATTCTTAACGACACTCAGATGGTAAAATAAAAAATAAAAATAAATTTTCACTACTCGACGAGGTATTCTCCCACATACCTGTACCTACACACAGTGTGACCATGCACATGTAAGCAACACAAGAGACTTCCCGATATCCATCACTACTTCCTTATCTCCATCAATACTGATACTGTATACACGGTACCTTGTCAGCCAGCCTTCTACGCTGTACTCTGAAGGTGGTTGGTAAACAGAGGAGTTGATAATTATTTTCGTTGCTACTAAAATTACAGTACAAAATTATTACAACTATATTAGCATTATTATTAGTAGTAGTACTACTGTATATACATGTTACGAAATTATTGAGCGAAAAACTTGTGCGTATTAAATGGTGGGAAGCACTTCAGAATACGAACTGAGCTCCTCTAGTCCTCCCGAAATACATTATATTATACGTAGGTGCTAACTCGTGAACCTTTACAAGTTAACTGCCATTAAAAGCTTACAATATTTTGGACATTGTAAATAAAGATGTTCATCATTATATTTAAAAATACATGCGTCTCGTAATCTCTACATACCCAACAATCGCGCCATTATTTATGCTATCTCGTGCATTATTTCCAAATAAGATTCAAGCACTTTTTCCCAGCAACAAGTCACAGTAGGTCGAGAAGAATACACTTTATCTGTAGATGTAGAGGATGATCGTGAACTTAACAATGTTTTGGATTTGTACATTATAAACAGAACTTTGAAAACACTATTGCGCGCCGAGCAACCCCAGGCGATGCGTACTTTAGTTTTCGCGATAGCCTAACGCTATCCCGCCTGCCTCCCACACCTACCGCCTCCTGCTGCTATCTCTCCAACACGACCTTTTCCCCTTGCAACCCCTCCTCCCCCTTCACAACACCTCTACTTACTCTTTCCTCCCTCTACAACAACCACTCTTCTTCCCCTCATACTAACATCCTGGTTGGTGTAGGAACCATTGATGTGGTGGTAGACGTGACGACGCTATCTCAGTACTCCACACTTGACCCCTCCACTCTCTCCTCCTGATTTCCCTGTTGCTGTTGCTTGTACTAACGCATTATGCTGCAATACCTACTATTGTTGCTTCTTATGTTGATGGTGGTGGTGCGGCATCTAATATTAATAATAGTGCAAGTTGTGTCGGTACTACCATAACAGATACTACTATTAGTGTTATTACTACTGCTGGCGGAGGCTGTGGTGGCACTCGTGGTGAGAGCGGGGCGGCTGGTGGGCGCCAGGGGCGAGGTCAGGGGGCATAATGGTGGCCTTGTGGAGGGGTGTAAGGGCCTCTGTGTGGCCCTCCTCACCCTAGGGACCCACCCTCAACCACCACACAACACCACATTCCCTAAATCCTTCACACCGTCTACGGTTTACCTTACCGCCGCCTGTCTGCCGAAGGAAATAGGATGCCCCTCTCCCCACCCACACCTACTGGGAGCAGCAAGACGGACTGAGGTGGACTGGCGAGGAGACGTAATGAAATATGGTACAGTACTTCATATCCATTTTTTTTATCTTAAAGTTTCGGACATGTGAAATTTCATGTTAAAAATTAATGTGCAGATATAACTTTTATCCACAATAAATAATTACGGCAACTGGTAGGTTATGACACCTTCCTGGTTGTGCGT
This sequence comes from Homarus gammarus, assembly GCA_958450375.1. NCBI lineage: Eukaryota > Metazoa > Arthropoda > Malacostraca > Decapoda > Nephropidae > Homarus > Homarus gammarus. Next base: position 3,007,051 of record CAUDMG010003875.1, on the reverse strand, counting down.
AAGCTGAGAATGTAAGGTTGTTCGGTGGTTTATTGACTTGGAGCTCTGATTATGTTTACCGTGAAGAAATATGGAGGTTATGCTTATACGGAAAACAGTATGTACAAATTAGGAGATAACCCGAGCGTAATCATATTTAGAAAAACAATTCACAGGAACCCAATAAGCTATGTACTCATCATAATTATTTTAAATGTGATTAAAAAGCCACGCGTAACCATAATTAATCAGCCCAACTTAGCCCTACTGTACGTCACTTATATTATTGGCCGCTTAGTGAGAAAAAAAAAAAAAAAAAAAAAAAAAAAAAAAAAAAAAAGCACCTATAGGAAAGTTTTATAAACCTACACACCTAAAATTACACAAATGAATCTACCCAGCATCATTAATATTAATTAATCTATTCATAAATATCGTTATGTGAACGTTTTTTTTCCGAATGTTAAACTTAGGGCGAAACGTTCTGTGATCAGTAAAATTGACAGAGCGATCACACACGCTCTATCAACCTCAACGTTCAATACGGCGAAATCAATCCTCAACTCTACTAATTTATTCTGGCAAATAAAATAAAAAGGTTAACTATAATAATAACTACAACCATAATAATAAAACCGTAATAATAATAATAATCAGAATTATAAAATCACCATGGGAAGACCATGTTTCTGGATACTTAAAGATGAAACTTAAAAAAAATGCGACCAGCCACAGCACGTGAGGCTATTTCTCAAGTATGCTAAGGGAAAGACGACACAGACAAACCAGGGAAGTATCGTATTTATTACTGTTAGTAGATTAATATATACAGTAAGTCAAAAGACACCTTAAACACAGATGAAGTGAGAATAGTAGTCTTATGTTATGCTGTCAATGTTTCTCGCTTATGACCCTTCAACACTCACCGAACTATATCACACTACAACATGTCAACAGTTAATAGATAATTTATGTTTGGTTTTTGTTTACTGTTTCGTACTTTATGCAATGGTATCAGGATCTACCTGAAGTGTAATGATGGTAGATAATAAATAATAATTATAATTATAATAATATAGACGCAGGGAAACATCACCCTAGAGTAGTAGCTTTCAAATCTATTCCTGTATATTTGAAAAAGGATTAGTTGTCTGCTGCACACACACTTGAAGCGTGGAGTTCCGAGTGCTTGTTGAGGGGGTATATGTGAACAAAGGAATGGAGGTTGTGTATACAGGAAAAACACACTTACGATGGAGTTCTCAGTGTGTTAGTCTGGGATACAAATTAAGCCAGCCAGGTAATGCATACTTCTGTCATCAAGAGACTTTAAATATACCCTATAAGTTAAATGAACCAGTTACCTCTGCATAGCTGTGAATCCGGGATGTGGTGTCGGATTCTGCGAGGTTCACACGCTATTTTTTTTAACTACGCTGGAGACGTCACAGCGCACCTCACTGACTGACTCACGCTGATGCACAACGACGGCACTCAGGAGGGTGTGGAATGTATCAGAGATGACCACAACTACAGGCATTCCCTCACCTTAATTCGGGGAAAAATATTAGCGTACGAATGTGAGAATCTGGTTTAAGTGTCCTTCAATTAGTTATTTATAGCCTTGAATAATACAAAAGCCATTCTTATCAGTGGAATATACCAAGGACGCGTATTATATCGATGGATTATAATGTACCAAGGACAAATATATTGGTTGAGTATATCAGAGACGAATATATCAGCTCACACATTCCTGGGATTTACAGTTCGCCCACTATCTCGTCTCAAGCCAGGTCACCTACCCCCTCGCTGACTCACCACACGCCTGTCCCTTCGTCTGGCGCTCGAGTGGATGGTATCCATCGCCGGGGTCGAACTCTCGTCTGGCGCTAGAGGGAAAGGTATCCGGCGCCGGGGACGAGCTTTCGTCTGGCGCTAGAGGGAAAGGTATCCGGCACCGGGTCAAGCGTTCGCACAAGGCTTAAATTGATGGGTTCAATTAGCTGGCGTCTGGAGCCTCGACCAACAACCACTCTCTTTGTGCCCCTCATTTACTTATTTGTTCACAAGCCGCCAGACACACCTCCCCTACCTTCCACCAAACTCTCCTCTCCGCTTCTTCCTCTACGGTCCTGATCCTCAAAATTTCTCAAGGTAAAATTTTCCCTATAAAGCACCTACATCCCAAGCTTAAATTCAGTCACCATTCTTACCCGGAATTCTGTGTCTTCACTTTTAATTGTGCTTATGAAGATTAGCACATCAACTTATTTCACCTGGTAATTAAACTTTAATCCTAACCTATCATTACATTAACCCAATTCAACCTAAGTAACCCCATCCATTTCGCTATTGGGTGTTTATTCATGAGGTGAAATAAACAATGAAAAGTTTATCATTCGAGCATTTAAAAAACACCAAGCCTAAACAGACTCATGTTAAACTGAATTTCATCCTTTACATCTCACCCACGGGGGGAGGGGGTGAATTGGCGTCACAATCGCACACAAGAGACCAAACCTCAATTACAGCTGCCGACTCTTATCACCAACGCGTAATGGGAAAAAACAAACAGATGATGTACGACCTGTGAAGGTGAACCCTGGCCGCCTCCTTAACGTAATGACAGCACCCACAACCAGTCCCTTATCTACCTCCCCCTTCCCCTCGGATGATTCCACCCCCCACACCCCTCTATTCTCCACTCAGCGAGATATCGGGAATGGGGGTGGATAGCGAGGCATTAAGTGTGAAGCAGCAGTGAGCCAAAATTACTCGGCGCTAATTCCTCGACCCTTACACAGAGCACTATTGAATGAAGCAACGCCACCCCCTAACAGAATGGTATTGGTCTGATAACACACTTTTTCCCTCTAAATGAAATATATTAAAGGCAATTAATTCAGGTTTAGTATTATTCGTTAAAATTTTAAGCAACTGTGTAAAGACGTTATTTCTAAATCGGTTTCTTTATAACGCACGATGCGATCTTAGCACAATTTATTCTTATTGTAGTCGGTTACGTGGAGACGCAACTCCGAGCGTAAAAAAAAAGCGCTATCTTTAAATAGCCTCCTCTATATAAGATAAAAATTGCTCACCACTAAAAAGACGTGTAGGAATCGCAGATAATCGCACCAAACACATGATCCACAGCAGCTGTTGTCTTCACCTAGCTTGTTGTCCCAGGACCACACAGCACCATCGTCAGTCTGCTGGCAGCTCCGTGTCACTGTGCCAAGTCACTTTACCCGATTCACGGTATTAGGAACAGGTGGTCGAGGTCTAACAGCTGGTTAACGAAGTCCTACATATTGATATACAAATCATATAAGGTTAACAAGGTCCCCATAATGACATCTTCCACTAATAAGCATTAACGAGCTGTTTATATCCCCCATTACGACCTGAAAAACGCGCGAAAGGACACACACATCAGCTAAAGTTTCCTGTGATGTCACTAGATTTAAAAGACACGTGGCCCAGGAAATGTTAACTGCACTACAGCCTCCCACAAGCATCAACTGAACCAATTAGCCCCCAGCTTCACCTCATGATTAAACACCCAACGCTATCTGAAAAGGAGTGGGAGGTTAGGTTAACGTTTGGCTGTTTAATAATTAATCCAAAGGGGCTAATCTTCAGGTGTCTATTTTTGGCCGACAACACACTATGATATTCTCCTCTGACTAAACTTACAATAAAGAAAGTTGCCCAAGTGGTGACCAAATAGTAGGGACAAGCTTATTTCTGGAATCTTCGCCGTCACCCACTTGGCGGGAGAAATTTTGAGAATCTTCTATAATCAAATCAGGATCAAGAATTATTAAAAGGGCTGATACGTTGCCAATTTCCTTTGTAAATTATCATGTGCGAATTTGCCTGCCATTAATATTTAAACCCAAAATAATTCAAAATGGCTTCAAAACCACTCAAGCACCAGACACAGCGCCAACGTCCAGCACACATTTAACGACCCCTGCGCTATTTCCTCACACACACACACACACACACACACTCTCTCTCTCTCTCTCTCTCTCTCTCTCTCACACACACACAAACATCAGACACGTGTTGGGATTATTTAATTGCTCTACATTTTGTTTTAATGTCAACAAAATCTTCAGCTAGGTTTAATCCCCGAAAACAATGACGTAGAATGTGATAAAATGACACCCTTTACTTTATTTCAATGGAGATGGCATGAATTAACCAAACCTAACCTAACAAAAAGAAAAACGAAAACAAACTGACGCAAGTAGCAAAATCTAATCTTACTCGTTCTAAAGCAGAAAATAAAACGAACACAAACACGACTGCAACTATACAAAGCCTAACCTAAATATGTCTACCCAAGCCCAGTTCAACCAAACTAAACTTTGCAAACGATCATTAAGTTAGGTTTGGTTAATTCGTTTCTAAAAAAAAAAATAATAATGGATAGGTGGTCGTGTTAACAATACAGTTTAACCTATTAATGTACACTGTCTTTGTTAGTGCGGCCAGCCAGTGACTACCACGCGTTTTGGCTGCCAAGATAGGCGGTCATTGTGTGAGCGTACATCAAAGAACAAATTATACGAGAAATAACAATGCCTACCACGCAGTAATCAATGTCACACAACTGTAAGAGCGCATAGTTGCCAGAGCAATACGTAAATATATATATATATATATATATATATATATATATATATATATATATATATATATATATATATATATATATTATAAACGGGTACATTCAGTGCCATTACTATTAAAATAAATTAATTTAGTTTCACACTCGAAGGTTTAACATCTGCAAGTTGTCTAAAGGAGCCGATCTAAATATAGCTTACTCTAAGCCTGCATTCATTATACTCGCATAGACTATTTAAACTATATTGTCTTAATTTAAACCTGTATTCATTATATTCACCATATGTGGTTGGTACCATCATAGCTACACGAGTTAAAAAGCGACCTCACGCACCAACTACATCTCAATTTAGTCATAATATATTATCCCACTTTTTCTTTGTTTAAAAATAGCAGTAAGGAGACGTTAAAAACACTACCCTTTTCTTATCTCTGGTAATAAATAGGAGCACCATGTTCGTCTATTGCTAGGCTGCTCTGAGGATCCCAAGGTAATACAGTACGGACACTACTTCACCAGGCAACAGTATACTGGAGGCTCCATCACAACACTTAACTTCCCTACAACGACCAGAATGGAAATAAGCAAGTTGGGTTAAAATTGGTAGAATCGGCTTACTGTTTACCATTGTTTACCTGCATTTGTCCAAGTTAGGCACATTTACTGCCTACTGTATACTCAACAGAGGCATTACAAGACCTCAGTGCCAGGATATAAAGTATATATAACAAGCATGACCTCATGGTCTCCTGCTACGTGTGGTCTTTAGTAAACATCGCAGAACTGTGAGAACTTTATTAACTAAATTAAATCTATGTAACCAAAGCTATGTTTACAAGGTCGACTTATGTCAATAGCCTACGCCAAAAGCCCCAGTGTACCATCGAGAAACTCCATAAAGGAACTTCAAAATATATCAAGGTACTTTAAATCTATACCGATACAAGAAAGTCAGTACATAACACTAGGGAACTTGAAAAAAATCGTACCCAAGAAAGTTTACGATGGTGCTAACAGCAGTTCAAAACAGTGAGGGTGGCGGCACTTGCTCGTCTCTCTAACAGCTGAGCTAAACACGTGTCAGCAACTACACTGAATGAAATCACTGTGGAGGCCGCCTGACAGACACTAAACAACACTATAAACACACACATGACTTAACAAAATTTAAATATATTCGCGTTGAGACAGTAAAACGTTCATCTACATCTCCCTCCCGTTATGGTTATTTTACGCTCGAGTAAAGTGACAACTACAGGTGGTATTTTTTCTCTACGTTGTAACCTTGACCATGCTTTGCAAGATGGTGTGTGGGTGTGTGTGTGTGTGTTTACAAGGCGGTAGGTGTATATGTGTGTACTTACAAACTGTGTACATGTGCCCTTGCTTGTTGGAAGATGGTGTACCGGTATGTGTGAGTGGTTACAAGCTGGTGTGCGGAAAGTGTGCTTGTTTACACGACTGGAATGCGATATAAATCTCTCAAAACCGAGATTTTTACCTACAGCAGGAAAATTTACAACCCTCACCAGTGTAAAGTTAAGTTTCACCGCCAATTTCCGGGGGAGTGCTCGGTCTACCTCCTATACGATCAGTCTTATTTTTCATCGACTAGTAAAGTTAGTATGCCCGGGTAAGCAGAGACCTTACTTTTATTTTAGGAGTCCCATTTTTCAACGATGTCATTCTTACCCCTTAGATATAAATTAAAATTACATTGTTTATGTTAGTTCTAAGTGTGGAACCCATCTTCTGACCAGCCTACCTGTATAAACATGGGATATTTTTTTTTTTTTACTTTGTGTCCGTGTTCTTGTGCCTCAGAGGGAACTCCCCCCCCCCCCTTAAACATTTTCAGTGCTGTATATATCCCTGTCCTTCAATTAACAGGGGGGGGGGGGGGGGATGTAAGAATTATCAAGGTGTTCAGACAGAATATGTGAGCAAGATAAAGTATGAACGTGATAGCAAGGTGCCTCCTCTTCTTGGGTTCAAGGCTGTGTTGTACACCCAGCCGCCGCCGCCACCACCACCCACTTGACCATCCACGACCCTTAAGATAACACAACTACATGGAACACAGCTTGACGAGTTCCTCCCCAAGTGTGTTACGCTCCATCTAAGATAGAAGTCAAATAGGCCCCAGTCCTTACAAGCCCCCAACCCACTAATTTACCATTAGGCTTGGGGATCATTAAGGTACTGTGTCATCAAATCGTAATATAAGTTCAGTAGTTTAGATTAATTTTCTTGGGATATCCTTGATTTCATCTACAGTAGTTAATTGACCATTGTTTGTACTACTTTACACCAGTGAACTAGTGCGAACATTTATGACGTTTCGGAATGATTATAGTATATCTAATTACTTTCACAATTAATCAAAAGCATTTCGGAAGAAAAAAATGTCGATAACCACTGAATATATTCGAATTTCAGTTTAGGTTTTATACGTCTTAATACTAAAAGGTTAATTTTGAGATGTTTACCATAGTGTTCCCCATGACGCACCAACAGGAAGATTAAACGTTTTCTCTTAAAGGATTACAAAACGTTTCTGTAGGGAATAAACCTTCATGGAGGGACTACACTGTTTCTCGAGGCCCGCGATGATGATGCTGGTGGCCGTGTTTAGGAAGACAGGCAGATAGTTCACACTGGTTCACATGTACAGGTTTACAAACAATGGTAATCATTATGTCTATCCAAACATACACAGACAAAGAAGGCTGTTTACAAGATTATTTCCATCAGGGCCCCAGAACAGTACAATATCGCTGTCCATTTTAATCACTATTGGGCGTTCCTTCTACAAATGTATTCATGAAACGCCCTACTCAGCCAGTTCTATCATATGACGCTTTTAAACTAGTTGGCCAGTGAAAGACAAGCAAAAGTGTTCAACACTCTTAATGCATAATTCCACTGCAGGTTAATTTCAAAATGCCCTCGAAAATGTTTCCTATGTATCGTCTATAACAAGGAATTACCTGTAATGGTTTAGGCATAATATACAGAATTGTTATGCACACAAACTTTGTATCAGCAAAGACGTTTATAGTATATATGCCAGCCAATGAACCTAAAGGACCAGCATAATGCCAGCTTGCAACCCTTGATTTGAATCCTTCAAGTTTAAGTAGAACACAGAGGTATACACAACCACATACTGTAATACAACTCTTCAAAACGAGTGTACACAACAACAAATACAGTACGGTACAGTACTACTCCTTCAAGCTACAATACATTGAAACAGTTCCAAGTTAGCCCGTGTTAAGGGATTACCACATACCCTCGCTATATCTTCAGTTATGAACAACCACGAACCCAACCTAAGATTTACAGCACACCTAATCAAGTTTATTATTCCATAACTGACTCCCTGTCAAAAGCAACATATGAATCTCATGCTGACCGACAATGCCCATCCACATGTGAGAAACAATCAATATACAGTACAGTACTGATAAAACCCTGACCCAAGAGACGACACTTATCTTAAGAATACAGTGCGACACTTATCTGTACGAGTGCAGTCTAAATGTTCAATTTTACTAGATATCACAGCTAATGTCACATCCACCTGGTAACTTTTTTTTTTTACGAGGGGTACATCACGAATCCACGTGTGTTCACCTGAGAAATATATCACGAATCTAGTGTTATACATGAAGAATATATCACAAATCCACAAAAGTTCACGTGAGGAGGAACATCACGAATGCACCAGAGTTCTCGTGAGGAATACATCACAAATCCACAGAGTTCACGAAAAGGATACATCAAGAATCCTCGAGCATTCACAGGAGCCAAGACCGCTCTGACTTGGCTGCACCGGATTCAAGATGATAGGGACACCAAGATCACAGTATACCAGACTCGACGGAACCCAGAATACTACTGGCACCGGGCAGGGAGCCGACCAGCCCTCACCATCTACCAACACCACACCACCCTACCCCCTCCCTCCACCACACGCACACGGGGGTCTTTCATCAACCACTCGTAAAGGTTCGTAACACTACCAGTCCCGCTATCACCCCCCCACCCCCCACCTCTTCTATGGGTGTTACCATGCTCTTGCAACACTACCACCACTCTCCTGCCTCAACCCAGTGTTACTAAGCACTTGCAACATAACCACTACCACCATGCTACACCGAATGTTGCCAGGCTCATGTGAATAATCTACCAAGTGTTTTTAAAAGTAGGGTAAGGATATGTACGTGAACAACTTTCAGTTCGATCAATTCCCTAGAACTTGCAGATACCAGACGATTTTTTTTTTTTTTTTTTTTTGGGGGGGGGGGCAGATCTATAGAATTATAATTTAATTTAAATGCCCAACTCCAGTGGACATGTCGAAACAGCGTCTTTTCCTATCGAAGATTTTCCTCGAGAATTTACCGAAACACTACTTATTCCTTGAGAACCAGATAGAGCACATTCTGCACGATTTGCAACTGTACATCAAGCAAAGGAATTCTCTCCCTTGACGGCACTTCAAAAATAAAACATTTTCGTGTCGTTTACCAAGTTAAATAAATAATCGTCTTGCTCCATACACAAAAAAAAATAATTCATTTTGAAACTATATAATACACGAATAAATACTAGTGCAGTGGTCAAAACTAGATACTTGTAAAACGAACACCCTAATCAAACGGCGACGTCCTAAAGGTTTGTCATGTTTGTTTTCGAGTGTGTATACCATATACTTGCAAAGTATTTCTGAAATAATGGTAATAATTATCTAATAACTCCCCACATATCTTACACTACATCAAGTTCTCTAGACCAAAGCCCGATAATTTTTTTTTTAAACTAGCTCACGGGAGGAACAAGAAAGAATGCACTTAACTAGCTCACTCACAGCGGCATAAAGATAGCGACCGAAATGTTCTCAAAACACGAAGGGATATTTTACCGTAACTAGATGCAGTTTCTTATCTCCTGTTTGGGGAAAGATATCGTATAAACTTTGAGACTCGTGAGCCCGGGGTGTTGAGCGCAGGCAAGGTCAGATGTTTAATTAGGGGAGAGCTCCGGGATCAGAGCGACGCCTCGTAAAGCCCCATTGAGCAGCCCCGTGTTGTGTAAGACAGTTAACTCACTAAATAAACATCGACTCCTCCTCCAACTTACTACAGCCGGCTTGTACAGTTCACAGCCCTCTTCACGGACTACAGAAGTACCATCCACTAAAACTGAATTCAGGGATAGGGGACAATACCCTTCAAAGCGTATCCTTTTCTACCCATCTCACTATTAATGTCGTCTTATCCAGAATCCCGTGGAGATAACTAGTGCACTGGATAAATTACTCACACGTATTACTACAGCCTAGGATGGTACTTGTTTTTTTTTGTGCTAACGTCTTACTGGTGCGCAATTAGCCAGCTGCTTACCCGGTAAAACTATCATGATTTATGTATCTACCTACATTGTCGCTTAAATCCAAAACTTCCATTTGTCGTTAATTCAACAATGGACCACAAATATGAGAGGGAGAAAAAAAATCTTATGTGCGCGGTTTTTTTTATCCCCGGTTTGGTTAAGACAATATAAATAAATTACGGAAATAAAAACACATTATCTCAACGCATCTGTTATAACACTCGTTCTCTTTAAAATATAAGGGAGAACATAAATAAGCTACACTACACTCCAACGAGATGCTTTACTCACCCCGGATGGTGCCCCTTTCCAAGTAGTAACCTTGAAGTGTGATACTTTGATCCACCAAAATACAGCACGCTCTGCAGAATAAAGTATGACAAGCACTCTTATGAACAAACTTTTTGTTCTCGAGGCTGTGCTGCGCATTAGGCTAAATACTATACCCAAATCGTTATATATTATCACCTGTAGGGTATTAGAGCTCAGTGATTTGCACACGGTGTATTACAGGAGCACTCTACTCGTTACGCTATGTACGTGTAGACCGTCACCCAGCAATCTAACCCCATAGCAGGTTAATACGGTATTAACTACGCTAGGTTTTCAGATGCCAGGGTAAATTCATGTCTCCTGTTCAAAGATTCTGGTAGACGCAGACGGTACTGACCGCCATACTCGCATAACCCCGTCGGCGTGATTGATAAAACATAAGATAGCAGTGTTTGAGAGCGAGGGTCGGGGCACACTGGCATCACTGTACCAACACACACCACACCCTCACCGTTCTTTGATATATCACACCTTCCTCTCCAACCCTCAAGTGGCCTGCAAGGCTCAATATATAACAGGACGATGATCCCTCCTCCTCTCCCTCTAAATCTGCTAAAATGAATCATCATCTCCTGGGCCTACCTGTGTCCGTCCATCAATGTTTATTTTCCATAATATATACGAGGAAAATTTCTTAATGGAATTTTGATTGTCAAAAATATACGGAATCCTAATATCTGTGCAACTAGTTATTTTTGTAGATGACTAGGCCTACGGCCTCTACTATTATTACTGAAGCAGTTCAGGAGCACTGAAGGGAGCATATTGCCTTTATCCAGATATCAAGGACGGGAGGAGCTGGTGCTGACGGGGAGGAGGGGGGCTGATGCAACCACCTATAGTGGCAAAGTATTTTTCTTTGGTTTCGACATCTTCACATCCGGTTTGTGATAGCGAGGTACAAAATAGCTATCAGTTCCGTGCCAGACGCAATGCGACAGGACTTCCCCTAATGCAGATTACTTAATTGTGAAATACTAAAGACGACAATGGCGGGTCATGACCATGCTGCGCAGGCTACACTAAGACATTGTTTCCATTATAGTAGGACATCCTTAGTCCCAATATTACACCTCACTAATTACTTGAACTTACAAACATGTTAACTTACCAAACGAAGGGGGGGTGCGTAAATTGTGGTACACGTAAAACGTGCGCTCCGTTTCCTTATTGGGGGTTGAGTAGCAGGGGGGTTGGAGAACGATGGAGAAGGGCTCCAGCACCACATTGCAGGGCATGTAGCTGGGGGTGTGGAGAATGGAGCCAGTTGGCAAGTATGAACCCCACGTGTCCATGCCGTAAGAGGAATCCTGGGATAGGGTGCACATCCTCCACACACGCCACTTCACCTCAGTTCCCTCTCTGTAGGTCTTCCTGTACAATTTTACAAACGTGATTCCCCGGACACCGAGTTTCATACAATAACTTGTGTTCAAACACAAGAGATTCTACTCGACTGATTCCCTTGGTAACACCGGAGACGATAGCACCTCTGGCGAGATAAGGGCCTTAACAGTTTGAGAACCTAATTTGTCTAAATTCTATAAACATGACTTAAGGACCCCAAATTGTTAGAGTTTGGAACAGTAATTTTAAATTAGGTTGTTATTGTGATCGCTGTCGTTATTTTCGAGGAAATTGGCATTTTATTGGCCTTTAGGTGCTTAAACAAGATTTAAATCTTTAATATAAGAAAAGTGCCTTAATTTATGATGCAGGGTAGAACCCTATAGACACAAGTGCATGACTGAACTTAGTGTGACTAGGCTTGGACCAGCTAATTCTGCCCAAATTTACCTTGGTACGCTGTATAACGCTGTGACCCGTTCTCGGTTACTAGTACTGTATACACGTCGCAAAATTTGGGGAAATGACATTAATTAAAAGTTATGAAATTCATGATAGGCTAAGATATACTCGATTAAAAGGTAGTAAAAAATAGGTTAAGGTTTGTTTCATGTTTGAAATTATCTACAATCCTTGAACAAATGGTGAAATATCTGTTTTTCAGGCAGTCACGTGGCAGTGCAGAACATGTGTTAACATTACTGTATTGCCAAAAACGTCAGTAGATTGTGGATTATGCCAGCAACGGCTAACCTTACGCAATGGTACAGTATTGTTTGTTTGTAAGTTATCATTTGTCTGCATCTGTCAGTAGCAAGTCCTTAAAATGAATCGACAACAGCCGGGAGAAATAAAAATAATAATATTGAAATTCTTTAAGTAACTAGCCTCGTAATGTTATTGTACGATATTAGGTTTTATGTGCATATTAAAAGTTAACCATAAAAATAATGCCATACCGAGCATACTATTTGTATAGTCTAATGTTACTTGGTCATCTCTTGGTTATATAATTCTGCAGACCTCAGTTTAACAAAAGCGAGGGACGTCCTAAAAACTGGTAAAATTGCGAATAAGGAGAGGTTTGGGACAGACTGGACAAAATGTAAACATCAGATGCTGGATTAACACAATTAAAAAAAAAATCACACACAATGGTTAGTACTACAGTTTCTATACTTTCAACACCACCGCCAATCTCACTTTGAAATTTAAACACCGTTAACTTCCGCACTACAAGAAAAACACGCTTCTTCTCCGGAAGTTCGATTAAAACTGACGACGTTACCAGCACGGTGACGGCGTGAGACTCCGTGAGTGGCGTGACCGCTCGCTTGTGCCAGGAAGTCCAGAAGTCCGTAATATTTTTTTTTCTTTTTGCCTTTTATTTAAAATTTTACAGTTTACATATCCAGAGATACTACATAACTACATATTAATATATTTGTCTGAAATATGTGAACGTTTTTTTAATATACAACCCATCATTTATTAGAAAATATCTTACCTTTAATAAAGGCTATAGTCCCATCAACATTGTAATTTTCCTTTCTACTAATTCCCATACAGTAAAAATAATCTGATATTAGCAAGATCACTATTTTTATCCCCATTATTATTACTTGTACATTAATATTTTCAGGAAAGGCGGAAGGTAGGGGAACTTGGGGAGGGGGAGGCATGGTCGCCTATAGTGCGTTTTTTCTCCTGAGAAAAGATACCCTGCCCCCCTTCTCAAGAATTTCAGCTGATTGGCGGTTTCAAACCTGTCCGCTTTCGTCCTTAAGTAATGATGTACTTCTAAACGAGTATTCATAATCGTTGGGAAGACCGTTTCTGACAAGAAAGATATTTAGCTAAATTATATAAAGATACGGTCTAGGGTAGCCATTACCAAATTTCAAGGTGGAAATTTTTTCTATTCTTCTTTGCGACACCTATTTTTTAACCTAAATTAAGTATGTTTAATGATGAGTTAAAATATATAAAAGGTTGTATAAAATATACAAAATAAACTTAGAAGAATTGTTGATTTGTCAAATATCACTAAAATGTGATGAATGCTATTTTGTGGTAATTTTTCTTCTTTTTTTTTGGGGGGGGGGGGGGGGAATGCATTATATATTACATACTTGCATTCATAGAGTATAAATAAAGAACTGAAAGAAATTAATTATCATTTTTATTCGTGCTGAAACAGCAAATACGAACAAAATTGAAGCAAGAACAAAAAATTCAACCACTCTCTATTGGGCCTTGGGCAGACTGACCATCTCGGACGTGTTGACAACTTAACTACAAGTGTACACTGCGGCTCATCAGCAGTGTTGACAACGGCAACTATATATAATAAGAATACGTTGAAGGTTATTATGGCCTTCAGTTCCCGCTGTTTTAAGTATACCTAAGATAATTTATATAATTATTTTTAGTTCGACAACAAAAAGGAGGACGAATTAACGTCCGGCTCGAGGTAGCGCCGGATGGAGGACAGTGCTCAGAAGCCGGACGTCTGGCCGACCTACCTACATTTATTATTTCAAACATAAGTACGTAGGAAGTTTATCAGAAGTATTATACATGAATTAACTGTTAAACGCGGTTGAGAATTTACGCTTTCGGAGGATGCATTTAATATATGCTGATTTTTACCAATATATGCTGATTTTTACCAACAAAAGGCATACTAAGACAAATTACATATCACATACTCCATTATACAACAACTAACATTTTAAAAGATTAGAATCACATTCAAATATTTACACAGCCATTAGCAAAGGTGAAAAATATGAAGTTGTTCGCAGTCGTATTTCACAACATCAACCTAGAGAAGTCGACTTGTGAAAGAGACTTACGGGTACTTGTAAGCCCAGACCTACGGCCTAGAAAACAGTGCGTTAATGTTAGGTTTTATATCTAGAAGTGTAAGTAATAAAGAGTGTGGAGGTCATATTGCAACTATATCTTGCGCTAGCCAGGCCGCACCTCGATTATGGTGTTCAGTTTTAGTGCCCTTATTATAGTATGGAATCAATTCACTGGAGTCGGTGGAGCGAAGAATGACAAAATAATTCCGGGACTTAGAAACCTTCCATAACAAGATAGATTAAAGAAACAAAACTTGGATTCCCTAGAAAGACGAAGAGTGCGGGGAGATATGATAGAAGTATTTAAGTGGGTGAAAGGAATCAATAAAGGGGATATAGATAAAGTTCTTATAATATCCAAGCAGGATAGGACTCGTAGCAACAGATTTAAGTTGGATAAGTTTAGGTTTAGGAGGGAGATAGGAAGGAACTGATTCACAAATAGGGTGGTAGACGATTGGAACAAGCTTAGGAACTTTGTATTAAATGCTGGGACGCTGGAAAGTTTTAAAAGGAGGCTAGATAGATCCATGGGTGATAAGAGTGGTAGTAACTCTCGGCAGGAGCTGCCATGCACAGGCCAACCGGCCTATTGCAGACTCTTGTTTTCTATGTTCTTATGCATGTGTCCTATGTAATTTCATCGTATGTGAAATGGTAAAACTTGTCTAAATGTGCATTCCCGCCAGACGAAAGTTCTCAGATTTTTCCATCAAAATGACGGTGTGACAAAAACCAAAACAAATTCATTATTACGTGCCTCTGGGCGTCACTCACGGTACGTACTATACAGTACATCAGGCAGCCACACAGAGAAGTGTCAAGGCAGGACTGTTGACTTTATTTTTACAAACACCTGCTAGCTTAAGTAACACCCCCTCAATCCTTACATAATCTTTCAAACCAAATTTACTCACTAAACACAAGAAACTGCCACAATAACTTAAATATACTCATTGATGCGACATTACGCTGCAGCAAAGTTGTATGAGAATTTTGTTCAATAAGTTGGTTTATATAAAAAGCGAGTGATAAAAAGGCTGCAGGCGAGATTCTCCACTTCACCCGGAGGTGAATGTAAATGGCAGCGGCGCCTGACAGCAAAGGAGTGAACGAACCACCTGATACAACCAATCATAATCCCGCACCAACCGATACAGCCACTAATAAACCAGCTAAAATAACTCGCACCTCTTCCTCCGGGTGGCGGAAATAACCTCAAGTACGAAGGTGGTGACGGCGAGAAAACCCCTTCTTGCCATGATACATAATGACGTCCACTCCATTCCCTATAAACAACCATCTCGTTACGACATTGAGCCTTAAGGTAAACGATTTATTGAAAGAAATTTATTTTCGTAAATTTTACCTCGGTTTCAAATCCTTTCAGATAATAAAAAGTAGTCAGTGGTAAATTATGAAGAAAAAAACTGTACACCTACACATCACTATCCAACCAGGAGCGAACGCGTAACAATGGTTTTAAATTAGACAAATTTAGATTTAGGCGCGAAATAGGCAAATATTGGTTTGGAAATAGAGTAGAGGTCGAGTGGAACAAGTTGCCAAATAGCTTCAAACTTAGGTTGGACGGATATGTGAGCAATAGGGGTTGGGTGTAAATGGGACTGCCCAGTAGGGGCCAATAGGCCCGCTGCAGTTTCCTACATTATTATGTTCTTATGTACACCAACACACATCACAACATCTCTCCACTATACACCAACACATCACTACAACTCTCCACTACACACCAACACACATCACTACACCTCTCCAGTTCGGTTAGGTTAGGTTAAATTGGGCTAGGTGTAGTTAGGTTAGGTTTGGTTTTCAATGTTTTCTTTGGTCATTGTATCCGACAGTAAAGATTTTTTTCGACAAGTTTAGAAATGTAACCTAATTACACTAACTTGTTTTTTCTACATTCCAATCTTCAACCACAGGTAAGGCTGAGGTGGAGAGTCTTCAGGTATCATGTTTCACCTTTTTATTATTATATTTAGACCATAATTAACCAACTGTGTTCATCATAATAGCGGCTGATCCAGGGCGGCGCAATTTTTTTTTTTTACCTGACTTGACAAATGACATTGGCGGTCTTGTCAGCGGTGAACTTGATAGACCAGCATGCCAGTTCCTACATCAATCTTAACGGGGAACTTTAATATGTACTGATCAATGGTACGTTATAGTTAGTACAATGAAGACAGCGTTTGTGTACTCACCCTTCTTGTTCCTGGCGCCCACCTTCAGGAATTTCGGATATTTGATCTCCGTCTTCGTCTCCTCCATGACCTGTCGACAAAAACAATCAGATAAAATGGCTAACAATAACTTAAGAAAATAACAGATAAAAATAGCTAACAATAACGTAAGAAAATAACAATAACTTAAAACTGTACACAAACACAAGTGATAAAATTAATTACAACTTCTAAAAACAATAAGAAAATAAAAATAACACTCAAAACAAGGACACATTAGATAAAGATGACAACATTAACATTTAGAACAAAGACGGATAAAATACTAACAATAACACACATAAGACAGCACACCAGGTGAACACACAATAACGCGGAAGAACACCTACACACATCACTACACCTCCCCCACTATACACTACACCTCCCACCTACAGTATACACCACACATCACTACACCTCCCCACTGTACACCCACACAAGGTAAATATTGCCTCTGATTCATAAAAAAAAATTTATTGAATCACAGAGGCAATATTTTCCTTACGATCAACCAAAAACCTGATCCGATTAACATTCCGTGTAAAGCTAAGACTAAGAATCACGGTCTGGTAAACATAACTCTCATGGATAAAACTAAGAAACTATTGCCTGTAATGTGTAAAAAAAATAGAAAGATAAAAAGAACACAGTGAACCAACACTAAACACCTACGTTATTGAGACCGATTAACCCAGTGTAGCTAAATGCTTTCCAGAGGTCAGGTTCGTACGTGGCAGGGTCGTCCTTCAGAGGGTGGTATGTGTCAAAGTCATGTGTATCAAGGTAGTTTTTGACTCTACCCATTTTTAAATCATGCAGTCGCTGAGGCTCATTTGTGAAGTAGCTAAAGCTGGGGAACTCGACGTTAGTGGGTTCCCTCAAATTGGCGCTGTCCTTTGTTTTCAAACTGCTGCTGTCCTCTGTTTTCAAACTGCTGCGGGTGTTCACTGTGGAGTGGCAGAACCTTGAGGCAGAAGTAGCGCCACTGGCTTTGGCATTATCACTTCCACTCCCTGCCATCATCATCTCACGTCTCTCCATCACGTTCCTGATGTAACAAAGCTGTGGTCTTTTCCGTTCCAGAGTGATGCTGGTGGAGCACTGCAGGTATAGAACACGAGTACGACCTGGATACTATGGAGACCAGGTTATCCCCCTCACACCTCCTCTCCCCCCAATGTCCTTCCGTCTTGCCTTACCACTTCAATGTCATTTTCTATCAGTTATCCATAAATCCAGTTCATACATAAAAAAATACACACCCTGGGCGAGTATGTTAAGTAACATTAATACGAAACGTTTATGATACTTAAACATTAAATAATAACAATACAAATAATAATACCAATAGACACCTCTGTTTAGGGTGTCATCAACCAATCCTTGTCGAACGTGGAGACAACTAACCAATGACATGTCACCTTGGTTAGCAGCTCTCTGATTGGCCTACGCGCATGACCACTGCTGGGTAAACATAACATCCTTGGTGTTTTGTTCTATTTAGCCGAACAATATATATATATATATATATATATATATATATATATATATATATATATATATATATATATATATATATATATATATATTTCATGTACAGAGTAGACGGTAATTTCGTGATATTTTTGTTTTAGTTCGCTTTATGAAGTTTTACTCAAGAAGCATTAGGTTAAGCGTGTGTGTGTGTGTAATAATAATAATAATAATAATAATAATAATAATTAACGGTTTATTGAAAGAGCTTGGCAGCCAGAAGGCTGAAAATATACAGTTACATATTTGGGGAATGGGTTACGAATTACAAATAATATACAAGTAACATAAGTGACACAAATAAGACATATAATAACTAGATGGGGAAAAGCTCAAACTACAGTTCATTTCAACATAGTGACAGTGCAAGGAGTAGTGTTTACTGGGAGTGAATACACTGATTTATTACAAGTTATTGATAATTTTTACAATGGTTGGGACTGGGCTGTTCTTATAGCGATCAGTTCGTGCACGTATGGGCTGGATGCGGTTGTGGTGTCGAACAGCAATTCTCGGACTAGGGATCTCAGGTGGTAGGAGCAGCCTGTGTCGGGGATGGTGTAGAAGCTTCTTACCAAATTTGCAGATGATGTTGTGGTGATGGTCAGTGAGAGTCGAAAGGGTCAGTGTGTTGAGCGCTTCTTGATATGAGGAGTAGGAAGGGGAGAAAATAATCTTGCATGCCCTCTTTTGCACTTTTTCTAGGTGTTTACGTTGTGTGGCATTTAGGGAGGAAGACCAGGTGGGGGAGGCATAGGTGAGCTTGGGAAGTATGAATGTTGTGTAAACACTGAGGAGCTCGTGTGCAGGAACTCCGAGGGACTTGAGTCGGAGGAGGTGGAGACGGAAACTGGAGGATTTGACAACTTCACTGACGTGTGGTTTCCAATTTAGTTTGTTGTCTATGGTGACGCCGAGGAGCTTCGTGGAATCTACAACCTGGAGTGTGTTCGGACCTAGAGTAATGGAAGGAGATGGGACAATGTCGGAGGAGAGGTTGATGTGCATAATTGTGTTGAGAGGTTGATGTGTGTGTGTGTGTGTCAGTTTTAACCCAGATACTTAACCTAACCTACTTTAAAACTAGTAATATAGACACAAATCACATGAAGATTAGCACATACCGACTCCACACCATAACGTTAGGTTAGCGATAGCATTACAGTGTTTAACTGTCAAATGCAATAGGCTAGGGGCGCTAATCTTCAGGTGACATTACAACAGAGGAAACCGCATCAAACACGATGCTGTAATTTACAAATATACGAATACAGTTTTACTTACAAATCCGAACCCAGTTACATAAAATACACCAATGGAAAATACGTTTAGGTTTTTACTAATTTTGAGAAAATAAATGAAAATGTAGGAACGTTGGTGATAAGCTGCGTACGTTTTTGTTCCCCGAGGGGGCTAGTTTATTGGGCACCCCCTTGACATCCTGTGCAAGGTGAAGCGCAAAAGCGTTTCCAGCGCCCATTTGCGAAGCATGCGTAGTTCATGCTTGACCTTCATAACTCCTGCATTACGGGCGTAAAAGCCCGTTACATAAAGCGACAGAATGATGACTGTGGGGGAAAAATCCTGTACCGCCACGCCTTTGCCGATCAGTGACAGCGATGTGTCAAATGAGGTCGTGACATTATCATGCTGGGCCTGCTTTTCTTGAATAATAATAATAATAATAGTAATAATAATAATAATAATAATAGAATAACCAACAATAACAACACCAGCAATAATAATAATAATAATAATAACAATACCTACGTTAATAACCAAACTAAACGTGTCCGGTTAGGTTAAGATGTTATTTTTAAGGCGCTGGTGTGTATGACGCGGGCGGTGTTTGTACATGGCGTTGAAGGCGACTGGTGGTAAAACTGAGGGGGTGAATGGGGGGGTGGGGGGGGAGAAGGAGGGATGGGGGTGTTAGGGGTGGAAGACGGGAGGAGGCGAAGGTGCCGGCGGAGGAAATGGTGAGTGAGTGAGAGTTGCCACAACACAAGTTTTATCTCTTCAGACGTCCAACCAGTGACAAGTGTCCTCACCACCTACCACAACCCCCCCCATCACCTATTATAATATCTTAGTTGTTTTCGGTTGGTTGGTTGGTGATGCCGAGAGAAGAAAGCATCAGCTCTGAGGGTGCAAGAAGGGTACAATACAAGGCAAAGTTCAGAAGTGGGAAATATAGTTGTTGTTTTCATGTTTTTATTGAATATATAAAATCACACCGAGGTCCTCCCTGGAGAGAGAGTAAAGATATATAGAGGAAAAAATTATAATTAAGTACCAGATTTTCGCAGAAGCAAGTGTAGCAGCTTGAAAAGGCAGCGGGGGGGGGGGGGGGCTCGGGTTTTGGTGTAAATACTGACCGACTTGCTCGCCCCATCCCGGAGTGTTGCCGAGTACCGTACCAATTTAAATAACGAGTTACTTAATGAACAAAAGATGAATACGAAATACTAAGATCAAGTAACATGACCCCAAATGGATGAATAATTATAAGAACAAGATGACGCTTACCTCCAAATTTATTTTAATGAATAATCTTGAAGGATATGTCATACAAAATATAAATTAAGTTGGAGTGACGAAGAGTAGTGACAACCCCTACATGTACCAAACTAAAATTCGTGGTAATATTGGCGCAGCTAACAGATAACAAGAGGGAAATGAACCATATTTTGAATAGATATTTTTCAAAACACTTCACGAGTGAAAGTTAAACCTGACACCTGAGGCAGCTACTATCTACAGCGACATGTTTACTGAATATCCTTCTCTTAATAATCTTCACCACAGTTATTGCATAAGGTCGTAAGTAACTGTAAACACACACAAAAACATACGATGGGAGAAAACTGCAGCGGGCCTATTGGCCCATACTGGGCAGTACAATTTACACCCAATCCCTATTGCTCAAATATCCATCCAACCTATGTTTGAAGCTATCCAGCGTATTTGAGTTAATGATGATGTTTGGTAACTTGTTCCACTCATCCACTATATTTCGCGCCTAAATCTAAATTTATCTAATTTAAAACCAGTTATGAGTTCGCTCCTGGTTGGATAGTACCTTTGTTATATCATTTGTTTAGCCCTGACTTCCATGTATACACCTCTATCATATCGCCCCTCACTCTACGTCTCTCGAGGGAGTGCAAATTAAGATGCTTTAATCTGTCTCTGTACTCTCGATTCCTAATGCCCGGGATTAGTCTTGTCATTATCCTCTGAATTCTTTCTATGATTCTATATCCATTCTGTGGTACGGTGACCAGAATTGAACTGTGTAATCCAAGTGAGGTCAGACGCACCCTCGTACACACACCCTCGTACACACCCACCCACCCTCTCTCACATACACACACACACTTGGCAGTAGAGGGACTCACCGCGTGGAAGAAGTCATCAGCAGAGAGGACATGACCGTCTCGTCCTATCGGCAACTTCATGATTTCAAGATCACACGGGTCTGGCGGACAACCTGTAGTGGTGACAATAAACATGGGTTAGTTCATACTGTTATTATCATTTGTATATTTATAACTCTCTCTCTCTCTCAAGGAAATATGTTTAGGAGAGGTGAAGGAGGAACCGAGAAGTGAATATAAACCTTACCACTACTACTTCGACTGCATATTTTATTTTTTTAAATGGCCTCCAGCCTCCCCCTATAGCCATACCTTCGCCACCATTTTATTACCTTAATATTAAATATCCTAATGCATAAGTAGCTATCCTAGCTGTGTTGGGTTCGTTGAGCCGCAAATCTATCCTCATAGTCAATATCTGCAACTGTTGTCGGTTTTGGGGCCGATGCTCTCGTTCCCCTGAAGGAGAGCTTATTACTACTACTACCACAACTACAACTACACCTACACCAGATTAAGGCGCGAAATAGGTAATCATTGGTTTGGAAATAGAGTAGTGGACGAGTGGAACAAGTTACCAAATATCATCATTAACTCAAATACGCTGGATAGCTTCAAACATAGGTTGGACGGATATATGAACAATAGGGGTTGGGTGTAAATGGGATTACCCAGTATGGACCAATAGGCCCGCTGCAGTTTTCTACAACCTCATGTTCTTATGTAGAAATGGAAGTACAATGCTAAAACACACATTGACTCTAGGAAGGTGAGAGAGTGGGTGGGTCTCTCTCTCCACCCACCCACCCACAGGCTTATTATTATTTCATTTACGTAACCAAGATTCACTGCTGGGAGGGAGCCTGTTATAACATGCACAGGGATAACCATTGCCAGGAGGAGGGGGGGGAGGGTGGTATCATTGCACACTCATTCTTGGAACTGGTGACGAGAGAGAGAGAGAGAGAAACTAGGAAGAGAGATGGGGGGGGGGGGGGGAGATAAATTCTCAGGTAATCCAATATATTTACACCTCTTATCACCGACATTATTTAATTAAGACTCAAACTACGCCGCACTTAGCAACCTGTACACACCCTAAAAATAAATTCTCACCATCTATTAACGTTAAAAATTTTCCCCGAAACTAAAGATGTGAGAATGCATCAGGTGTCCTAATTTCACCCCACGCTACAATGAAGGTTTCTGGCAGGTTAAGTATGTTTGGAATTTTTTTTTCCAGGAAGGCGAGAAAGATGTGAGAATGCATCATATTGGTTTGTATAAGTCGTAAAAAGATTAAAATAAGCTTGTGTTCGGTAAGGTTTAAAGAGAGAGAGAGAGAGAGACTGCAAAGGACAAACAAGTGGGCCAAAAAAACGGTATTGACAGCTAAAGATAAGAGGTATCAAGGAGTCACGTGGTGAAGGTCTCCGTCAACTCTGGCAAGACAACAGACCATAAGGAAGATAATACTTAAACAAATTTGTCACTTTCAAAATGTTTTGTTTTTATCACCTTAAAAAATTAACGTATGTAGTAAAAAAAATAGCGCAGGAAATATTGGCGTAGCTAAACTTGAACAATATGGCACAAATCCCTGAACAAAAAGCCTCCCCCTAGTACATGGAAAATACTGTATCATAAGGCTTTAATATAGAAAGTAATTTTCGCATTTTAAGTATTATAAAGTAGTACACTAACAATATAAATATTAAAGTATTATACAAGACAACAGATGAACACAAACATAACGAGTATTATTAAAAGATCATGCCGCATCTAGCCAAAGACCACATACAAATAAACAAAAAAATGTCTAGGGTAGGTTAGTTTCGATTCCAAGGCGGCGCCGAAACTACTGACCAGAATGGCATAAGTCAAATCAGGTCAGGATGTCCACCCCAAGTAATGTCAGAGAGGATAAACTTCAGGTGAGGTCAGATCAAATGTATGTTGGGGGCCACGTGACCTTAATCTGACCTTACATGACCCAAAGAGACCTAAATGATACGTATGAAACTTTACTTCAGTATTGTGTATTTTCCGGTATTTATTTTTTAACCTAACCTACTAATAAAAATTTAAACAAAAAGAACCGTTAACAATACCATACATATATATAACTACTCGCGTCTGAGTCTATTGACCTTAAGAAACATTAATAAAGCTCATGGTACTATGTTTTCCTAGTTTGACAGTTATGCCTTTTAATCATGCGCTATTTTCAGAGTCCTATATAAAGGATGTAACTTTTTTTCCAAGCCAATATCGTCTCTTTTTTTTTCGTTACCGAGATTATCACACGGCGGGAAAAAAACAACATGACGCTCGTGTTTACTCCAGTTGCGTCAGGTATGGAGTAACGCTTTCTATCTATAAATGGTCAACTACAATATTACCAAACACTCACACACATGTAATGGCATTTTAAACTTTTCATTTTCACTATTCTACATAATATATACATTTAAGATAAACTTTTAAGTAGTATCACCGTTATACATTCAAACCATCATACTGTTATACACAATACAGCTACAGTACAAAGTGTTAGGAATGTGATAAGTTAACTACGCGACATCACACCATCTTACAATAATACGGGAATTGACATTGGGTGATAAGCTCGATTCGTGCGCGCACACATTTCCCCTGACGGCCGCGTGAACTAGAACACCCACCACACACGTTACCTCATAAACATTACAAATACGTAACTATATATACAAGGATAGACGCTACAGTAGCAACAATACCTTCTTAATGGCGGGTCAAAAGAACCTCACTCCTATAGTTGTTTATACGTATGACCCCGGACAATACTGTCAGGACCTGCGCTACCAACACTACAGTGGAAGGTACCTAACCACTGTAGGGTTGGCCCCAGCAGCTAGATAAATTGGAGTGATAACAGTGAGTTTATACCACGGGTTCACTCCTCTCCCGATTGTTCAAGATAAGATTATTTAGTTTCCTCAACAGAAGGTCATGTGAGCGTCTGTTAACATCAGCAGGTGCAAACTCAGTCCAGGTCGTTGTCACAAGGATGTGTGAACGTTACACCACCATAGATAGATTTACTTTTAATTTACAACCGCGATAATGTTAAACGGCATTTCCGGAGTTCAGTATAGTTTACAGTAACTGGGAAGGGGCGCTTAAAATTGTTGATACATTTCCCCTCTTAGTCAGTTAAAGTGCAACAGTATGGCAGTATTACCCAAGTGTCTCGCTAAAAATATATCCTGTATACAAGTAACCTAGTAATTTTTTGAGGAAAGCAACTTGACATTTTGCTACCAATAAACTTTAATACGAGATAAACAGACGCAAACTGTTGGGTAAACGCGGCGTTCATTAACCCAACGACTAACACTACAGGAGAGAGATTCATCCTTAATTAATAAGACTTTAATTTACTTCACCAGAGTCACAAGTGAAACAAAAGTCATTAAATCCCTGTGAACTTACATCCCGCCACAGCTGGCAACAAGAAAAATTCACCAGACATACTTAAACACACAAAGTCGCTGCCACTTACACATACAAAAAAATTATCTTTCCTTGTGTCACCCAGGAAACCCATACAAACGGTTGGGTATATTTTGAGTTTGTAAGAGCAAGACTAAACAGACAACAAGTGTAAAAAAAAGATATATCCGAAACTGAATAAAATATCAAATTAGAAAGAGCAGCTCAGGCCTTAAGATTTAATTTACAGCTAGGCTACGGTCGCCGAAGTCCACCCCTCCCAACAACATGAGATAAATGCGTTTATCTTGGATACCAGCCAATTAGCGACCAAGAAAGATTCTGGGTTGTTGGAGATCAATAATAATAATACAAGGGCCTGTGTAACTAGCTATACCCTGACTATTTAACTGAAGAACTCGTGTACAGTATAATGCAACAGGTGATATCGCCGACTCACTTCTCAACCTCACCAATTGAACTTTAATGTTTTAGTATATTTCTAGTCAGTAATTTCTAGTCCACGGTCTGATTTTGTTTAAGAAAAAAAATAATGAGAAGTGTGGGATGAGATTAAGTACAGTTTCCTTAAGTTATATTTCATTAAAAGTTATACAAGAGATCTGTTGTTATTGTTATAGTTGTTGTTGTTATAGTTGTGTTGTTGTTTACTGCGGCGATATTTTTCTTATCTCGTATGGTTATATCTGTAACCCAAAACCACACATGGAACATTACCAATTTAACATAATTAGCATAAACATGGCATAAATCTTGTGAGAGTGGGGTACCCGCCAACACAAACTCATCCTATAAATAACATGTAACTTATCCACTGTGTCATTTATACTAATCAATTTTAACTATTAATAACATCAATTTTTTTAGGGGTTATATTTTCCACTAATCACCTACATTAAAATTTATATTATTTTGCCTATTATAAGCTACAAATTTAACATTAATACACAATTAAGTTATAATTTAACCATATTTTTTAATCGACAACATGTATTAACACATTAGTTTCAGCGCCTTAAAGTTTATTGAATATTAACGCCATGTATTGAGACCCTTAATGGTGCTAGGTGACGACCCTACTGGCGCAGAGCTCAAGCGACAAGCAAAAGCAGTATCAGCAGTATGTCGGGACGGACGGCATCATAACTTGACGACCCCAGCAGGAGGAAAGTATGGGAAGAGGGTGTGTTTATGAGGTGACGGTGAAGGAGGGAAAACTTGACTCACACACACACACGGACGTCTAGCTGGAGCGTCTCACACACACACAGACGTCTAGCTGGAACGTCTCACACACACGGATGTCTAGCTGGAGCGTCTCACACACACACACACACACACAGACGTCTAGCTGGAACGTCTCACACACACACGGATGTCTAGCTGGAGCGTCTCTCACACACACACGGACGTCTAGCTGGAGCGTCTCACACACACACACAGACGTCTAGCTGGTGCGTCTCACACACACGGACGTCTAGCTGGTGCGTCTCACACACACGGACGTCTAGCTGGAGCGTCTCTCACACACACACGGACGTCTAGCTGGAGCGTCTCACACACACGGACGTCTAGCTGGAGCGTCTCACACACACACGGACGTCTAGCTGGAGCGTCTCTCACACACACACACACGGACGTCTAGCTGGAGCGTCTCTCACACACACACACACGGACGTCTAGCTGGAGCGTCTCTCACACACACACACACGGACGTCTAGCTGGAGCGTCTCACACACACACACACACGGACGTCTAGCTGGAGCGTCTCTCACACACACGGACGTCTAGCTGGAGCGTCTCTCACACACACACGGACGTCTAGCTGGAGCGTCTCTCACACACACACGGACGTCTAGCTGGAGCGTCTCACACACACACACGGACGTCTAGCTGGAGCGTCTCACACACACACACGGACGTCTAGCTGGAGCGTCTCACACACACACACGGACGTCTAGCTGGAGCGTCTCACACACACACGGACGTCTAGCTGGAGCGTCTCACACACACACACGGACGTCTAGCTGGAGCGTCTCACACACACACACGGACGTCTAGCTGGAGCGTCTCTCACACACACAAAAGGACGTCTAGCTGGAGCGTCTCTCACACACACAAAAGGACGTCTAGCTGGAGCGCCTCTCACACACACGGACGTCTAGCTGGAGCGCCTCACACACACGGACGTCTAGCTGGAGCGCCTCACACACACGGACGTCTAGCTGGAGCGCCTCACACACACGGACGTCTAGCTGGAGCGCCTCACACACACGGACGTCTAGCTGGAGCGCCTCACACACACGGACGTCTAGCTGGAGCGTCTCACACACACGGACGTCTAGCTGGAGCGTCTCACACACACGGACGTCTAGCTGGAGCGTCTCACACACACGGACGTCTAGCTGGAGCGTCTCACACACACGGACGTCTAGCTGGAGCGTCTCACACACACGGACGTCTAGCTGGAGCGTCTCACACACACGGACGTCTAGCTGGAGCGTCTCACACACACGGACGTCTAGCTGGAGCGTCTCACACACACGGACGTCTAGCTGGAGCGTCTCACACACACGGACGTCTAGCTGGAGCGTCTCACACACACGGACGTCTAGCTGGAGCGTCTCACACACACGGACGTCTAGCTGGAGCGTCTCACACACACGGACGTCTAGCTGGAGCGTCTCACACACACGGACGTCTAGCTGGAGCGTCTCACACACACGGACGTCTAGCTGGAGCGTCTCACACACACGGACGTCTAGCTGGAGCGTCTCACACACACGGACGTCTAGCTGGAGCGTCTCACACACACGGACGTCTAGCTGGAGCGTCTCACACACACGGACGTCTAGCTGGAGCGTCTCACACACACGGACGTCTAGCTGGAGCGTCTCACACACACGGACGTCTAGCTGGAGCGTCTCACACACACGGACGTCTAGCTGGAGCGTCTCACACACACGGACGTCTAGCTGGAGCGTCTCACACACACGGACGTCTAGCTGGAGCGTCTCACACACACGGACGTCTGGAGCGTCTCACACACACGGACGTCTAGCTGGAGCGTCTCACACACACGGACGTCTAGCTGGAGCGTCTCACACACACGGACGTCTAGCTGGAGCGTCTCACACACACGGACGTCTAGCTGGAGCGTCTGTCACACACACACACGGACGTCTAGCTGGAGAGTCTCTCACACACACACACACACACACGGACGTCTAGCTAGAGAGCCTCAAGTTGTATAAACATAAAGTGTACTTATACTCATAATTACACACTTCACATCTCACATTATAGCCCAACAAGCCATTAATTTGGGTGTGGAGGAGCAACAGCTGACATAACACCACCTGATGGCTTCTCACACACACTTACTGTTCTTCACTTGTTCTACATCGTCTTACACACTTACTGTTCTTCACTCTTTCTAGTCTTACATGCTCACAGCTCTTCACTTGTTCTACATCGTCTTACACACTTACTGTTCTTCACTCGTTCTAGTCTTACATGCTCACAGCTCTTCACTTGATCTACATCGTCTTAAACGTTTAATGTTCTTCGCTTGTTCTATATCGTCTCAAACGCTTACTGTTCATTACTTGTTCTTCGCACTGAATATTCTCCGTAAAACAAAGTTACTTGATACGTTCAATTAACACCGGTTAGAAGATAAAATTAACGAGTTGAATCTTTGCAGGAATTTTTTTTTTTTTTTTTTACGGGCATTAGCCTACCCAGGCACAGGTCATTTTTCATGACCCACATCAAGCCCTGGGGGAGGGGGGGGGGCGAAAATATAATAAAATAGGCACCCAAACCCGCTCTAGGGTGACCTCATTGCACTTTTTGAGACAATGTTTTTTGTATTTAACGTAAGTCAACGGTCAATTCTTCATCGTGTGAGTGACCGCTGACGCGACCGTATTAATCACGGACCAGCGCCACTCAGGACCTGACACCTACACCGACCTATTCTTTTGATTTCACCCCGTCAACTGCCTCCCTCTTCCGCGGCCCGAGATTAAATAGGTCGGTTATGACTAAAACAACACAGGAGTAAGGGGGTGCCTAATAAACTAGCCCCCTCGGTGGCAATCTAAAAAACAAAACAAAAACACTGACAATATTCTTTACATAAGAAGCACAGTACACAAGTCTCCTTCCAGATTCTCGAAGGTTCCTAAGATGAATATTCCCCCTCAGCGAGGAATGTAAGAAGGCATTTATTAGGTCGTGTCAATCCAATGCATAGAAATAGTAATAAAATTACACCAAGCTTACGACTCAAAGGATCCTTTCCAAAGGCTTTTCAGTTCATGTTGTCTCTTGGTGAACTGGTAAGTAAATGTATAGGAGGAGACGATGAGAATGATGAATTATTATACTACACACTCTACGGGGACAACACGCACATTGTCACAGTCGTAAACCTTTTAGTCTAGCTTCCCAGATACAATTTTTTATCATTTTCTTTCATGCTTTTTCACTCACAGAAAATGGAGGGAGCTGAACGACAGTAAAAATAAATTTCACTTTAACAGCGTTGATATAAAGTACATCAACGTTGGTGATGAGAAGTGATAATGTTGGCGGCTTACATAAATATCAATACTGCAGGAATTGTATTCTGAAAATTAATAAAAAAAATAACAACTGGATTATCGCCAATTGTATCAGAGTATTAACAACTCTGCAAAGGACAAGGTTACCCGAAACTGGGCCTCCACCTGACCCATCGGTGTACAGCCAGACAGAGTCAACAGGAAGTGACAAGAGTCGGTTAAATAGCCACAGCATAAAGTAAATTAGGATCACCTTTAGAATTCTCACCCCAGGTGTTGCTGGGGACACTCGGGTGGAGCGGGTGAGGTCAGGTCAAACGTGTGATGGCGATGTGATTTTTATCTGAACTGCTAACTAACGCGCGCGCACGCGCACACACAACCAGAGATCCACACTGATATCACACACCGTTAGGTTGGGCTGGGTTAGGTTAGGTTAGGTTAAGTTTTCGGGAAGGTAACTTCAGGTGGAGCGGAACTGGGTTGGAGATTCTTCAGGTGACCCGTAAATTAATACACATTCTCGTGTCCCTAATAATGGTTTGTTTTCCTTTAGGATATTCACGAGAACGTTTTAGTCCACAACACAAAGCGGAAGGAGAGAGAATTTTTTTTTTTTTTACCTAGCTTTTGGCGCTTCGAGGTATTGACAAAAGCAACCAGTGAAGAGGTTAAGTTATGTTGGGTTGGGTTAGGTTGAAGTTGGGTTAGGATATACTGCACCTCGCGAGATTATCCGAGTAGTGTCGGAGCTCTCTAGTGGTAGCTGTGAACAATGAATGTAGGAAAAAATGGCACAGGAAAAATGGCAACAGGAAAAATATGGCACCCGAAAAAAATGCAAAATCATGAGACTAGGACAAAATGGCACATCGTGAATTTTTACAGGTTTTCGCTAAAATTTTATAACGTATGTTACTTTGAGTCATATCAACGTCATAGCATAAAACATGACCCCACGTGAGGTGACCTAACACAATGTACCCACAGAGGACGACCTCACTTAACCAAGTAAATATGACAATGATAACCTCACAGAATATGACGGTTGAGGGCTTTTGTCCTACACTCGCTTCAAACACAGGTTCGTTAGCTCTTAAGTTCGTTTGTGGTTCGTGAGCTCGAAGTGAAATTTGTTGTGCCATTTTTTCCGAGAACCCAGAACAATAGCTTACGTAAATAAATAATGGGATGGAACACTGTAAAATAAATACAGCACAGAGAGAATAATAATAGGGATATATAATAAATAAAAAGGAAATTATTGCGATGTAATTTAAAAGGTAAAGAAAACAAAATATTACAACAATTAATGATTTTTTTTAACTGTAAAATTATTGGAGGAAATTTGCTTGCCCGAATTTTTTTTGTGGGAAAATTAAATATCTTAACACACACACACCCATCCACCACCAACCCCTACCACCCACCCTCCCCCCCACCCACAACCCGTTGGTTACACCCAGAAAATAATATCGGGCTCGGAATAAAAGTATCATATCAATAAGTTGTGATAACGATTACGCCACCATACACGCCACCTGCAATATCACCACCGCCTGTATACCTTTATAAATTCACTATAACCACCTGTACAGGAGGTATATCTGAAGTTAATTGTGAGAATATTTAACATGGTAAATTGCTCTATGACACGCACACTGCAATCTGTAACTCAATGAGGCTTCAAAAGTATTTAAAGTTTTAGATAATAAGGCACAACAGCAAAAAACTTAACTTTTCAACCAATGTAAATAATCTAAATTTGATTAAAGAAAACGGAATCTTTCATGTTTTGGGTCGACATACTGTAGAATCTTACCAAGGCATTTCTAAAGATCATCACATCAACTCCAAAGCTCCTGTCTAAAATCCCCCCCCCCCTCCCCCTCACTAACATTTCAGATATCGTGAAGTAAACAAACACGCAAGCATAAACACGGGAGCCGTATGTATAAATAATAAATGGTGGACATGAAAGCGTTACAACACAGAAAACGTTCCTTGCAGACGGTCCGACTAATTTTTTTTTTTATTTTTTTTAAGGGGATTAGCCCACCTGGGCACAGGTCACTGACCCACATCGGGGCCTGGGGGGCGAAAATTTAATAATAATAATAATAATAATAATAATAATAATAATAATAATAAAAATTTATAATTAAAAGTAAAATAAAATAATAATAATAATACTGTAATAATGATAATAAAGAAAAATAATAATAATCAATAGTTAGAAACGCTATATGTACAGTATGTTGTCTTGTCAATAGTAAGAGAAACAATTGAGATCCTGCAATTGTGTGTAAACGAGGCAGAAAGACAGATCAGCAACCTGGGACTTGGTCACAATATTCGTGATGCCATATGGCAGCAGGGTCTACCATTAGACAACACATTATGCTTCCAATATCTTCCCAGGCGGTAGTACCTCCCTGTTTGATTAGCAGTCCGATTTATTCATGTAGAACCATTATTTGACTTCATTGCGGCTACATTTGGGTACATTTGGGTAATTAGTCGGACCCCCTTGCAGATAGATGATTTCTTTCCTCTGAGAATTTCGCAACGTTTGGTGAATAATTTGCAGAAGCTGCATCTTTGCATTTTGACCATTGTGTTATAACTACTATATCCTATATAAAATCTTGACCAGAGGAAACTACAGTCCAGTACATGACGGTAATGCACGGAAACCACAATAAACCATACACGAATTAAATCATAATAAATCATACTGTATTGTAATACAACTGCATAAATCAAGAGATATACTACTATAGCAATAATAGTAGTAGAAATAATAACAATAATGTAATAAAGATAAGGACTTTCCACTAACATATGTACAGTATAATTATGTAGTCACAAACAATAAGAGCCTTACCACCACAATCTCTGGAGGACACACAAGTGCTCCACTCTTTATCTAATCTCCAGTAATACGTAATTATGACAAACACCTCATCCACACATTTAACGAATCACAGATTTCACGAATCACAGATTTCACGAAGCACAGATTTAAAGAATATTATTTGGCGGTTGGTGGCTGAGTGGATAACACGCTCGTCCTGTACTCTGGTTCTACTCTGGGGGGGGGGGGGGGCACCCCACGTCCACCCAGCTGTGAATGGGTGAGGTGATAGCCACACAGCCTCTTTTGTGAACCCATTTTTTTTATTAAGAGGTTAAACTTAGCACGGTATTAACCAAACACCTGAATATATTTAGTACTTATCTAAGGGTCAAAGTTCACATGCCAGTTATTACCAGACCAATAGGTAAACAATGAATGTCGTCTTTACACCCACAGCATCGTGATTGATACGTTTATTGAGATACAAAAAACATTACAGCATCGTGCCAACTAAGGAACTCTACACTGTATGACACTTAAAAGAGATAGGCGGTAAGTAGCACTCTACACCACAGTCAAGAGATTAATCTGATTAGCTGTCTGGCTTCTTTAGTTACACGACCCAGGCAAAAATAACCTTTTTTTATGTCTTCCACCGTCATCTTTCCATCCTTTTTTTGTTTATCTTTCCATCGTTTATCTCAACTCTTCTTTTTGTGCGTGTGGGCGGTGGGGGGAGTCAAAGAGCGCAGAAACCTCGATGAAATAAGAACATAAGACAAACGTTTAGTACAAAAGGAATTAATGAAGACATCAGGGTTACATATCCTCACGTAGGTATATTCTCATTTTTTGTTTTGTACTTCATTCATAAACATGCTTATGAACCCGTAACACATATGAAGGTAATTCGTAATGGGTTAGGTTAGGTTAGTTACATTATTGGCGGGTATTTTAGATTTAGATCAGACCTAACCTAACCTAACCTTTTATCATTACAAAAGGCCACATGCATCACAACCACTACAACAACCACCATAAAGCCACAGCTATCAAAACTATATAGAAATTAAAACCATAACTATCATAACAAACCGTATCATTACCACAACCACCTTCGTCACAACAACCACCATCGTCACAACAACCACCATCACAAGAAACATCCTCACCACAACTACAACCATCATCACTAACCTAACAATAACCAGCATCACTATCACCATAACAACCACTATCACCACAACCACAATCATCACACCAACCAGCATCATTAATACAGCAACCATCATCGTAGCCATCACAATCATAACCAGCATCACAACCACCACAAACAACCATCATCATCCCAACCACAGCCATCACAACCAATCTCAACCACCATCACAACCATCATCATCATCACCACCACCATCACAACCACCACTACAACCATCATCCTAATCACCATCATAACAACCACCACCACCATCATCATCACAACCACAGCCATCACAGCCATAGCCATCACATTCATCACAACCATCATCACAACCACCACACCTCGCTGCGGTATGTCAACCTCAAGAGACTCGCGTGTGGGAAATGTTTGTTTACATTGCTACGTTATCGTGACGTCACTGAACAGTTTCGTGGATTGAGGCGGAAGGTGAACCACACAACACTGACTGATTCCTGTCCCTTTCAATCCACTATCTGATCTCTCACTTTGTTTATATTATTGTTTTATTTTTATTTTTTATCCACAGGAGGTACAACAGCTACGAAAATACAACAAATGAATCAAATTAATGTCGCGATGCAATTTCCTGTCCAGACTAGCTTGGCAGTACACAATTCACCATGGCGACGGTGTTTGGGTTTTTGCCTCGTTCATAAGTAAACTATATAAGCGATACCTTCAAGTCGTGGATACAAAGGTGGGGGGCGGGGGATAGTGTTGTTAACCTGTCAGGTATTATTTCAGAACCATCAACCAGTAAGCGTGTGGTATCATAGCGGTTTATCACTTAACGATTCTATGTACACTACTGTACCCTTAAGCTCCCTCAATCTCCCTCAAACCCCTAATAAAGATTAAATACAAACTTTCAGAGAACTTCCTTGCATAATGCCATGATAAGATAGACAGGTGGGGAGGTGTACCGTGAAGTAGTAGCGGGTCATGGCGCCTGGTTGTTCAATGGTCTTTGTAAATCACTTCTGGTAACCATGACAAACTGCAGGGCGTTACTCACTACATACCCCGCCCACATGTACACACAAACAGAACCCACATGTACATAGGCACTAATCCATACACCCCCCCACCCCCCAAAATACAACTTATCGTATAACTAAAAGTGAATGCCTAGGATATATGATTCAGCTGTTGCATCACCGTGGTGTTGAACCAAGGCACTGTGCTACTGGTCGCATCTTTACCGCTAATCTCTATCCAAGTATCTTTGCTATTATCGTAATTTCCACTTTCTCATTAATGTTTTTTTTAACCCCAACATCGTTTATTAACACACCACAACATACGCATCACCTTTTTACTTCTCTTCAATTCGTCATAAGCTAAATATACTCGTCACGTTTGCTATCTGAAACATATAGCTAGTTGCAACATTCTGTCATGGGAATATTTAAGTACGGCATTATACGGTAGAGGGACGACTGACAGCAGTGAGGACAATAGAGCTTCTATTTAGCACTTACACGGTAATGAAACGATAAATGAAAACTTTCAATGTTAAAAACTTTACCCTAAATCACCCATTCCTCAGTTTCAAACAACTAAACAACCTCTAACCCGCCGCTTCTAAGAACGGTCATGCATTAACCTATCAATCTGTACCTTAAATTTCGTACAACATACAGTTTTTGAGGTTTTACAATGATCAATGAGAATGTGTCACATACCCAAAATCATGGCCTCAAGTTTCCTTCTATCAACACGGAATCTTTCTTCTACCAATCCGTCTCCAAGCACTGTAAATGTTAATTTCTCTGCACTGTTGCATCTTGATAGCGTCTCTTCTGAGTAGGCCTCGGACACGTCGTCTTGTTCGAGGTGATCGTGTGGCCCCATGTTCACACTATGTCACGAAAATTACGTCCAGTCCACAAAATTAAACCCTAGGTAGTGTCAAGAAAGTCAGCCCGAGTGTTCCAAAACAAAACATTGTCTGTGACTGGCGGCACAACTACCAACCAATCAGCAACTCGGTTTTGGTGACGTACTACCACGAATTTTTCGCTCACTATCAAATCTCTTATCGACTTTACGAGCTAAAAACTCCAAATAACATTTTGAATTACATATCATACTGTCAAACATATTTTAAGTTAGATATAAAACAAAACACTAATCTATGTTTATTAAAATTGACTTATAAAAATCTCCAATAACTACCCCAATGTAGCCGAAACAATATAAAGAATGAACAGTAACTTGTGCAAATTGTTATTTTGCCCAGCACACGCGTTAGCCCCGCCCCCAAAGCCTTGGCGGTACGTACAAAACAATGAATCTGTTATCGACCACAGCCACGGGCAACCAAGTATCAAGACGGACATGCTTAACAGACTGAGTGCCACACATACACACACACACACGAGCCGGACCTTGCTCAATCTGAAGTCTTCCTCCCACCCACACAATCGCGAACTTTACAAATATTATTACTATAAAGGTTGGACGCCGGGAATCGCCTTGTACACT
This sequence comes from Homarus gammarus, assembly GCA_958450375.1. Classification (NCBI taxonomy): domain Eukaryota; kingdom Metazoa; phylum Arthropoda; class Malacostraca; order Decapoda; family Nephropidae; genus Homarus; species Homarus gammarus. Next base: position 2,970,680 of record CAUDMG010003875.1, on the reverse strand, counting down.
GGTCGGGGGCTATTGGGTAGTTGTGGGCGTATAATATATTTATAAGTGTGTGTGTGTGTGGGCGTGTGTATGAGTGGGGGGGGGGGTGCAGTACATGGGCTTCTATTAAGTGTATATGTTTATATATTACATATATATATATATACGGTATGTATATGTAATATTCATGTTTGTTTGTTTGTTTGTGTGTGTGTGAGGGATTTTAATATACATAAGCCTGTGTGTGTATAGTGACAGTGTGTGTGTGTGTGTGTGTGTAAAAGCCACAGCTCAGAACATCAGTAGTAAAGGCAGTGACCTGTTCTTATTCTCTTGAGACTCGCTTGTTACGCATCTTCTGAGAACTACTCCCCCCCCCCCTCCCTCCCTCCCTCACCACCATCACCACTACGCCACCATTACCACAACGCACCACCTCACCTGCTACACTACCCAACGTTGCACTGAATAATATCTCACTAGTAGAAACAGCAGTAGTACTTTTATTATCACTGAGAGTAAGATCAAAAGTTCAATCAGTTGTGAGTGCAGGAGCAGGTGGACAGAGGGGTTGAGCTGGGGATGAGTCACGCCTTCACCGAACGTAAACAAACAAACAAACACACAGATAGATGGGTCGACGCGATTCACGATAGATAACAGAGAGATGTTTGTGTATTTGGTATGAGTCAACGTTGATCATACATGGGAGAGAGATATAATGTATAAAGTATTCGTGTATACATACAGTGGATCGTATTTTGTTATACATTTCACACATAGGGTATTGAATGCAATATATTAACCTAACCAAACCAATTATACAGTTACTTCATGGTTAAATATTATTATGGCAAAGGTCTAGGATAACATTAAATGAATCACCTGAAGATCAGCCATCCCAGATTATTTCACCTAATGATTAAACAAGCTAACCTAACAAAACCTACCCTAACCTTATCTAACTTCACCTAATTGTAATGTCATTTCCCTTGCAAATGATCTTACCTGACCTCCTAATCGGGGTGGGGGGGTGTGTTACTGCGCCCCCTTGGACCCCCTCCCTAGGCCTCACAAACTAGAACAGTATTGACACAAATGAGATAAAACAGCAGAATTATACCAGGCTACAGTCAAGTCAGATTCGAGACACGTTCCTGGTCAGTCTTACCACAGGAGGCGAACAAATGGAAATCTTATTCTGCCTTACTGTATTTTACACACATACAACGACACAGTGATATTCCATCGAATATTTTACGTATATAGGGACCGCACAACAATAACAAAGTTTACCCTAAAAATTCTCTGTTGAAGTGAAACATTCCTCATAGAAAACTTAATATTATTTATGGGTTTCTATTCTATTTTTTTTTGTGGGCTTGCATTACAATTTGGAGAAAATGTAAACTGCAAATGCACATTCGTCTGAAGGAATGCTAAATGTAAATGAAAAGAGAGAAGGGCAGAGAAAAACAGATAAAGATAAGAAAAGGAGGAGGAAGAAAAGGAATTAGGGGGAAATAAATACAAAGGAAGACAAAGCCATGTTTTTTTCTCACTACAATTGCTTTAAAATTTCCTTTCAAGAGATCCACAACATTGTCTTTATTTATTTCCACCCATAATATAAAATTGTCTCTCACTCCATCCCTCCCCTTCTCTTACTCCATCCCTCCCCTTCTCTCACTCCATCCCTCCCCTTCTCTCACTCCATCCCTCCCCTTCTCTCACTCCATCCCTCCCCTCCTCTCACTCCATCCCTCCCCTTCTCTTACTCCATCCCTCCCCTTCTCTCACTCCATCCCTCCCCTTCTCTCACTCCATCCCTCCCCTTCTCTCACTCCATCCCTCTCCTTCTCTCACTCCATCCCTCCCCTTCTCTCACTCCATCCCTCCCCTTCTCTCACTCCATCCCTCTCCTTCTCTCACTCCATCCCTCTCCTTCTCTCACTCCATCCCTCCCCTTCTCTCTCTCCATCCCTCCCCTTCTCTCACTCCATCCCTCCCCTTCTCTCACTCCATCCCTCCCCGTCTCTCACTCCATCCCTCCCTATCTCTCACTCCATCCCTCCCCTTCTCTCACTCCATCCCTCCCCTTCTCTCACTCCATCCCTCCCCTTCTCTCACTCCATCCCTCTCCTTCTCTAACTCCATCCCTCTCCTTCTCTCACTCCATCCCTCCCCTTCTCTCTCTCCATCCCTCCCCTTCTCTCACTCCATCCCTCCCCTTCTCTCACTCCATCCCTCCCCGTCTCTCACTCCATCCCTCCCTATCTCTCACTCCATCCCTCCCCTTCTCTCACTCCATCCCTCCCCTTCTCTCACTCCATCCCTCCCCTTCTCTCACTCCATCCCTCTCCTTCTCTCACTCCATCCCTCTCCTTCTCTCACTCCATCCCTCCCCTTCTCTCTCTCCATCCCTCCCCTTCTCTCACTCCATCCCTCCCCTTCTCTCACTCCATCCCTGCCCTTCTCTCAGGTTAGGTTATGTTACGTTAAGTTAGGTGACGTGGTGTGGTGGTGACATGGTGTGGTGGTGACGTGGTGTGGCGGTAACGTGGTGTGGTTGTGACGTGGTGTGGTGGTGACGTAGTGTGGCGGTGACGTGGTGAAGTGGTGGAGTGGTGTGGTGGTGACGTGGTGTGGTAGTGACGTGGTGTGGCGGTGATGTGGTGCGGTGGTGACTTGGTGTGGTGGTGACGTGTTGTGGTGGTGACGTGGTGAAGTGGTGGAGTTGTGTGGTAGTGACGTGGTGTGGCGGTGACGTGGTGTGGTTGTGACATGGTGTGGTTGTAATGTAGTGTGGCGGTGACGTGGTGTGGTTGTGACGTGGTGTGGTTGTGACGTGGTGTGGTTGTGACGTAGTGTGGCAGTGACGTGGTATGGTGGTGACGTGGTGTGGCGGTGACGTGGTGTGGTGGTGACGTGGTGTGGCAGTGACGTGGTGTGGTGGTGACGTGGTGTGGCGGTGACGTGGTGTGGTTGTGACGTGGTGTGGTTGTGACGTGGTGTGGTGGTGACATGGTGAAGTGGTGGAGTGGTGTAGTTGTGGTGTGGTGGTGACGTGGTGTGGTGGTGACATGGTGAAGTGGTGACCTGGTGTGGTGGTGACGTGATATGGCAGTGATGTGGTGTGGCGGTGACGTGGTGTGGTTGTGACGTGGTGTGGTGGTGACGTGGTGAAGTGGTGGAGTGGTGTAGTTGTGACGTGGTGTGGTGGTGACGTGGTGTGGTGGTGACATGGTGAAGTGGTGACGTGGTGTGGTGGTGAGGTGGTGTGGCGGTGACGTGGTGTGGCGGTGAGGTGGTGTGGCGGTGACGTGTTGTGGCGGTGAGGTGGTGTGGCGGTGACGTGGTGTGGCGGTGACGCGTTGTGGCTGTGAGGTGGTGTGGCGGTGAGGTGGGGGACGCAGGAGGGAGGTACTAGAAGCTTGTGGAAGTGACGTTCATGTGGTGTGGTGGTGACGCAAGAGGGAGGACGCACTAGAAGGTTGTGGTAGCTCCTGACGGTGGTGGTAGTGGTGGGTGCCGGTGGGGTGTTAGACAGTGCAGCATCGCGTGAGGCAGAAGTCAGAAGAGCGACGCAGTGCCAAGAACCAGGGTGCGGCGAACACGACTTTCTACGTTCTCTCTCGCGCACACACACACACACACACACAGCGACGCCCTCGACAAGGTGCGAATCATCGAAGTGGTTATTTTTAGGTTCCAGCTGTAGAGTGTGTAGGCAGAGGGACTGAGCCGAGGCCACGAGGAGGGAAGGGAAGGGGGCACATCGCCAACACCAGCTTTCACCACCAGGAGAACGAACAGCACTGCCCTGGTCGCCCGAAGTGGACGACGGTGTTGCTGCTGTGGTTACTGGTGCTGCAGTGATGGTGATAGTGGTGATGTTAGCACAGTGGCCGTGTGGACAATGACCGTGAATGGCAGTGGTGCGGTGAAAGAGCAGGAAATTACTAATGCAGTGATGTGAAGTGATTGTAGAGCAGTGAAAGAATGTAATGTGGAGGAGTGTGAGAGACGTCTCCATCGTAAATTATCCCTGGTCGTCACTGACTGACCACCCTCGTCACGGCCTCACCTCCGAGTCTTATTACATTGAGAATCCGAATAACACGCAAGTGCAAACCATATAAGAAGTATCTTAAGGAACAAACTTATAATTAATATAGAGTAGGTTGTTTAGGAAAATATGTGCAGGGACAATTAGGCAGTGAAACACACACACACACACACACACACACACACACACACACACACACACACACATATATATATATATATATACGGACACACACCTGGTGACAGCATAAGCCCCCTCCGTTTTTCCCAATGGGTCTAAAATTGGACAGTGTTGTATGGAAAGAGGTCAGGGAACAGCCATATACTGGAGTGTCTTGGGTAAAGGCTTAGCACTGTAAGACATGTGGTCATCAGTGTACTCATATATGGTAGAGGAAGTTTGTGAGGTTGTGGTGGTGGAGGTGAGGACGGGGGTGATGCTGGTGCCCGTGTAGGAGGCGGTGGTGGGCTAGGCTGTCACCAGGTCGTGCCAAATGGCAGGCGCTAGTGTGGCGGCGTGCTGATGTAGTGATACACTCATACACTTGTATTCCACTAATTATATATCGAGTTTAGTACCTGGTGCTGTACAGTGCAGTGGAACAGTAAGTTCAAATTAACAGATAAGCATAATGTTATGGACAGCATCACATGTTTGATAACAGTATATATGTTCTATCTACGGTCATACATCCACAACCAAATCCCTCGATTAAAAGGAAATTTTCATCACGACAGTATATATAAAAGGAGAACATATTGAGAGGTGAGGGTGGATGGTGCGATAAGGTAGGCGTGAGGCAGCAGGTGGGGCGCGTGGGACAGCCTAGTCGTGGGGACACCTCACTAGGCCCCAGCCGGCCACAAGCTCACTCCAGCCACATGGGTCGTGTTATTTATAAACAGACACATATTCAGTTTATTTACTTCCCTGTGTTGTGTAACTTAAGTGTCTAAACTCATTTTCGTGCGTTGTAAATGTTCTGAAAGGAATGCTAATGAGAAAAAATTTCCTTACATGCTTTGAAAAGTGTTCATATGAAGCTCGAAATGTTGAATGAACGATTGAGAGACGTCTTTCGACCTCTCGATAATAATTAACGAATAAATATCGTGTAAGATGTTAAAGTGACGAGCAAAAGTAGATGTCGGACCAAAGCAGAAAATTTTGGCAACAGTTTGTGGTCGGTAGAGAGTTATGCGGCACTACAAGAAATTATTTGCCGAGGTGTCTTGCTAGTGAACACCACCGCACACCCGCCTCACTACCTTGACAGTAATTCCTGGCTTGTGGTTATTGTCTGGCGAAAAGTTTTAATAACAGTGTAAATTTGTGTCTAATTTAAATGAATGTATATTGTGCTGGTCAGAATCACTTGTTTAGCCCAGTACTGTACAAGTTATGATTGAGTAATTCACGTGTTTGATTGTTCATCAACAGGTTATTAGAAACACATAAAAACTGACTGCTTGATCCGAGTAATTCTACAAAACAGTCGTGCGCTACAAAGATTGATAAAAGTGACCAATTCGACTAATTATAGAAAACGTGGTGGTGTAGAAAATGAAGGAGGATGAAGTGCAGGTTGTGGCGGGCCCCGACCACCAACACTTCCGGGAGGTCCTGCAGGCCTTCGTGCAGGACTTCTCCCTCCGCCAGGCGGCCGGGGAGAACAAGATCCGCGAGATAGAGAGGAAACTCAACGACACCACCGGAGAGCTCCACCTTCAAAGGAGCCTCCTTGAGGACTACGAGACGAAAATCAACGACGATAACACCTTAATCCTGAGACTGCAGCACGAGCTAGAGGCCCTGCAGGGGAGAGTGAAGACCTTGGACAAGAAGAACAGCCAGACGGTGTCTCTCAGCAGCAGACTGGAAGTTCGCCTGGAGAACTTGAAGGATTGCTTGGCGCAGACCTGCAGCGACACCCAACAGAGCGTCAGCAAACTTCTGGGTAACTTTGCCAAGATTCACTTGTCTGAGGATTACGTCAGACGCGGGGATCTGAAGCCAAGTAAAGGCGCTCAGGAGGATGGGAGAGACGTGTGTGTAAGTAAGAAGAATGTCCCCGTTCTTGCCCAGAATGGTTACTCAAGTGAAGGAGGTTCTCTCGATGACACAGAGGCTGATGTAATGGTGGGCAATAAGTCGAGCTCTGAGTTAAACGAAACTAGAGAACTCGTAGTAAAGTCCATAGATTCGCGCCAGTTTTCAGCAGACTCGCCGTCACACGCGTTCCAACAATGTTCCGCGGCGCACGAAAGGAATATCTCTACGAACGACGATTCGACGAAGAACGAAGGTGCGTCGATCGATTTTACTTCAGCGAACGACATATCCCCATCGACAGGTGACATTCATTCCACCAGCGATGCCAAATCTTCCATAATCGACACGAGCAGTTGTCAGCACGACGCTGTTACCGAAAACTCTAACAACATTGCTATTAACAGTGGCAACACGTCCAGCATTGACAGTCATGCTAAAGGCAATTCCTCCCAAGATGGCAGTGATTTAACAGACAACACCCCTTCCAACATTACGCCTGACACCTGCCAATCTCTTGCTAAACCCTGTTCCTCAGATAAAATTCCCTCTGGCGACACCGCTGTTACCCCAACAACGCCCACATGTGAAACACCCAAACCCGAAAATTCCTCTCCCAGTGGCACCATTGTCCAGTCAGGCGACAGCGCGAATATTCCAGCCGCATCTGTGAGTGAAACAACTAAAACCGAAAATTCCTCTGCCACTGACACCGACGCTTCCAAGGGCAATAGGGAACAAGGCTCCTTCAGAGGGACTAGGGGAAAGAGGGCCTACCGGGGCAGCAGAGGCCAGGGCCCTAATAGAAGCAACAGGAACTACCGCACCACAAGTTTCAGCGAAGATCAGGGAGGCTCACACAGAAAGCCTCGTACTTACAGCTACGGCGAAGAACATTCCAACAGAACACGACGTACTACTAGCACGAGTGAAGAACAAAGTGGCTATAACACCACGAGGCGTCGCACCACCAGCTTTAACGAAGAACACGTAAATACTACCAGGAAGGGGCACACGACGACCTACAGCGGAGAACAGGGGAGACGCAACAGAAAGCCTCGTGCTAGTGTTAATGGAGATCAAAGAAAATCAGAAACCACGAAAGAACAATCAAACTCCCAGAGCATTGATGAACCAGTCGCCACCGAGAACACAGAACAAATAAAGAATAAGGGCAACGAGGAACACATAAAGAATAAGGGCAACGAGGAACAAATAAAGAATAAGGGCAACGAGGAACAAATAAAGAATAAGGGCAATGAGAAACAAACATACGCCCAAGTTACGACAAAATATATCAAAAGACACACAAACAAACAGAACAAGGGAGAACAAAACACGCAGAAAGAACAAGAAGAAGCAAGTCCACATGGCAAAGCTAACGAACCCCCTACGAAAACAAGAGACGATCGGGCGCGTCATAACAAAGAGAGACAAAGAGACTCGCAGGATATCAGAGAACATGTGGCCAAAAGTGACATCGGTGATCATCTGACTCCTTCCCAGGTTGGTGAAGAGCATGTGACACCCCCGACGCCTGAAGATCAATTAACACCTCATAATAGTGTAAACAAGACGCCAACACGATGGAATGGAGAACTGCAATCAGGTCAGAACAGTGAAAGTGAGGCAATCAAACAGCAGAGTGAAGAAGAACAGTCTACGTGTCAGAATAACGAAGAACAGCTATCATCCCAAAGAGAACAAGTTGATTCCTCTGTCAGTATAAGTCAGGCGTCCTATGGGAACAGTGACGAACAAACACCAACCCAGGAGAGTCAAGAACAAACAATAACCCGGGAGAGTCAGGAACAAACACTAACCCAGGAGAGTCAACAACAAACACTAACCCAGGAGAGTCAGGAACAAACACTAACCCAGGAGAGTCAACAACAAACACTAACCCAGGAGAGTCATAAACAAACACCAACCCAGGAGAGTCAAGAACAAACACTAACCCAGGAGAGTCAAGAACAAACACCAACCCAGGAGAGTCAAGAACAAACACCAACCCAGGAGAGTCAACAACAAACACCAACCCAGGAGAGTCAGGCACAAACACTAACCCAGGAGAGTCAACAACAAACACTAACCCAGGAGAGTCAAGAACAAACACCAACCCAGGAGAGTCAACAACAAACACTAACCCAGGAGAGTCAGGAACAAACACTAACCCAGGAGAGTCAAGAACAAACAATAACCCAGGAGAGTCAAGAACAAACAATAACCCAGGAGAGTCAGGAACAAACAATAACCCAGGAGAATCAAGAACAAACACCAACCCGGGAGAGTCAAGAACAAACACCAACCCAGGAGAGTCAACAACAAACACCAACCCGGGAGAGTCAGGCACAAACACTAACCCAGGAGAATCAAGAACAAACACCAACCCGGGAGAGTCAGGCACAAACACCAACCCAAGAGAGTCAAGAACAAACACCAACCCAGAAGAGTCAAGAACAAACACCAACCCAGGAGAGCCAAGAACAAACACCAACCCAGGAGAGCCAAGAACAAACACCAACCCAGGAGAGTCAAGAACAAACACCAACCCAGAAGAGCCAAGAACAAACACCAACCCAGAAGAGCCAAGAACAAACACTAACCCAGGAGAGTCAGGAACAAACACCAACCCAGAAGAGCCAAGAACAAACACCAACCCAGGAGAGCCAAGAACAAACACCAACCCAGAAGAGCCAAGAACAAACACCAACCCAGAAGAGCCAAGAACAAACACCAACCCAGAAGAGCCAAGAACAAACACCAACCCAGAAGAGCCAAGAACAAACAAAATCAGAAGAGAATGAAGAACATCTGTCAGCACAAGTCTCTAACAAAAAAACAACCATAGGCAACGATGTACAAACTGACCGAATCATTAGCGAAAAAGCGAGTTCTCAGGATGATGGAGAACAAACAACCCCGAAGAACGTTGGAGAACAGGAACAACAACAGTCGGTTAGAACGCGAGATCGGCGAGTGACATTCCAACGATCGGAGGCCAAGGCTAAGGATGTAAACAAAAGCCAACGCCTCCCCGACAACGCGGTAAACACTCCGCAGCGAACAGCACGTGGCGACTCGCAGGATACTGGCGACATAGCGACGACACCAAACAAAACGAAGAACACAGGAGCGAGGCAAAAGAAAGCTAAGAATAAACAGAAGCAAGCTAAGAAAGAGGAGACTGATGTGACGGAAGACAGATCCAAGCTGTCGTCGGAGAAGGAGGAGTCGCCAGCTGCAGCAGATCTTCCTGGACTCCGACGTCGAAGCTTCAGGTCATCATATGTTCATGAGAGCGTTTGACAGCTTTTAGTATTAATATATTGATGGTTTGTGCTTTGCATATTGGATGCATTTCTTTTTATTTATCACACTCTCTTAGGAATCAATACTATCCCCTAAACTGGTTTTGAACCTTAAAGCGGTGGTTCCGTCACCCAAAACAGTGGTTCTGTCCCCAAAAGAAGTGGTTCTGAACCCTTTGCGGTCGGTGTGCCCCCTTGGTCTCAGTGTGAGGTATGACATCTTTAATAAACTATGTGTATCATAAAAAAAAATAATACATGTGGTATATTCTGTATACACCCTAGAAATGTGTCTCATCTACCCCCACGTTCAGAACCCTTACCCTAAAGCTTAGAGGTACATGTGAACGCGACTCAGTAGAAATTAATTTCAAATGAAGGTCACTATGCGAGCCAGAAATACCTGTGAGGATGTCGATAATCAACACTTCCCTGTTTATTTGGGTAGTCGTGGCTTAGGCTACCTGAATTAGCTTTCCTCGGTCGATTACTTTATTAACTATGTTTAGTTCTGTAATGAGATGAATACTTTAAGTGTTTACAGTGAACTTAATTTATAAAATATCGATTAGTGTTTACGTATGTTATTCACTAAAGAGGTTCAACAACTGATCTATATTTGCTTTTGTCAAGATTGTGGAGAATTTCCCAAGGATTATTATTACTATAGTTAAACACCTAGAGCGTTGATGATCCAATTAAATAGACACAGTAAAATGTTTCATATCCATTCACGTATATTGACAAATGGTGTTTTCTTAATTATGTTCCATATTTGTTTACTTAGCGTCGTTATTGTGTTGTTTTCGTTATAATTAGGAAAATGTCAAAGTGGCTACTGAACCGGGTTTGGCTCTCAGTTTCTACTAGAGAACCTGATATAACATAGCCTATAGTATGTGCAAAATAAACACCCTTTAGCGCCTGATTAGCTTTACATTAGGCTAAGTTATGTCTGGAGCCGGACCCGAGCCAGGAGCAAATGTCTACAGTATCCTTATTTTTTTATGAACCTGTTGTCTTTATTATTATTATTATTATTATTATTATTATTAGTAGTAGTAGTAGTAGTAGTAGTAGTAGTAGTAAAAGTAGTAGTAGTAAAAGTAGTAGTAGTAGTTTCATGGCTAATAATACTAGCATTTGTTTTTGTTGTTTGGTTTTTCATGTTTTTGTTAAGAATGTTAATATTACGATTTTTTGTTAAGTTATTGTTCTTTTGCTAATATATTTTTGTAAGCTATTTACTTACATTTGTCTGTGTTGAGTTTTTTCTCTTAGACAAAATACTTTTACATAAGTGCCAGATCTGTATTTACTCTTTAATTGGATCAAAACCTTTGCAACTGGGATACCACTGAGAGAAGATGATCTAGTAGACTTCTATATGGAATTCAATACCTTACAATAAGTGCAGTAACTTTCTTCTTAGGATCTATACCTTTACAATGCATGTGTTATTTCAGGTTGTCTATATATAGTAATCAATAGTATTTTATCTGTATGGATAAGGATTCAAATAGCAAGTAAAGGTAATAGAAGAAATATGAATAATCTGCTAACTATTATAGAAACGAAAAGAATGAAGAAATTCGTAGTAAGTCACTTAGAGAAGAGTTTAGTTATGTGATGGGGCCGTGAAACAGGAATACCTTGTTTTGAAAAGTAGCTCCAAAATAGTTTAAATGGTAGAATTAGACCCTGAATGTGATTGACAGGTCATGAAATGTGTTGCTTGAGTCATTTATGGTGTCCGGGTGTCACTGGGCTACTCTGTGGCTACGACGAACTGTGTCAAGCGAAATGATGAGCTGACAATCACCGTTAATACAGGCTGAACATGCATTGATAATACTTGAGAATATGGTTATTATTGACGACTGACCCGCCGCCGATTTTCCAAATGAAAGTTTCCAAAAAAATGATTATCATAACAGAACTCAATGATGAAAATATAGTAAGGTTACAAACATCAATACAAACAACACGTCAGCGGGTTAGTCATCAATATTAGCCGATAATACACTTAATACTTCCCAGAGTAATGGAAATAAATTTTGTGTGGGGCATTATGGCTATTTTACAATCTTCATGTCTGGAAGACTGAACTGTGACGATATTTCCTAAATTGTTAATTTGTAAATTATTCTTACTTTCTAGTTTTTTCTTTTGTATATCTATATTTCAGCCTAAGGAAGGAATAATAATGCTTTTACATTTCATTTAGGTAATTTAGTCGTGGAATGACTTATAAATGGTCGGGGTTTTTTAGCTGACGGTACCAGAGAGATGCAAAACACTAGAGAATTGGTAAAAGCAGCCCGAGACGTTTATAGTGAAGGACTGAAGTCACCAACCCTCAGATAAGAGGACGGTATTCTGATTGATTGACGTATGAGCCAATGAGCTGCAAGGGAGGGGGGGGGTCGTACCGTCAACTAAAAAATCAGACTAAAGTTGTTTAACTATCTTTGCAAGTTTAGGTATTAAAGGAGAAATTACTGTATGTAAATTTATTGAATCATTCTAATAAATAAAATAAAAAAAATCTAGAATATTAACCAAAATATTGTGCCATATTCTAAACTGTCCGTGTATGTATGTGCGTGTGTCTGTGTAGGATGGAGGGAGGGGAGGAGCAGCAGGAGCCCGAGGTCGGGATGTGCGCCAACTGCGGCTTCCTGGCCAAGCTTCGCTGTGCTAACTGTCGCCAGGCCTTCTACTGCAAGAGAGAGTGTCAGCGGGAACACTGGAAAAATGGCCACAAGGACCAGTGCCAACCCTTTCAGGTAAGAACAACACGGTGAAATAGTCTGAATCCAACTATCGAACCCCAGATCCCGATCCCAACACCCCGAACCCCAACACCCTGAATCCCAATACCCCGAACCCAATACCCCGAATCCCAACACCCCGAATCCCAACACCCCGAACTCCAACACCCCGAACCCCAACACCCCGAACCCCAACACCCCCGAACCCCAACACCCCGAATCCCAACACTCCGAACCCCAACACCCCCGAACCCCAACACCCCGAACCCCAACACCCCGAACCCCAACACCCCCGAACCCCAACACCCTGAATCCCAACATCCCGAACCCATAAACCTCAATTTCTTTAATGTATAGAAATGAAGAAGTAAAATTTCTAACAAATGAAAATTTATTCTTCTGGTACTTTATAAAATTCAAATTAATTAGGGCTTTTATTTTGATTAGGCTATTGGCTGATATTATCACTGTTGAGTACGATATCTCAACCCTTTGACTCAAGGGGTTAAGTCATCATACTCAAGGGGCTAAGTCATCGTACTCAAGGGGCTAAGTCATCGTTACTCAGTTTACATTTATGTTGATGTGTCAAGATGTTGGAGTTGTTATTGTTACAATGTTATATCACTGCGCTTTAACATCTAAGATCTTTAATTAAGCACGTAAGGAACACTCAGGGGACGGAATGGCGGTCAAAAAGAACCAATCAACACACGCCATACCCTCATAAACGTGGATTTAAACCGAAATAGGGAGTGGAGGAACCTAACCTAACCTATCCTAACCTCATGTGCCATAATAGCTCGTGACGCCACCTGCTGATGCTTCCCGAGATTAGAGAGAGAGACCGCGGGGCTGCCTCATAAACCGTCGACGGATAAAGCTCACACAATATATCTACACCACTATCATCTAATATTTATCCTTTATATCAACACCACCAATTTTATTGCAGTTAATGTCAAATGATTTAGTTTATATTTAATTTAACACGAATCTATTTTGTTTTAACATTGCAAGGAACCATTTTAACGTCGACATAAATTAAAAGTAACCTTGGTGTAAAACGAATGGTTGTTTTGATAGTACGGTGTTGATGTAATGATGTTTGCGGGACGAAAATGCCTCGTGTCTTATGTTCTTAGAATGAACATGTCCGGTTAACTAACACAAAAAAAACGAATAAATCGAAAATTACCTTGAAATTACCTTACTAAATCGGTTCACTTAACACCAGCAAGGAGACAACATTTACATCTACGTAAAAAAAAAAATGTACTTGTAGTTAGGAATGTATTTCGTTAAGGTATTTTCATTGTTATTTTACTCATATTTCTATTATTTTTGCCCTTTAGACTGAGTGAACTAATATAGTATACATTATCAGGCCTTCAGTTGAGGAATATTACCATCTTCCTCAGTAACATCCATTAAAACACATCTATCATTTCCATATATAAGCCACATATGTCAGAACCCTTCATAAAAATCACAATTACCCACAATACACGAAGGCTTGCCAACCCTCTCGATATATCAAGGTACAAGTCAAACAAAACCTGACTACACGAACACATGTAAAATATATCGGCCATAATCCACTCTCTCGCTGCTGTTACTTACGTGCACCGATCAGCATTAAATACAAGTTAAAATGTGGATAATCTAAATACGAGACGAGTAACGCAGGGAACAGAATTATTTAACTTAGAAACACAGGAACGTAAAAAATGATTCAATGAGAAGAAGTCGACTGATTACATACAATGGGTTCCGTAACTTGGGTCGTTTATGGAGATAAAATAGTTAATATTATTCCCACCAGATGGCAAGGGGGCGCTTAGACACCAAGTTGGGTAGCAGTGCGTTTTTTTCCTATATATTGTTGGGGGGGGGGGGGGAGGCAGGAATCGAAAAGCTTTGATATTATGTCATTTACAATTAAAAAATCACAAGAAACTATAACAAAAACTCAAAAATAGTGAACAGCAGATATACCCTTATCTTAAATTACTTTCTAAGATAATTATCCACGAGTTTTATTGAGTAGCCGTAACAGACAACTCATGGCAGGGGCGGAACACTATACATCATGCGGATTAAATAAATTGTAAAGCAAATAAATCAACGTGTGTGTGTGTGTGTGTGTGTGTGTTCATTATGTATTTCCACAGTTTTGAAGATAGAGCTAAAATTTGGTAGGGAGGTGCGGGTTGCCCAGGTGATGATCATACACTATATCTTTTGTTTCTCCACCTGGACGAAGCCGCAGGTAAATACAATTAGTATGGACGAGCTGGTGAATTCTTTCTTAAGAGTGACCTATACTGTAATACCGGGGAGCTCTCCTGCCCTACAGAGACAATTTGGCACCAGCACAACCCTCACGCCCTCACTCCATCTGTACCAACTATATAGCTCACTATACCCGGTGTAAAAAGACTATAAATACACCACCAGTTCGCCACAGCTAAATCCAAACATGACTTATGGCTTGGCTACACCATTATGAACCACTTAAGCTTCAACGACGTATACATAACATTCGTGTATTTAGCCTCGTCCATTCTTACACAGACGCCAATGTAAACACGAGTTGGAGTATAAATTGTGACTGGTGAATGAGAAGCCAAATGTATAAAGGAACTGTCACTGTCCTACACTTGTTTGATGTTATTTATCAACATTAACGAAAAGCTTTATGTAGTAATATTAAAAACAAAGCGAATAAAGGTGTGTTTTTAAAGAACATTTATTTTAAGTAACAGTAATGGCGCCATATTCCCCGAGGTAATGCAAAGAAATAATCGGTTACACCACAATTCATGCTAGATGGTAAAGCATATGTCGGGGTGATAATGTATCTAAAAATTTGTACATGTTTCTCATCATGGCGACTTGTGGTGGTCTTGGATGAACATCACGTGCAAGAACAATTACAAGTTAATGTCAAAATAAGTATATAGGTAATTATGCACGCAATAAGTGTAAAAAATGGCATATTTCTCCGTTTTATCTGTGACTCAAGAAAGTGGTGTGTATATAGCCTGGAGGATTAAACAAAGTAAAGTACCTTATTCTCCTTCCCCCAGGTGTTGGAGTCGGCAGAGCTGGGACGGTACATGGTAGCGTCACGTGACCTGAAGGCGGGCGACGTCATCCTGAAGGAAGATCCCATCGTGGTGGGCCCCAAACAGATCACTGAACCCATCTGTCTGGGCTGCTACGCAAGAGTGGACGGCTCCTACAGGTAAATGGGACACATATTTTGGTTATTATTGGAAAACTATGCAAAGAAAAGGGTATGAAATCAGTGTTTTTTATTGTATATATCTACTAAAAATAGCCTTTGTATACTATTTACTATGTAGAGAAAATCATATGACTTATTTTAAAACAAGAATATAATTTAGTTTTCTCCTGGAAATAATGAACTTGTCACATGATAAAAATTATAAAGATAATTTCAAATGTTTTTAGTGTTGGACTCCGCCACTCATTACACACCAACAGAAGGAAATGTTAAAAGGTAGTGCGTGTAACGTGTCAAGTTACTGCTGGCTCACATTCCAGCAGTGAGCTAACGCGTAGCCACGGAAACAAAATCTGCTGCCGTTTATTTTTAGACTTAACGCCACGAGTCACAACACAGCAGCATCGTATGTTGAAGGAAAATGACGTTTAGTTGATATTTATTTTATTTTATTATCTACTCTTCATGAATTTCTGTAGTTATCTTGTTATCTTTCATTTGTTTATCGAAGCAAAGTATACAAGAGCAGCCAGTGTTCGTTCGTTGGTAGTGTTTCCTGGCTCACTCGACCGGGGAGGCAGTAGCTGGCGCACACCGCACATAATACTATACAGTAGATGGGTCTGGGCGCCGTAAAAATAACTGATCTGCGTTACCATCACGTCACTGAGGGGAGTTCATTATACAAACACACACACACACACACAAACGTTTCCCCCAACTTAAACAAAGTCTAGATTTAGAATTATCGCTTGGTCACTGGCTGCTTACCAATCCTGTAGGAAAGGGTAAAAATTCCAATACTCACTCACAAAACTCGGGGCCGAACCTTTAAACTTAACCTAACCAACATTAAATTAACGAACCCCGTGATTTTAGTATAGAAATTCGGTTCTGGTTCCGGGTTCGTATTTCAACCTCCCCGCCTCCCCCCCCCCTCTCTCGCCTACACATCTCGTTTTGTAGAGTGTGGGGCGAGATGCTTCTCCCCGCCAGCCCCCACTGTGGTCTAAATATGTACAAACATTACAGTAAAGGAGGGAAGAGGTCTCTCACACCCCTTTCGTTGCCTATATATTTGTGTGTGAGGGAGAATAACAGAAGAGGAGGAACTATGACACCCGTAAACAAACATAGCACTGAACTGACTCGAAGCCGCTACTCTCGTTAAGGAAGATTTATTTGAGTTTAAACTTATCAAATCTCGTTTCAGAGTTATTTTTATACTTCTCATCACGTCAAAATGCATCAAACCTGAGAATTATGTCCAAAAACAACTAATATTATCTATGTTCAACTAAAATCGAGATTAAACGTTTCCCTACGAAAATAAATGAACCATGAAAAGTGAAATTGATAAAATATTCTGAAAACAAAGACCACGTCCTCCACAGCCCAGACTTCCAAAACTCCCTGGGTCTTGACACCTTACCCACCCCGCCCGTCCCCTGCATGTATGACCTACAAATAGATGCCAAATATTGAGGGAATATTGGCCGTAGCTGAACCTTAGCCTAGTGCCTCCCATACTGAGGCAGTTCACGTCATAATGATGGACCAACGGCAACAACAACCACGGCTATGACATTTTGTTTTTTATACAGGATGCAAATCTGGCAGACGACCAATATAAATTAAATACTGTATCACGTGTCATGTGTTGAATCTCCATAGGAATACAACACTGACGTTATTATCATAGTACTACACAAACTAATCGTAACTAGAATGGTTAAATTATCAAACTATTTAACCCAACCAACCTTACCCAGCCCAGCCAACCTTACCTGACCCAGCCAACTTTGCCTAACCCAGCCAACCTAACCTAACCCAGCCAACCTTACCTAACCCAGCCAACCTTACCTAATCTAACCAAACCAACCTATCGACTCTTAACACACTTACAAACTACTTCAAGAACGTCATCTATAAGGAGTATACATACATACTGTATATAGTCAGTTCACTTCAGTTCAGTACATATACAATTCAAGTATACAGACATAAGTAAACAATAAGTTGATTTAACCAAGAATAGCCCAAGAAAGCCATTAGCAACTTATCTACATTGAGATCCTTATATGTACAGCAATATATATATATATATATATATATATATATATATATATATATATATATATATATATATATATATATATATATATATATATATTAAACACAAATACATAAAACCTTGTACTGAGTTGAAGTTTTAATTTTTGGACATTCGTTCTATTAGGTGTCAGAAGTGCAACTGGCCGATGTGTGGATCTGCGTGCGAGTCTTCTCCTGACCACCTGCCGGAGTGTGTGGTGGGGCAGGAGATAGGCTCACCCATCGATATAGCCAACTTCGACGAGCCTAATCACTTCTACGAGGTCATCTTTCCTCTAAGGTAACCACACTGCATCACCTTGTAGAGTAATCGAGGTCGATTTTCTGTTTGGGTCACTTGTCAGTTTGGTGTCTGATTGTTGGAAGGTAAACTTATAGTTGTATCTTTATTCTAAATCAGAGGTGAACTGATCCCAAGTTATCGAGTTGTGTCACTTGTAATATAAGCTCTGGGTTTTATCGAGCTGTTGGTACGTGCCTGAGTTTGTACGATGATAATGGTGTAATATTTCAGTTAAACCGAGATCAGGACTTGGCTATGTTAAACTTCATTTCCTCTTCAGGTTGTTTTAGATCTTTAGAAAGTCTTCACTCAACGTTTAAAGACACCTAAAACTTGATTAATATCTTGTAAAAGCTTTAGTGTTATAAGACAAGAACTAAGACCATAACATCCTCGACGGCGCTGTAACCTCTTGTCAAGTTTCAAATCTTTACTAACACCACGAGGTGTGTCTAACTGACCCACCTGAAGACACTATAGTATTGAGGGCCTTGAACTGCTCCAGGATTATGTCTATTGCTGATATCAAAAGTGACGGCCTTGAGGTTAGTGAAGACTGTGAAAATGAAGGGTAGTGGGGGAAGTGTTCAAGGGTAGTGATGGGAAGTCTGTCCTGGGTGGGAACCACAGAGATGAATAAAAAAAATGGTTAGAGATATAGTTCGAGGGTTTCCCTTAGCAGCAGGTGAGGGAGATGGTTTAAACTTTGTGTGGCTGAGGTTCGGGTTTCAGAATAATGGTACTTTGTGCCCAGGCATCAGGTAGGGAACTATTAATGAAAAACAGATTTGATGGTTAACAGTCATTGTCCCTCCGGCAGATGTCTGGCTCTGAAGAAGAAGTCGCCCAAGAAGTATGAACAACTGTTGTCACTGGAGAGCCACTACGAGGACCGCAAAGGCACGCACGTCCACCAGGAGAACCAGAAGAGCATCGTCAACTTCCTCCGTAACTATTTCTTCATCCAGGAGTTCCCCATCGAGGACATTGACAGCTCAGAGAAGTCTATCCACACCATCACCGGCATCACCGACGTCAACTCCCTCGAGCTTCGACTGAAGCATTCAGAGGTGTTGGGGCTGTACCCAACCTTTGCCATGCTAGAGCACTCATGCACACCCAATAGCAAGCACACCTTCAACAAGGAGCGCCAAGTGATAGTAAAAGCGGCAGTGGATATCAAACGTGGGGAACATATCAGTACAATGTACACACACGTTCTGTGGGGCACAGCGGCGCGTCGTGACCACCTCAAGCACAGCAAGTACTTCATGTGCACCTGTTTCCGCTGTTCCGACCCAACGGAGCTCGGCACACACTTCTCGGCCCTCCGCTGTAAACAGTGTCCGAATGGCTTCATGCTGTCCGCCGCGCCCCTCGACGAGTTAGCTGCCTGGATCTGTACCTCCTGCAACGCCACCGTAACCAGTGACGAAGTGAAAGAAATTAATTTAAAAATAGGGGAGGAGGTTGAGGCAGCACTAGCGATGCCGTCTGTCGACTCACTGGAAAAACTAGTTCAGCGACACGGCAAGAATTTGGTACATCCGAATCACTTCCATCTGTTCGCTGCTCGTCACACATTACTTCAAATGTACGGCCGCGACCCTTCCAGTGCTGGCGAGGAGTCCATGAAGAAGAAGGAGAAAATGTGTCAGGACTTCCTCAAGGTGTGCACGGCGTTGGATCCAGGCATGTCCCGCCTGGCGCCCTACGCCGGCATCGCCCTCTACGAGTATCACCTCGCCGTTCTCGCTCGAGCTCGACAAGAGCCAGACGCGAAGCACGTAGACTCTGCAGCGCTCAAAAAGGACGTCGAAACAGCTAAGGCGCTCCTGCAGCAGTGTATTCGTGTGTTGCAAGACGAACCTGAGGACCAGCCCGAAGGTCAGCTCTGTCAAGTAGCTCAACAAAATCTGGCAGAACTACGGCAGTGGGAGGCGACGCTATCATCTCCCTAAGTGTTGCCCTTGTTTATGTATGGCTGTATGAGGCTTGTTGCCTTCCCTTTAGGATCACTTTCCCATGTTTTCCATACTCTTCTTATTGACCGTTCAGATTATTTGCTAGTCAGCCACAAGAGTTAGGAGTCATTCATGATCACTGAGAAATCTGGCAAATGTAGTCATCATCAGTAACAATCGATGAAATGTTTGCACCCTAGTGAGATACCAAATACAGTATAAAGATACATTGTGGCTACTGAGGAATACATTTCATTAAATCAAAGAGTTTTTACCCAAGTTTTCAGGCAGGTTAAGGCTGAATTGCCAAATGCATATGCTGGAAATTCCAATAGTGGCTTCCATTGAACACTGTATTAGCACACGGGATTGTGTAGTCTGATAAGATTTGAATTTATTTTAGGAGTAAAAAGTCTTAGGCTGCCATGTGGTGAGGAAGGCTACCAGGTCAGGGTAATGGTGAGCTGGCCCACTCCACCCGTCCTAGCCTGACCACAACGCGGCAAAGATGTGGTGTGTGTGTCCTATATTAGATGTAAACTATGTTCGATTTCTGCTTTGTGTATCCAGGAAAACACAATCTATGTGATAAGTGTTACATGCTAATGATTTTAATGTGTTAGACGTAAGTGTGGATGTTACTTTTTATCTAGTGTTAAGTAATTAGATTCGAAGGTAACTGCAATAATATTTGCTAGACCGGAAATGTGTTAAGCTGTTCAAATTTGTTAATAACAGTAAATATCTCTTACAATATTGAGGTGTTTTATTTCACACGTTCGTAAGTTTATAAAAGTGTTATGGGGAGTGAAAGAGTGAAACACAAAGTCATATAAAGTCGGGGTACTGTACTTGATGCCAAACGGTTTGTGTTTATAAGAATGGAACAACAAATATACGAAGTTAAAGCTGAAAAGTTTTAGGTAATAAGGAAACGCGACAGCTACAGTAAGGGAGTCCTATCAGAGTGCTTGGGGTACTGAATCACCAAGCTGTACCTACATGTGTGTGTCCTTGCTGGGGAATGTGTGTTAGTATGCTTATGGTATATGTAGTTAGTGTGGTTGGCAATGATACGCCTGTATAGTTCATTTTACTTCCCTCGATAGCCACACGCAAGTAGGTTCGGCCACTGTGTGTACTGTAGTCATGATCTCATTCAGTTCCCTACATACTCTCTACATCATTCCTTGTATTGGTAAACCCTCGTAAATAATATAAACATAAAAATCTTCAAGAATTTTATCGGCTTTTGCAGTATATCACTGTCTTGTAGTATATACTCTGACGTCACTATGTATTTTAATACTAAGAACATACAGTGCATAAATCAGCAAGACCTTTCACTGTAAACATAAAATACAAGAACATACTTCTTCTTTTTTGAGGAAGTTACGACAGATTGTGTGAAAATTAAATGGAACTTTTCCTACAGATGGGAAATATGACTTTTTTGTAGAATTTACCAAAAAGTTTTGTAAATTCAGCATCACCCACGACGAACTGACAGAAAACTATCTTTCCTCACCGTAGACTTTTATCAGAACTTTTATTTAGAATTTGAATCATTTGAAATTTAGTTTGAAAATTGTTCTTAACGTCAAAAATATCATAAGGAATATATTTATTTTCAAAGGTTGTTGTCAGAGGAAGAAACTGTCAGGCTTAATGATTTATTCTTCAGTAATTGTACTCATTTTCATTTCCATAATAAGTCAAATAATATAATAAAATGTTATTACATTTATTTTCTTATCTATAATAAACCGAATTATCCACTGTGTGTGTGTGTGTGTGCCAGCGTCACGTGGTAAGGGGAGGCAGAACTGAACTAAACTGCGGCGGGCGGATGGCGAAGTTATTTATACACCTACCACGTGGCAACCTTCAGCTGCTGTACCTCCACCACCCTCAACCTCTCTCTCCACTACCACCACCGCTACTACCACCACTACCACCACCACTACTACCACCCTCAACCTCTCCCACCACTACTACCACCCTCAACCTCTCCCACCACTACTACCACCCTCAACCTCTCCCACCACTACTACCACCCTCAACCTCTCCCACCACTACTACCACCCTCAACCTCTCCCACCACTACCACCACTTCCACCCTCAACCTCTCCCTCCACTACCACCACTTCCACCCTCAACCTCTCCCTCCACTACCACCACTTCCACCCTCAACCTCTCCCACCACTACTACCACCCTCAACCTACCCCCACCACTACCACCACTACTACCACCCTCAACCTCTCTCCACTACCACCACCGCTACTACCACCACTACTACCACCCTCAACCCTCCCACCACTACTACCACCCTCAACCTCTCCCACCACTACCACCACTTCCACCCTCAACCTCTCCCTCCACTACCACCACTTCCACCCTCAACCTCTCCCTCCACTACCACCACTTCCACTCTCAACCTCTCCCACCACTACTACCACCCTCAACCTACCCCCACCACTACCACCACTACTACCACCCTCAACCTCTGCCTCCACTACCACCACCACCAGTACCACCCTCAACCTCTCCCACCACTTCCACCCTCAACCTACCCCCACCACTACCACCACCCTCAACTTCTCCTTCCACAAACATCACTACCACCACAATAACCACCATCACTACTACAATTGGAACGGCAGTACATTAAACCATTATATATTATTCAAAGAATTCACCTTTACTCCTTTTTATATTTGTATGAACTTAAAATACGAATTAATGTTAGAATTTACATAAAAACCACAACACTGCAATAATTCCTAAACTAAAATGTCCAATATATCGAAAAATCATGACTAGTAAGTTTGGATAGCGCTCCTAGACTCTCCCACGTACGATGAACTCATTTTGACGTTATAGCGTATGTGTGTCCTTGTTCGGGGTGGCTTTCTTGGCAGATGAGAAGGACTTTAATGTATGGCAGATCAGGGGCAGGTTGAGTGAAACTAGAGATACGAAAAATGACTGAAGCCAAGCGTAGACATTACCCAAATTACGTGTTGCTTTATTTCAGGCGCCAGTGAACGCTTCTTGCACGAGGATCCAGTTATCTTTATTTGAATCTATCTAAGCATCTATTTGTTTCATATATTGTACTCAGTGATGAAAAAATAAAACACTATTTACATTTCATCAACACAAACCGCAGAAATGGGCACCACTTTGACTCATGGTAAAGTCTATAATTATAAAGAACGAAGCGGTACGACAACATCCACATAAGTTACTTGCCAAGGAGGGTGTCGGCCAGACGTAGGAGCATAGGGGAAAGGCAATTTTGGCCGTGGTGGAGGACCGTGGTAGTACTGGGTGTCACGTGTGTTTACCTGGTGGCACTCGCTCAGTGTTCTTAGTGCCAGATAGGGTCACAAAAAGGCTCTATACAACTATTATCAGAAAGAAAAAGGTAAGAAAATAGACTAATTTACTTGTAAAGAAAAATACGACACAACAACATACATCTAAAGCTATGTAAACTAAGTCCGCATCGTGGAAATTATGAGAAAAAAAAGATTAAATCATAGCAAACAAAAAACATACATTTTTTTTTTTTCAATATTAATAGGTTAGGTTAGCGCTAGGGTGTTTAATCATTCGGTGAAATAAGAGGCTAAACGTCATGTGATCCAATTTACCAAGTGGTGGTACGTAACGATGACACAGAATCTATTTACATATATATTTTTGAGGTGACTGACACGATGCTTAATCTATGTACAACCAAAATACATGGTCGGGGTTTGGAGATATTACACATTTACAATAACTGATAAGTTTGGTCATTTACACATTAACCTTTTTAATAAAACTAATCGTTATGGGGATATAACAATGATGGCTATTAAAATATTTTTATAAACATGCGGTAGAAATTATTAAACAATAATAAATAACTTAAAATATGATATACCGTTAGAAATAAACAGTAATGATACATAGAAAATAAACAGTAAGAAGAATAATACTTTTATAAATATTGTAGTGAAAGAAATGTACATAAAGTGATACTGAATATAATGACAATACGTTGTAATTAAAAAAAAAATACTTATTTAATAACTGGAAATCAGAAACAGGTGTAAATGAGTTTATAAACAAGTGACGTCATATAAACGCATGCGCAGTGACTTGAAGCAAAATGGCGAACGGTATACGGAGTGAGTACAGACTAGGTATAATTGATCCCTCGTCCAGAGATAATTGGTTGATAAATTCCGTCTGTAAATCACGGGAAGAAATAAACAATTATATCACACAGACTCAGCTATCGTGTAATTTCACGATAGCTGTGATTAACTACACATCAACTCACCTCTTAATGTGTTTCGATCTCGCCTCCACATACTGTACAGTATATGCATGTAGCGTTCGATAACCAGCAAACACTTCATAACCAGAGGCGTTTTTGGCGGTCTTGGTGTTCCTCGGGTTATGACTTAAGGCTGTTATTATTTCGAGCAAAACATAACAGAATTTTTTACTAAAATTTTTCCCCAACTCAGTCTGGTGGCTCAGACTCGAACTAAACTCTGCCGCTGGAAAGTTTCGGTATGTTAAAAAGCCAGTGGAAATAATTAAATGGTGGCTTTATTGTGTTATTCTTTATTGAATCGAGTTGTATACCCTCTTGGTACATTGAAATTTATGTACATTGCATACATGCTATTAAAATGACTTTATTCCTGGAATCTGATTACTTGATTTTGCTTATTACTTGACCGGACTAATCACTTTACAAATTTAAATATATCAGAATTTCTCGAACCTAAAAATTCTTTGACTAATTCCTATAATCTATCTTCTGCGCCTTTATTATGAAATTTATAAATTATTTTGCTATTTTTTGTAGTTGTTGATTCTAATGTTATTGTTTTCTATTACTATTGTTTTATAATTTTTCATTCATTTCTTGATCAATTCAGATGCACCACATTATTATTGTCATTATTATTATTATTGTCATTATCATTATTATTATTGTCTTCAGGCTTGGCGTAAACGTGTGTCGTGATGTGTGAGGAGGGAGGGCCATGTGGCGCTTGCGGGCATGCGGCACATACTAAATGCACGGGTTGCCGCACTGTCTTCTACTGCGGCAGGCAATGTCAGAAGAAAGGCTGGTCTGACCATAAGGATGTCTGCCGTCCCTTCACGGTAAGTCACACTGAGTCACGACCCTGGTGTTGAGTCACTTAATCTTTCAGACTTCAGGCTTACTTAAATTACCCCACCCCCACACCAGGCTCTAACTTAACTACTGAGATTAATTTTAAACTGAATAGGAGTATTAAAGATAAACTCAGTCTGCAAACACTCTCAGGTCATTTTTCAGACTTTAATCTCAATGTTCAGACGCTCGTAAATCATCCTCAGCCTTAACCCCAATATACAGACCCATCTTCAAGACTTTAA
Organism: Homarus gammarus; assembly: GCA_958450375.1. Classification (NCBI taxonomy): domain Eukaryota; kingdom Metazoa; phylum Arthropoda; class Malacostraca; order Decapoda; family Nephropidae; genus Homarus; species Homarus gammarus. Next base: position 2,945,446 of record CAUDMG010003875.1, on the reverse strand, counting down.
CCTCAATATAAAGACCATCTCCCAAGACTTTAACCTCAATATACAGACCATCTCCCAAGACTTTAACCTCAATATACAGACCCTCTCCCAAGACTTTAACCTCGATATACAGACCATCTCCCAAGACTTTAACCTCAATATACAGACCCTCTCCCAAGATTTTAACCTCAATATAGAGAACATCTCCAAGACTTTAACCTCAATATAAAAACCATCTCCCAAGACTTTAACCTCAATATACAGACCCTCTCCCAAGACTTTAACCTCAATATACAGACCCTCTCCCAAGACTTTAACCTCGATATACAGACCATCTCCAAGACTTTAACCTCAATATAAAGACCATCTCCCAGACTTTAACCTCGATATATAGACCATCTCCCAAGACTTTAACCTCAATATACAGACCCTCTCCCAAGACTTTAACCTCGATATACAGACCATCTCCAAGACTTTAACCTCTCGTCCACCCAATAGATCAATAAGAAGAAAGAGTTGGGTCGGCTTCTCGTGGCTACAAGAGACTTGGAGGTGGATGATCTAATCTTGACGGAGGCGCCGCTGGTGTTGGGACCGAAGCAGGAGACCGAACCAATATGTCTAGGCTGCTACAGGAGAGTGTCTGGGAAATACAGGTCAGTTAGATAGAGTTTTTATCAGTAAAGTCGGTTAGTTGTGTGTTAGTTGTGTTAGTTAGTCAGTAAAGTCAGTTGTGTTAATTCAGTTTGTCAGTTAGTTGTGTTAGTTGAATTAGAGTTAGTCCAGTAAAGTCAGTTAGTTGTGTTAGCTAGTCAGTAGAGTCAGTTAGTTGTGTTAGTTAGTCAGCAGAGTCAGTCAGTGAGGTGAAGGAGGTTAACCAAAGTCAGCAATCACCTGACAGCACAATTTAATAACAGAAACCAGGGTGTCAGGAGTCAGCAAAATCAGCTGACCAGGAGGGTAGTTAGGAGAGTCAAGCAAAGTTAATGACAACAGCTGACAGTACACCATATGACACAGCAGCTGACAGTACTGTATGACACGACAGCTGACAGTACTATACTATATGGCACGACAGCTGACAGTACACCATATGACACAACAGCTGGCAGTACTGTATGACACAACAGCTTACAGTACACCATATGACACAACAGCTGACAGTACTGTATGACACAACAGCTGACAGTACTGTATGACACAACAGCTTACAGTACACCATATGACACAACAGCTGACAGTACTGTATGACACAACAACTTACAGTACACCATATGAAACAACAGCTGACAGTACTGTATGACACAACAGCTGACAGTACACCATGACACAACAGCTGACAGTACACCATGACACAACAGCTTACAGTACACCATATGAAACAACAGCTGACAGTACTGTATGACACAACAGCTTAGAGTACACCATATGAAACACAGCTGACAGTACTATATGACACAATAGCTTACAGTACACCATATGAAGCAACAGCTGACAGTTCTATATGACTTAGCAGCTGACAGTTCACCATATGAAACAACAGCTGACAGTACACTATATGACACAACAGCTGACAGTGCACCATATGACACTTGTAAACCTTTAACCTTTGACCTCAGGTGTTCACGGTGCACATGGCCTCTGTGTGGGCCCAAGTGTGAGGTCAGCCCTGATCACCAGCCTGAGTGTGACGTCACCAAGGCCGCAGGGGTCACCATATCCATCGACGACACAGACGGGGGACCTCACCACCTGTACGAGGTCATCACGGCCCTCAGGTAGGTCGAGAGAGGTCAAGGAAGGTCATGAAACGGTGACTGGTGGTAGTAATGAATCAATAAAGAATAAAGAGGATATAGATAAAGTTCTTATAATATCCGAGCAGGATAGGACTCGAAGCAATGGATTTAAGTTGGATAAGTTTAGGTTTAGGAGGGAGATAGGAAGGAACTGGTTCACAAATAGGGTGGTGGACGAGTGGAACTAGCTTAGCAACCATGTAGTTAGTGCTGGAACGCTGGAAAGTTTCAAAAGGAGACTGGATAGATTCATGGATGATAGAGAGTGGTAGTAACTCTCGACAGGAGCAGCCATGCACAGGCCAACCTGTCTATTGCAGACTCCTTATTTTCTTGTTCTTATGAACGAGTTTACTTGACACAGATAACTCACGTCTCCTTCATAAGCGAGTTTACCTCCCTCAGATCACCATTGATCGCTAACTACCTCTCATTGTGCTTGGGTTCCTTCCTAAACTAATCTACCCACTTCAGGTGTCTGGTGTTCGCGGGTCGGGAACCTAAGCGGTGGCGGACGTGTGCGGAGCGGTTCAACACCCGGTACCTGCAGCAGGGGGCAGGGTGGCCCCAGCACCGCCACAACCAGGAACTTGTAGTCAACGTCCTCAGAGACAGGTTCCGCCTTCACCAGTACCCCGGCGTCGACGGCTCTGAGGCTGCCATCCACACAGTGAGTTGATGGGTGTTCCCTGCAGGTGTTGGGTGTTGTCTACAGGTGATCGGTGTTGTCTACAGGTGGTGGGTGTTGCCTACAGGTGGTGGGTGTTGCCTGCAGGTGATGGATGTTGTCTACAGGTGATCGGTGTTGTCTACAGGTGGTGGGTGTTGTCTACAGGTGGTGGGTTTCATTAATACGTACTCCTCACCTACACAGGTGCTGGGACTGCTGCAGATTAACCAGGTGCCAACCAAGACGTCGTACTCGGAGGTGCAGGCGCTCTACCCCATGGCCTCCCTCGCCAGCCACTCCTGTATGCCTAACACCAAGCCTGTCTGGAAGGTACAAGTCGTCTCTCCTGAGCATTTGTGATGTTGTCTACTTAGTTACAGTGATAAGGAGTCATATCAGGGGGTTCAAAGTTAACACGATACTGTTTTTGAAATGTGTGTGTGTGTGTGGTCGCCCAGAACCCCACGATTACCTGTTTATTAACACACGTTGTCCCCGCCAGGATGGTAAACTGACACTACGGGCGTCTGACCCCATCAAGCGTGGGGAGGCCATCACCTTTATCTACACGGACATTCTGTGGGGGACGAGAGCCAGACGTGACCACCTCCGTCAGACGAGGCTCCTCACCTGCTCCTGCCAGCGCTGTGCCGACCCCACCGAGCTCAACACCTACTTCTCCGCCCTCCTGTGTCGCCGCTGTGGCAACAATGTTCTTCCCACCAGCCCCCTCGACGACTATGACCCTTGGACCTGCGAAAGCTGCTCTAGCCAGGTCTGTTACATGACTACAAGGGTGACATGACACTACGAGAACTGACACTATACAGGGGTATCATGAGACAACCAGAGGTGACACCACAAGGGTGACATGACACCTCGGGATGACGTAACACTACATGGGGGTGACATGATACTACAGGGGAGCAAAGTTTTTCTGCATATACACATACAGTACAGTGGTCCTAATTTTCTTCCCTAAAAACAACAGAACTTTTCCCATCTACATGAATAGCCATTTTCTTCCCGTCTTAACGCTTCAGTAACCAACCTTCTCCTGTCCTTCAGATCAGCGTGGAAGAGGTGTTGAGGACCAACTTGGCTCTAGGGGCGGCGGTGGAGGTGGCCCTGGCTAAGCCCTCAATCCCCTCCCTTGAAGCGCTACAGCAGGAGTGGACGCCCCGGGTGCACACCAACCACTACCACCTGCATGCCGTCAAACACTCCCTCCTGCAGCTCTACGGCCGCTCTAAAGAGAAGGCCTCCGACCAGGAAAAAGACGCAGCCCACTGGATCGAAATCGCCAAGAAAGAGAAATCCTGCAAGGAATTCCTGACGGTGTGCTCACGTCTCGACCCATCAACGGCTCAGACCATCCCCTTCGTCGGCCTCACCTTCTACGAGTACCACAAGACCATCCTTCAGAGTGCACAGAAACACTTTGCGCAGAACAAGCTAACAACGCAACAGCTGAAGAAGAGGATGTTGCTGTCTAAGGCGCTGCTGAAGAAGGCGATGGAGATCTTCAAACACGAAGAGGAGGACACACCGGAGGGTCAGCTGTACGTCACGTGTGAGCAAGAGGTCATACGTATTGGCAAGTGGATGTTGGCCGTCGGGCTCGTGTGAGGGAAGGTGGAGGCTGTCTGATAGTCGTACAAGCAAATAGGGGAAGAGAGGCTGAGAGACTGACTGGCAGCAACACACAGGCAGATAAAGGGAGTCTGACAGTCACACAAACTGTTGGAGAATAAGAATGGAGCTAAAAACTAACAATTAGAAACCGAAAGATCAAGAGAAAGACAGGCTGAGACAGAAAAAATGTGAGACTGATAGACAGACAGAGGAAAAGAGAGAAACTGAAAGACAAAGTGACAGACAAACAGGCGGGCAGAAAGAAAGTGAACCAAATATACAGACAAAAAAGAGAGACAGACAAAGAGACATTGAGAAAAAGAGAGAGACAGACAGACAGAGAATGAGAGAAATCAGGATCAATGACCTCGAAAGAATTACTGCATTATATATATATATATATATTTATTTATTTTTTTTTTTTAAGTTAGACTTTTGTGATGTAGAAAACTGTAGCGAATAAGTACTGGAGATTGAGAGATTTCAAATAAAAAAATATATAATTTTCTATGATAATCATTTACCTAAGTTGAAAAAGTGTCATATCGGGGTTCAAAGTGTCATATCAAGGTTCAAAGTCGTATCAGAGGTTCAAAGTGTCATATCAGGGGTTCAAAATGTCATATCAGGGGTTCCGAGTCATCAGGGTTCAAAGTGTCACATCAGAGGTTCAAAGTGTCATATCAAGGGTTCTGAATCATATTAGAGGTTCATAAATTGCCAAGCCATTATTGAACCCTTAAACTAATCATTAAATGTGAACAGAAACGGATTTCAACGAATGACAGACAGATAAAGGAGACAGACAAAAGAGAGAGAGATAAACAAAAAATGACAGAGAAAGAGAAAGAAAGAAAGAAGGAAAAGGAGATAAAGAAAGAAAGAAAAGATATTGACAACAGACAGAGAAAGATTCATATCGCCAACACTGTCTTCACGTCTAGTTGATGCGCTGACGTCAATTGTTCTTGAGTGACGTCATGAGGAGAGTGAAGACAGGCATATTGGCATGACGTCAGCAAATACTTATCTACTTTGATATATCAGTTATCATCTCCTCCTCCTCCTCCTCCTCCTTCTGGTCTGTAATTATCTTAAATTCTCGGGATTCCTTACTTAGTTATATTGTTATAATGTTATACAGGAAATAATAATATCAATAGAATATTAATATAAGCCCAATAACAGATATAGACAAAAGAACCAGAGAGACAGCAGGTGAGGGTGGGTTACCTGTGGTGATCAGCTGAGTAGGTAAACACACCTGGATTGACGGGTTCCTCCCAGACATTACCTGATACTCTCTCCCGTGTGTGTGTGTGTGTGTCAGGCAATTGTCTTGTGACACTGAATATCTGGAAATTAATTACAAAGGACAATGCTTATAGTTTCCTTCAAGTTATAATTTACAGATATAATTGCCAAGTCAACATGTCAATTAAGCTTTGATAATTTAAGCTTGAATCTTTGTACAGTTATAAGTGTAGTACTGTACACGCTTTATGGTAGATTTTAAGTGAACTCGCTCGGTCTTTCTCCATTTCCCAGGAGTCACTACACTAACTGTCTACTGTATGTCACTACCTTGCAATGCTTCTACAGTAATATAATAATTTTACGTGTGGATGTATTTCCACTAGGATATAACAAGCAATACACATACTTTTAAACATTACTAAACACTCATCAAGCACAATGAGTAGACCCTTACAACGCGTCATGGGGCCTCTTCTTACCCTGACGAGGCTACAGCACTACTGCATACTGTAGCAGCAAGATAACTCTATACAAGCAGGGACGAAAATCGGAATAGAGCAACTGGGCCATGACCTGGGGCGGTAGCTCAAGGTGACAACTGTTGATTATGTCATACTTTATTGTGGACAGTTACGCATTGAAAATAAGAACAAAATATATTTTACGATTCTACTAAGATTGTCTAATGAAGAAAAGAATATTTGATCTTGGCAGTTGAAGCACCTAAATACGGTAAACAGTATTGTTAGTGGAGTAAAACTACTGTAAGAGAAGTGTGGCCGAGCGTGTTGGTGTGAAGTGACGAGACGTGGCTGGCACGCACGACCAGCCAGTACTGAAGGCTATTTGTGGCTCACTTACCATGCTTTCCCACTACACTACACCACTTACCGCGCTTCACCACCTTACAATTTTGTGGTTTCTTTCATTTCGAATTTATGAGTAGTTAGGGGCTAGGAGGAGGGGTGAGGAGAATCAACAGTTAGGACAAAACAATGTGGACCAAATCTAAGCATGTGTTCAGGGCAGTACACGGTAGAGGGTGTGGGTGTGTGAGGGTGAGAATGGACGTGTGAGTGGGTGTGAAGATGTGAGTGGCCGGGTGACGGCTGTGAGGGTGTTCGTTGACACCCATCAAGGACAACAAATGCTGGTCTCTGTCTATTCTAGAACCACTTCAACTTCTGAACTCTTTTCAATTAGTTATAATCACACGAGGTTATTACTCTGGTGGCTTTACAGGTCATTAAATAAGAAAAACGAATTAAAAGTTTTATTATGTGAATGTTAAATTAAATTGTCTTGTTAAGCCCAAAGTTGCACCTGACCGCGTCCTCTACGAAATCTGCTGCCCCCTGGACGTAAATAATAATAATAAAAGGACTCACGCTACACCAGGAGCACATGGGGGCAATTTGGCAAACAGTCAAGCATCATGTAGTTACTTTCCACACGCGTAATATCCATTAATTGATACATTCAGCCAGCAACGCAGCCAGAATAATTGTAATCGTAATTCTGTCTTCATTTCGGCGCTAATTGCTCCATTGCTCACCGAATTCTGATTATCAGAATTTATGGCACGAAAACGACAAGATATATCATTGCATTTACCTGTCAGCAGTAGGCTAACTTGCTTCCGCGGTTTTCATATGATTGGTTCTCTCATTCCCACCAGGACTTTCCCCGCTGTCTCCACAAGCTACAGTTGTTGTGTATCATCAGACAGTGGTACAGTATTACAGCTCCGCCAATCATACCTCAGGGTGACTCGTTGGCTGGAAACTCTGCACCTGTGTAATAACAAGAAACCTATTGAACATGTCACTCTATGGCACCTCAACGATTTATTATTTTTTCTCGTATTGGAAACTAAGCGATAATATACTGTACATCCCCTTTGTTTATAAGAAACGTTGTCCAGTGCAGGAGCTTATAGTTTAAGTATTTAAAAAAAAATATATATTTATATATATTTTAGAGATCTACGAAATATAAATTATGTTTAAAAATGATTCAGGTGAAGATTAGGCACCTCAGCATATTTCACCTAATCCCAGATAGTTTAGGTATTTAATCCCTAGTGAACCTTAAATATGTTAAAAATCATAGATAACCTCGTCACATCTTGGTTTAAGGTGCGGCCGATAATACGAGTGGGAGCTTAATAACATACCTGACGTAACAGTCACAGTTACAGGTAGATGTAATACTTTATCGTAAATACGCATCTAAATTATCTACTTACGAAGATTTTTATAAATAAAACCCTGTTCCTTACATGGAGAATAGTTGGAATCCACCCTAAGAATTGTAATTTAGAGCTTCTAAAGGGTTCTCCAATCCTCAGTGTTCCTCCCGACCCTGATGCGCTTGATATTATGTTGTTGTTGGAGGCGCCAAAGATAACGTTTGTTCTCAATATCCATTATATACAAAGATGACATGAACCAATCCAAAGTAATTTAACTTACCTAAGCTGACGTGACGATCTAAGAATAGTTCTCAGTTAACTTGGGTAAGCTTAGATACGTTAAACTGGGTTTGCTAGGTTTGTTTTACCTGTCAGTAGAGACGAGTGTGCACGACATGCCGGTGGTCAAATGAATGGCGGGAAACACAGCTGATATCTGTGAACACGTCGCAATTACGACATCCGCTCTAACGAGCATTCGCAAGTCCATGACTGTACTATATAAATTTCCCATTGTCTAACCCAGGTTTTTGACAACTACAGAAGCCATAGTTAATCTTTGTCGTCTCTTGCAACTGCACTTTTAACAGTCTAAGAATTATGAATTATCAAGACGAAAAATAATATGAAATACTTTTGCTAAACTGGACATTTATCAAGTTTACTGTATCATTGGTCATATCCACTATAAAGAAAACTAGATGGAGTTGTATCAAACATAATATACATTATTGTCCATCAACTGATAGACAACTTGCTCAAAGGACGAAACAGTTAATGCTATTTAAATACCTCTATTGACTTTCGTGCAAAAACTTAATATAAATTAATAACGTTCATAAACAAAGTCAATCATACCTGTCAATATAATAAGCACGAGCTGGGTACAGGTAAAAAGTTACAGTCAAGAGTTCGCTCACTGTAACTTATCTAGGTTTGCCCAGATAGTTAACAGATGCTGACAAGTAAAATTTCGTCTTCTATAACAACGTGAGTGGGAAATATTCGGTAAATAAACTGTGCATTGTTAACTATTTCACATCTCTACCACATTCGAGAACCGACTACTACGTTCTTCAAGACCACAACGTTGGCAAGATGAGCAGCAGTAAACAGGAGGGTGCGCGCGCAGTCTCACGTGCAGGCCGGTCACGTCTCCCAGACTTGGGCATTACTATTTTGGTTGCTGCGGCGTGCGTCTGCACCGGGATTTTGAACCCTGCGGTTGATATTATTCCTCTAAATTTGTAAATCTGGTGAAAAGTAACAGAGGTTTAGAAACGTCAGGGGTAGAATTTTGAAAGACTATTGCTCTGACCTCATTGTGAATTCATGTGACGCACCCAAAATACTGGAGGTGGGTGTAGTTACTCTTCAGTACTGCAAAAACGTAAGTATTTAAGTACAAGGAGCACGAATACACGTAAACTTTGACCATAATTATTATTTTTATTTTTTATTAATTCAATTCTGACATGTTGAGACATCTGACTCTGCAGTATTGGCAGAAAAGCCATGCTAGTTTCCACAACACTAGAGGGATAATTTTGGTGGATTAAGATGGTTAATTCCGTTTTAAGTAAATTATTCCAGCAAAATAATTTGCGGTTACTCACTTGATATACAGACATTTAACTGGCGGGCGGAAATGTTTGACAGATGGATGGAAAAACGGACGGACGGAGACTTACAATGTTGCTAAAATGTCCGGACAGATTGAGAAACGAACGGGCAGAGGGAGATAAGTAACCAAATCCTGATAAGTACTGTTTTGCCGAATTCAGAATATGTTGATGTGTTCAGTACTCAAAAGTCTCAGACTGATCTGTAATTCCAATTATCTACATGAAGAAGCTAAGCAACGTGTGAACCTTATGTGCTGTATATTATTTAATAAGTGCAGCAGAAGCGATTAAATACAGGTAGCTGGTTCATAATTAATACTATTTATTTTTACTTAAATTACAAACTGAGTAGACTACGTAATATTTGTATTATTTAACTTCATCTAAGAAAAAAATAAAGAGTACAGTATTTAACAAGAATGACAACATAAAAATTCACAGTGATTGAACAAAACTGAAACGGTGAAGCATAAAAAAACATGAGTATAACTGAAACGATTGTATTGGTATTATAAATAACTACTAAGTTATATAACCATATTCACCTTTCCTGAGATCCTTTACCTCTTCGTCGGTGTTGCTGCAACTTTCATCTGCTGCTCTTCCTTTGTCAATTCTTCGTCTCTTGACATCAGGGTAATTGAACAATACAGTCATTCATAAGTATTTTTTAGGCATCAACAATAAAGGTTTTTAAGAACGTGATCTTTGCAGGCCAGTACACAAGTGACTAGACAACAGCTTTCAGCTGATGAGTAATTATTCCCATCGAACAAGAGAGGACACGTGCATTGAATCTTAGTTACACGATAAGATTTTGAAAGTATAAATAAATCTATGTTCTTTAGTTCATTGTTTACCAAGATTAAATATTAATTAAGTAACTCCAATTAATTTTATTGTAAAATTGTAATGTGATAATGAATTCTCTGAATCACCGGAAGATGAGCCCCAGCTTATTTCACTTGATTAATCGCTAATACTTTTTTTTTGGGGGGGGGGGGGGGTAGGATAGATTAGCATTCGGGTGATTAATCTTCAGGTGACGTAAGCTGAGGAAGTAATCTTCAGGTGACCCTGTTTCTTTGATACTGTATAAGCTCGAGTACTGAACCTGTACTGTACTCTCGGTGTTTCAGGATGCCAGATTCTCAGGGTGTGTGTGAGGTGTGCAGTAAGGCGGCCAAACAGTTTTGTTCATCGTGTCGGTCAGTGTTCTACTGCTCCCGAGAGTGTCAGAAGCAAGATTGGAAGACACATAAAGGTCGATGCAAACCTTACATTGTCCAAAATCACCCACTTTATGGAAGGTCAGTACGGTATAATTATATTCCTTATTGATCTTAAGCACTTTTACTGTACGTTTATCCTCTTCACCACTGATTGGCTCGTTAGCCGCTTGGTCACATCTCTGTTACGCACTGTTGGCAAGTACTGGGCATGCACTGGCCCCTGAATGCTCCAGTGCTAGTCAAGTCTGGTCTTGAAAGAGCTCACACTCGGTGCCATCACAACACACTCTGGCAGGGTGTTCCAAGAGTTCTTAATTCTCACTTTGAAAACGTTCGGTCTCAGTTTTCTGGACTTGCGGCTTCTTCAACATTGATCTGTGACCCCTTGTGGGGCAGGAATCCACCAGCTCCAGCAGGGTCGGATTTACCTACTTATGGGCCCCAGGCCAAACTCATCAGTGGGCCCCCAAATTTTTAGAAATGTTTGCATGTTTCAATAATCTGTAAGCAAAAAAATAATGTAAGTCTATAAGAGATACCAATATCACAAAAAATAGACACAAAAACACACGTAATATAACACTGAAGTCCATTTAATGCAACATGTAAAATATCATTAGTAAATGAATGCCGCTACACAATATAAAATATCACTGAGCGGCTGAGAAGATACTGACTGGCTGAGCGAGTTGTCAGCAAACCAACGGTAACCCTGACACGTACTGAACGTGAAACAATCCTGTCCTTCACTCGTCAAGGCGCTGAAGGTTTCTTGAACTTTACTCTCTCTCTCCAGTATATATGTATGTATAGATAGATAAATAAATAGATAGATAGATAGATCGATGGTAGAACACAGACATTTAAAAAATGTATATACCTGTATATATATATATATTTTTATTATCTTATTTTCTTCATTTTACTATAGGGCCTAGTCCGTGGCCCACCAGTTGAAGACCACTGCAGGTCTATACTTATTGTACAGGGGCCCTTATGGTTGTGAATATATTTTATAATGAAATACTCGGTGTACACTTGAAACAAGGTTATACGCTGGCACGCTGCGCGACAAATTAGTTTCAGTGGGCCCCCAGATACCGGTGGGCCCTAGGCCAATGGCCTACTTGGCCTATTGGTAAATCCGGCCCTGAGCTCCAGGTTGGACACTGGACTGAGTAGTGCCCTTTGAGATGTTTATACACCTCAATTAGATTCCCCCTTGCCCGTCGGTAGTATAAGCTAGGCAATTGCAGGCTCTCTAATCTCTCTGGGTAGGTGAAGTGCCGAAGTGTAGGTACCAGTCTGGTGGCCCTCCTTGGGACATTTTCAATCAACTGACAGTCCCTAGCATATCTCGTGGACCAGACGGGGTTACAGTACTCCCTAAAGAACTTGGCATTGTCCGCAAACATTTGTATGGAGGAGTGTATAGCTTCTGGCGCAGTACACTGCCCTGTGGTATCCCGCTTGTCAAGGGTACACATGACTATTTCGTACCATGAATCACCACACACTGCTTACGATCATACAGAAAGTACCTGATCCACGCTTGGACACTTCCCTGAATCCCATACCCTTCCAGTTTAATTTTCAGCCTTTCATGGGGCATGCTGTCAACAGCCTTGGCAAAATCTATGTATATACAGTATTGTCGATATTGCTGCCCTGTTCCAGAATTTGGGTCCAAACATCCAGTACCTTGAGTAATTGTGTTAAACAAGAGTGTCCCTGCATAAAACTGTGTTGGCAATCCTTTACAGTTTACATGGTTGTTTCGTAGTATATGTTCCACCATGGCATCTCTTATAATGCTCTCAAGTACTTTACATACTATGTTGGTCAGACACACTGGTCTATTATTCGTGAGTGACGATTGCCCTTCTTGAAAATAGGAATCACATAAGCCATTTTCCAATCACTGGGGACCTTTTGCTCATCCAGGCGTTTACAAAACGGGATCTTCAGGGGCTCAGCAAGCTCGTTGCTCATCTTCTTGTTCATCACCCAACCTGTGTGTCTTCTCACATGTGCACATTCTCTTGTATATATTATTTTCCGAGCAGAAAAAAAATCTTAGTACTATACAGTACATTATTTTCAGAGGCTATGCAGTGTAGAATCTTTAATCAGTTGGGTAGATATTGGATAGCTATAAAAATAAATGATTTAAATGATTCCTTACTGAATAAAGACTTGCCAAAAATTTCAACTTTGAGAAATTGTATTTAATTGGCCATCCTGTTGCTGTAAGCTAATGTCTTTTGCACCTGGTAGTCTATAGTAATCATTTCAGTAACTCTGACATCATCTGGCCACACTTAGTCTCTCAATACTGTAATTACAGGCATTGTAGATTTTCTAGGGTAAATTTTGTTTATGTAAAGAATATCAAAATTATTTAGAACTGTTCCAGTGACTGAAAACTTGGTAGGTTTTCAGAAAATATAATGAAACCACAAGTTTTTAATATTATGATTTAGTATACTGTATATGATGATGATTTAGTATACTGTACATGATGATGATGATTTAGTATACTGTACATGATGATGACGACTTAGTATACTGTACATGATGATGATGACTTAGTGTACTGTACATGATGATGACGACTTAGTATACTGTACATGATGATGATGACTTAGTATACTGTACATGATGATGACGACTTAGTATACTGTACATGATGATGATGACTTAGTATACTGTACATGATGATGACGACTTAGTATACTGTACATGATGATGACGACTTAGTATACTGTACATGATGATGATGACTTAGTATACTGTACATGATGATGATTACCTGTAAACATATGATATACTGTATACAGGCACATGGTGGCGACCCGTGACATACGTCCTGGGGAGGTGATCCTGAAGGAGGCACCTGTTGTGATAGGACCAAAGCAGCGATCACCACCTGTTTGTCTTGGCTGTCATAAGGGCATCAGAGGCACCTACACTTGCCCTAAATGTCACTTCCCAGTTTGTGCACCTTCTTGTGAGATCTCAAAATATCATAAGGTGAGTTGATCAAAAGACCTCTACCCTCAAGACTTCTATCCACTACTGTAGTTTTTTTTTACTTACTAAGAAAAGAGGTGGTGCCACAGTTATTGGTTCTGTATATGTTAAATAAATCATATCACCACATGTCACACTTTTAATTTGGGAACAACAGTAGAAATACAAAATCACATGCAGTTAAAGATATCAAAATGCTGACAATAACCAGTCTTCAACAGTGGTAAGAACCAGGATTAATATGCAATGAAAGCATTCCTCGGTACAGAAAACTGTACTGTGAACCGGTGTTTTCTGCTAGAAATGTGTCATCACATGTGTAATGTATCACCATTACCAGTAAATGTATGTTTAACTCATTTTAATTCTCTTGGGGCTTTCATATGCATTTAGTGGATGATATTTATATACCCATTCTGGGACTTCATGTACTTTTTGTGTAGGACATAGTGCAAACATTTGAAATTTTTTTGGCTTTCGCTCGAGTATGATTTAGACTTATATACATCATACAGCAGACAGAGGGGAACGTGACACTTTGGTAGACCGGGTAGTGTGAGTACTGTATGTATCTTGCGGAGTGTTGTCAGTGGGGTGGCGGGGCAGATCCTGACCAGTTGGTTGGCTCAGATGCACCAGTTCCCTGGAGTTATTAAAATAATTTCAGTCTCTCCATATTTCCTCTTCCTCTGTGTTTCTTGTCTTTACATTGATCAACAGTATCTGATTCCAGGACCATGTACAGTACAGTACTTGCAATGCCTATAACTTTTGTCAGTTTGTTAAATTTTGCTAAGTCTCCCTTTCTCCAAATTCTTTTACTAAAATTTTCTGTTGTATGTACTAGGAATGCTAAATTAACAAGGTGTCCCTCTATCACCAGCATGAATGCCCTATACTGACTGGAGCAACAGCAAAGATCAAGATTGACAATGTTGAGTCGCCGCACCCAGCCTATGAATGTATCACGCCCCTGCGCTGTCTTCTTACCAAAGAAACAGATCCAAAGAAGTGGGAGGCCATCACCCACCTACAGGACCATGTTAACAACATCAAAAACAGCGAGATGGACGGCATCATTCAGAGAAACTCCGTTGATTTTCTCAAGTGAATTTCTTGATTGTGTATGATTTCTAGTGACCAATCTTTATCTTTAAACTCTACAGTAAAGCTATGCTTCAATTGCATATATATATATATTTTGTACATTAATCCATTTTGTGAATGGTATGTACAGTTTGTATATGTAAACCAAATTTCTTTCAAAGAGATCTCTCACGCAATTTAATGATTTATCCCAGAAATGGAAAAATATTGTATAATATTTAATGACCTTTGTTGAAAACACCCACAGTATCAGTTTTATATGGTTATAACCATCCATTTGTGTTGTTTTAATTCTTGTAACACGAGTATTTCATTTACCCGCAGGAACTACATAAAGTACGAAGGTGCAGATAGTGCAGAGATATACCGTATGTGTGGCATTCTGCTCACCAACAGTTTTGAATTGAAACATAATGGACAGCGAGTGCGAGGGTTGTACCCACAAGCAGCCATGATGGCACATGACTGTATACCCAATACCAAGCATGCTTTTGATGAAGACCTGATGCTGGTGTTACGGGCAACTGTTGTCATTCGCAAGGGCACTCCGATCACCAGCACCTACACCAACATTCTCTGGAATACCTTACAGAGACGCAAACAGCTTAAAGTACAAAAGGCTCATATTTCTAGACGAAACAAAAAAAATATTCCATACTTTAAGGCATTGTATAGTATTCATAAAAAATATATAATCTAGATATTATGTTTTTTAATATAATAATACAAATATTTAATATCTTTTATGCATATTGTACTATTTGTCTTAAACCATCTTCCCCTAACAGGTTGCAAAACATTTCCTGTGCTCTTGTCGACGCTGTTCTGATCCAACAGAACTTGGAACACACCTCAGTACCCTCCTGTGCAGTGAATGTGGTGGCCATGTACAGTCTACAGCACCCCTTGACATGGATGCCAACTGGGCCTGCCAGAAATGTAGCAACACTGTTTTAGGCAAGACAGTTAGTAACATTTCCTTTTTTGTTTTATGTTCATTTTATGCTTCCAGTTCTTTTAAAATTAGATTTTTTTTCATAACATTTGTTATTACATCACTCCTTACCAGTATCTGGGTAAGATGAACCTTAAGTTAATTTATTGTTCATTTGTTGCCTGGAAGAGTGTTTACGGGATTATTTATTTGAAAATTACAGCTAATCAGGATGAACTACTGCTGTTTATATATTTATTTTGTTTATTTATTTGCAGGAGGAAGGAGTTAACTACAATATTAATCTTTAGTTCACAAAAGTACACATTATCATTTTCATAGTAAATGACTTATTATTGAATCAAATCAAAGTTAAAAGTTTTCAGAGATTTAGAGAGCTAACCATACTAATAACCACACAGGTATTCTGGGGGGACCAAACACTCTACAAGGAGCTGCGTGGGCTGGATCAGGTCTCAGTGCGACCACTGGAGAAGTTCTTGGAAACTTATAAAAAAGCCTTACATCCTAAACACCGCTTTTTTGTTGAGGCCAAATATGCCCTCATCAAGTTCTATGGCAACCATCCAGAATACAGATACAGAGGTTTGTGAGGCCTGTATTTATTAATTTTTTTTAATCTACGATGCCTCACTCCTTCAGGGTGCTACCCCCTTGGGGGATTGACCGTGACTCAAGAGCCTTCAGGAGGCTATATCACCCTTTTTTTCTTCCTGTACAATCTCCTTATATTAATTAGTTCATCCTTTCCTCCCACAATAAAGTCTTCCTCTACTAAGTGCACCTGATAATACTCTCTTTACTCTCCTCTAATGCATCCTTTTTACATATTCTTACCTTCTCATCACGGAGCTTGGCAGATGCGTGGATACAGTGCTCGCTTCCTGTTCCAGGGGTTGGTGGTTTGATTCCCGGGCACTCCCAGTTCACTCAGCTGTCAATGAGTATCTTAAATTTACAATTTGGGGAAGTGAATGTAGTCAAGAGCAGTACCGGCCATATTGCCTCCTTGTGTACCAAAGACTTAGTATACAGTGTGCTGTATCTACACTGTCTCTAATGGTCAGTCTTAACTATGAGACTCACTTCCTTTTCACCATCTCATCAAATCCCTTTACATCCATTCTACACTCTACAATTCCCAACACACGTTACAATTTTTTTTACTGTATCCATTTGAGTCGCCCCAGATTCAGCCCTCAGGTAAGTCATCTTTGTAAGGTAATATGAATTTTAGATCATTCACCTTTATCCCAAATTCATGTTTGATAGCCATAAGTTAAGGAAGAATTTTTTTATGAGTTCTTTCTTTGCTTTCTTCACTCCCAAATAGCTGAAATTTTAACTTCATCCAATATTTTATTTTTGGTTAAAAATTTCTAAATTTATATGCTAAGTTTTGTGCTGTGTGATATACCAAGATTCATTGGGCAAAACATCTCTTATTACATGTGAATGACACTATATTTACAGACATAACAAGACAGAAATTGGAGAAGAAAGTTGAATATTGCCGGGAGTTGTTGGAGTTGGCTGGCACCATAGACCCTGGTTTGAGTCTCTTCCGTGGAACACTTCTGTTTGAGCTACAAGCTGCCCTTGTGGCACTGGCTAGGATGCTTCTGTCTAATGACGTCATCACTAAGGAGGGCACACAGGTAAAATGATCTTGCCCATAATTTAGGTGACACTGAATTAAAAGGAAAACTTGCTTTAAGGGTTACCTACTGCAGATGGTACAGTATGTACTTGTATAACCACAACATCACTTGAGTATTGAAAGAGCATTTGAGAGTACATCTATGAGGTACCACTACAGGTGATTTGATCATTTTCATCTTTATATCCAGGTGTCTTTGGTGTAAAGTGAATCTTATGAATTTTAAAACTGGCCTTTTGTTCTCCAATTTGAAGGGCTGTCCATATCACTGATGACGTCAAACTTGCTTATCGTTTTGACAGCCAGTGATAGGTAGGCAATAACTGGTATTTTTATTTTTGACCAAGACTTGATCATCAATGAGGAGTATGTGGCACACACAGGTCAAGGCTGTGGTGAGGAGCCTATGACATGTGTGGGAGAATCCATCCCAGAAAAATGTATTGTATACATAGAGCTGCTGACTCATCTATTAACAGTACTGTATTACACATTGCTGGCCGTGTCAATTGACTTTGGTGATATCAGTGTCTCATTGACAATTTTCTTTAATAAGCAAAATTAAGATTTCTAGAGCATTCAAAATTTGTAGAAGTCATCATTTACGGGATTTTATTGTGCACTTGTGCTATCCCATTTAGCTGGGAACAGGGTCCTGTTGAGAGGTATAATTTTAGAAAATAAAAAAATATCACACCACTTTTTTTTTCCAGGACTACATGACAGAAGCTGTGAAGCATCTGCAAGAAGCCTCAGAGATCCTAAAGCACGAGCCAGAGATGGAAAAGGGTGGCCTCGATGCCAAGCTGAAAACTTTATCAGAGGAACTTGATATTTAACATTTAGAAACTTTTCATGATTCTTACTTAGGTTAAATACAGAACTCATTCAGTAATTGAACTGTCTGAGACTGGGAGCCTGTTTCATTGATCCATCAACCAAGCTCAGCCAAACATTTGGGGACCTTAGCATCTCTCAGTACTGTACATAAAAGTTGATTGGCTGCTAGTTGGTTGGACTTGAGACGTCACGTGATGCCAATGAACTCATTGCTCGATTTTTTCTCTTCTGCATTTAATATATGTTGAAAAGAGAAATGGCATGCACTTTGCTGATATATTGGCATGACCCACTAAGCAACCACTAGACGTGTGATGGCTGCTAAGGCTGCTGGAAGTGGCTGGAACTCATGGTAAATGATGGGTCAATCACTGGCCATTTAGTAATCTACAGTAATCATTCTACACCTTGATGTTATTGATCAAGTCAGGGATCTGGTCTCCAAAGTAGTCTCATTAGGAATGTAGTCACAGGTGAATGATTTGTTATTTTTATAGACTTGGAATTTTGAAAGACTAATTGAATGTTATTCCTTGAATTTATAGTTCTTAACTAATTAGTACTGTGCTGTTCAGAGATACGAATTTTTTCTTTAACTTTTCTTTATCTGGTGCTATACTTAGAACCAGGCCTTACTTCACATAAGTTTTGTATGTTAATAATCAATCATATTGTAATAAAATGTAAAATTATGTTCACACAAAAGGCTGTATGAAATTCTTCCCAGTACTACAGATGGGACAACACAGTAAACACATCACACACACAGTTTTAAAGAAGACACCTGACAAGACCTGGTTATTTTAGCTGGTGGTCCTTCAGTCTGTTATATCCCATGATTCAATATACAGTACAATAATACAAAAAACATGAGCTGGTATCTGTTAGGAAAGACACAGTCGGTCCCATTATATATTTCTGACTACTTGTAACCCTAAAGTAAAAGATAACACTGGGGGTAAATGTCTATGATGACTATTTGTAAGGAGGGAGGGGCAAAGGGAAGACACTAATATACTGTACAGAAAAAGGAAAGGCATGGGTAAAATGATATGATATCTATTAGTGTAGTTTGTACTCGAGTTAAGAAAGAACTGTTGTAAAACAACACAAATCATTCCCCATTAAAGACACATTATTGGTTCCCAAGTACTGATGAAAATTCAACTTCATATAAACTTTCTGATGTGCCAATCTCTCTGGTGGAGAGGAAAGAAATAACCTTGTTATACTATATCTAAGGGAGGATGGGGAACTGTACAGTATTGTACATGCTTGCAGCTGTTTTGTGTGTGCATTAAACTTTCTATTATTTTTTTTAACATAATTTGTCCCTCCTTGATGTTTGGGTGCAACTGATGCACAGGAGTGAGTAATGGCAGTGATGTGGATAAGAGTCTATGAACCAGAGATGACAATGGCAAGTGTATGTGTGGTTTAACAGGGCAGAACAGAGTTGTGACTACCAGTTGTAGGCACATTAGTCAAAATTATTGTTCAGGTACATTGTACACATTATGATAGTTTGAAAGATTAGCAAAATCGGTTGATTTCTTTATCAGAAAATGCATGTCATTAACACTACCAGCCAATGGAGGTGGCTGTCACCTAAATCTCCCTGTACATTTGCTTCACATGTGTGTTCTTGGATACACAAATAAACTTTATTATAAGCCTGGAGTCTATGGATACATTAAGGGTGTTAGCACCAATATTTCTGTGATTGTGTAGTGAGAACAGCTTGTGCGTGAAAATGTGTAATGAATGGAGATGCAAATTTTACTTGATGACTCCAGTTCATATGTGAAGTATTTTTAATGTATGAGGTCATGACTCATTGTAAAACCATCTTTGTAAATTATTAGGCATGTTACTGTTGTGTCCAATTGAACCAATAGTGCTGGATATACAATCTCATATGTAATATACCTGTACATATAGTAATAAGTACAGTATGATAAAAATCCTTGCTATTTTGGTAAAATTATATTACAGTATCTAGAAAAATTTTAATACCAAAAGATATTGCCAACCAATGCCTTTAATAATAAAATGATTTCACAAAGCTACTTTAATTATTTATATATACTGTACAAGTTTTTCTATAAATACACCTTGGCAAAGTAGCTTATAAACCTGCAAAATACTGTACTATATGTCATAGCTATCTAGGGAATATCTCCCATGTTCACAAAATTCTAACAAACATATCAGTTACAATAACAACTTGAAACTATTTACCATTAGGAGGAAATTTATGGATTTAATCATCTTCATTGAAAACAATACGTCCCCCCTGGAACTGGGTGATGGAAGATGACTGACGTAATTTAGCCTGCCACGATGGGTGGATATTCTGCATGTTGTCTGTTGATGATGTTCCACCTAAAGTAATGGGAAAAAAAATTTTTGATTTGGTTACGGTAGTGTTCCTCACACTTTTTAGAAAACAATTAACAAATTCAGCAGTGTAAAAAGAATAAGTGAAAAACATTAATCAAAGTTCTTTTGCATTCACAAAATCAGAAAACAGAAAATAATGTTTGACAGAAATATAAAATGAAGCTTATATTTTGTTGAATATTTCCAATCCCTTTATTTCCACAACATAAAGATAAACCTTACATACAAAAGTCTGACTCATAAAATATACAAGAAATATACCCTATGAACATGAGGCTCATCGAGTTTCTTCCTGTCTGAAGACAGTACTGTACAGTACTTTGTTACCCACAATTATCCTTGGACTGACTGAGGTTATAGATACAAAAATCCTGGAAACAGTTGCCAATAGTAGATGTTTTCTCACCTGTCAATGGTGCTGCAGGACCATCATCTTTGCTTGCCAGAGGAATCATGTTAGGATTACTGGAATCACCGAGAAAAAATAAAAATAATTATTACAAATAAACAGTAAAATACAGTAGTTGGAGAGAATAACAGATAAAGTAATGTACATTCATAAAACTCATGATAAATGTTAAAAAAAATTAATGACATATTACCTGTACTTTACTCAGTACAGTACTGTACAGCCTACCTTGTGCTCATGATTTTTTTTTTCTGGCTCAGTGGCCCCCCCTTTTTGTTTGTTAAAAAAGTTGTGTATACTGTACAGGTACTTCACTCTTATATGTATTATAGCAACTAAGAATAGCAAGAAAAAACGAAGATTCCCATGATTTGTTTCATTTACACCTATATTCTTGAAAATTAGAAGTCATTTATTATAGTCACTGGTGTGGTTGGATGCATCTCTCTAATCCCACTTAGTTTCACTATGGGCATTCTTTCAGGGAGGTTATTAAGTGACCCATAGCTGTTACTTAAAGCAAAAATTGGTGAGCAGTGCATAACAGTATTGCAGAACCATAGTTGGACAAAAGATTCAGCATGAAATACTCTACATTCCTTGAATATATGTCAGTTACTTAGATTGAAAAGAAGGAACTAGGTACCATTAGAATACCATGTTCATAAAATCTGGTAATGTACTGTAAACATAGTAATGCTACTATGCTGCATTAATGTGTGAAAAGAGTTGGACGTAAAACCCAAGTGTGATAAATATTTCGACTCCAAAAAATACATCATAGTGACTTAGTTTTGAACGGTATCCAGGTACCACCAAATGATCATACCCATACAAATTAATGGCGGGTTATGTTGCATTGCAGGAATATGAGAAGTAAAATGATTACTTTTATGTCCAAATAAAATACTAATACTGTTGTATAGTTTCAGCTTAACACTAAACATACCCTTTCCATGGGAACTGTGTAAATGAGCCTCCACGACCTCCTCTTCGGTCTCCAAAGCTTCCTCTTCTGTCACCACGACTTCCTCTTCGGTCTCCAAAGCTTCCTCTTCTGTCACCACGACCTCCTCTTCTGTCTCCATGACCTCCTCTACTGTCTCCCGAGTCTTCACCTTTGTCCCCTGGACCTCCTTTTCTGTCTTCTGAGTTTTCACTTCTGTCTCTAAAGCCTCCTCTTCTGTCTCCAAAACTTCCTCTTTTATCTCCAAATCCTCCTCTTCTGTCTCCAAAGCCTCCTCTTTTAACTCCAAAGCCTCCACTTCTGTCTCCAAAGCCCCCTCTTCTGTTTTCTGAGTCTTCACTTCTGTCTCCAAAGCCTCCTCTTTTATCTCCAAAGCTTCCTCTTTTATCTCCAAAGCCTCCTCTCTTATCTTCAAAGCTTCCTCTCTTATCTCCAAAGCTTCCTCTCTTATCTCCAAAGCCTCCTCTTCTACTTCTGTCGCTCCCCCATCCTCTACTTCCACCTCGTCCCCTCTCAGTGTCTCTCGCACCATCGTCTTTCCTGAATAAATTTTTCTTGAAGAATTTGCTGGTGTCTATGGTGCCACTGTCCTCAGACTCCTCATCACCTTCCCCTTCTGATCCCCAATCTCCTTCAGCTGATTCTCCACCATCATCACCTCTTCCCGATCCAAGGAAGAAATCACTTCTTTTCTTTTTTTTCACATTCCTGGGTTTTGTCTTGCTAAATAAGTTCTCCTCATCCTCAGAATCAGACATGGCTTGAGCTTCACTTCCTTCAATTATTCCATTAATATTTGTTAGATCCAACTGCTTCACTTCTGAAGTCCTTGAGGGTTTCTGAATCTTTTTACCAATTGTTCCTGTCATGTTTGTTAGGTCCAACCGCTTCACTTCTGCAGTCCCTGAGGTTTTGGGAATCTTTTTAACAGTAGGATATTTTGCATTTATAAGTTTCTTCTTCATTGGCACTTTCCACATCTCTTCTTCACTGCAATCGCTATCAGAGTTGGCGTGTTCAGATTCTTCTCCTTCACTGATGCTTTCTTCATTACTGTCAGAATCAAAACCAGTCTCATCTTTAAGCTTCTTCCCTGATGCATCAACAACAAAATCTGAAGTTTCATCCTCACCACCACTACTATCTCCACCCAATGCTGGCTCTTTCTCCTCGTCATCGCTTTCTTCCTCGTTACACTGATCACTGTCGTCCAGAGTACTTTCTGTTCTAATTTGCCTTTTCATTTCTACACTTACACTTTCATCATTGTCTCCAGTCCCATCTTCCATGTCACCCATGCTCTCCCCTAGATCACTCCCACTGTCTCTTATATCCTTCTTCTTCCCTTGATTTGTCTTTTGTATCTTGTTTGTTTTTGTCACTCCCTTTCTTTTTATCACTCCTTCATCTTCTGACTTAAGATTCAAGTTCATCTCTCTCTTCCTCTTCCTACTTCTGCTGCTGGCCTTCTTCTTTCCCCCCGTCTTGCCTGCAGGATCTACTCCCTGGAGGATTCGTGGGTCAATATCAATGTCCGTCAGTTCTTGCAGACGTTGGAGACTTTGCCGCTCTTTCTCCAGATATCTCTCCAACTGGCCCTTCATCTTTAGTTTCTTAAGCTTCTTTTCTCGATGAAGAATACCCAGGCCCTGAAAGGTATAAAAACAAATGTGGGTACGTTAGAGACAATCTGATCCAAACCAACCTGTGAAGTACTGCTGAATGAAAAGTAGTGAGCTGTACAGATGAGTGCCTTAGCAAAAAAAATTTTAAGGAAGATTATGCATGAACCTTTCCCACAGGACATAAGATGACAAATATGATGCTTAAAAAATATTACCCAATGACCTATTCTTTTTCCTTGATAGTTTGTTTTCTAAGACAAATGTTTGCAACAGAGCCCTGATTACATACAGTGTAAACAACAATAAATTCTTTCAAACACTTCTTGTTTTTTTTTGCATTCTTTACACCAACTGCTGCCTACCCCAGTTGTACTCAGGACAGGCATCAGCTGCTGCATACCTCAGTTGTACTCATAGCAGACAACAGCTGCTGCCTACCTCAGTTGTACTCAGAGCAGACACCAGCTGCTCAACTGAAAGCAAAAACTATTCTCCTAAATTCCTTTTATAAGTGACTACTATACACTCACGTGCCATAGTTTCGATGCACACTCTACCCCTACTCCTGACTCGATGGAAGTCGTAGCCTTGCTTTATACCGAACGTTCCCCCCCCCACCTCACTTCCCTCCACCCATTGTTTCAGTGGTGCAATGTGGTAGCTCGAAGCTTCGCTGAATTGTACGAATAGCAGTTCATGATGTAATATTTGAGAGAATATATGCACGATACAGGTTTTTTAGTGACTTCACAACACTTTATTTACCATCACTATACAAGAGGGACCGTTCGGTTTGCAGCCCTGATTACGACTTCCCTCGAGCCAGGAGTAGGGGTAGAGTGTGCATCGAAACTATGGCGCATGAGTGTACATGATTAGAACAAACCAATGTACAATAAATGTTTAAAAAGGAACTAATAAATCATAAATTTCATGTTGCAAGATGTTATGACAATAAATTTTTTTAAACCATTAAGTGCAACTGAATTATAACAGGATTAAGTGATACATTCATTCTCAGTGAATGATCCAGTTTGGATTAGTTGATTATCACATTCTCTGATGGATTCCAGTGTATTCCAGAATGAATAGAAAAGAGCAAAGAGTAAACTGACAGAACATAACGTAATACATATCCAGATATGGTACCCCCAAGGTGGGATACCTGGCGTAAACATTTGACTCAGAACTTTCCCGAGAATACCCAGTACATGCCAAGACAATCCACGATTACCTCTTAATAACCAATCACCTAATTAACTAAAAACTTCAGTCATTAAACCAGGAAACCCTAAAAGTCCACTTAAGTATCTCAGTCTTTAGGCCATGTAACACCCTATATAAAAGACTAACATTACAAAGAAAACATTTAGCTGTCCTCAAGGTAAGAGCAGGAACAGAATGACCGTGTTGTGCAGAGGGTGACGGAGATCTAAGGTGGTCGATCAGTTTAGAATGCTTTGTAATTTATAAGTTAATAAATGAATACTGTAGATATAAACATCTCATTATTCTCAAACAAAAACTCACAACTTCTTTTTTAGGGTAATTTCTTAATAGGATGACTTCTTTTGAGACTCCAGTATAATCTAATCATTGAATATACACTATTGTATTGGAGTTTTTGACCCCAATCACAGGAAAAATAAATACTCTCTAGTTTTTACCACCTAGAACTGAATTTGTAAACTGCTAAAGATTATATAAATTTTCTTAATTATATATTACTAACCTTTATAATAAGTGGAACCTCTTCATTCCAGTTTGGATACTGCTCACGTAATTTACTGATGGCAGTGCTAATACCTTTATGTTCTGCAAGACGACACAGAGCTCTTTCCTCCATCTTTGCTTTTGGCTGTAGGGAAGATATTTTCAGAGAATACAGTAAAATATGATTTGGCTAATACCCGCTGTATTCTCAAAACTGTTCCAGCCTTATTTCATGAATTCAAAAAAGCATGCAAAAGGCAAAACAGACCCCTCAGCAGTTTGTTAGCAATAGTGACCTTAACCTCTGACAATGTGAAAAAAAAAAGCCTGAGATGTGTCTTCACCCATATCAAAGAGCAAATTACAGAACTGTTGATAACTTCTGCCAACAGCTCGCGCTGCTTCATAATGACTGTGCCAGCGAGTGTCACTGAGAGTCTTGAGTCAATACTTTGCTGTTTTATTGCTGGAGAAATAAGTAAATAAGGAACTTCAAGAGTGCAGCTACAGCGCACATTCACACACTAGAATATAGTACGTACTTAGCACATCCTGAGCTGCAGCAAATGCTTGTAGTAGAATCATAGCTTACAATAAAATAAACAAAAGTAATATACTAAAGCATTTTCTTTTTACGGGGAATAGCCACCTGGGCACAGGTCATCGACCCACAACGGGGCGTGGGGGGCGATAAAACTAAGCTAGAGGGGAGGAAAAAATGGGGGTGCCCAACCCATGGAGTAATTAGTGTAAGCCTTAGCCAGGCTTCGAGTCAGTTAGCTTAAGATGAACCAAACATCTTTTCTTCGCTGTGTGTGACATGGTGCAGGCTGAGTGGAGGGGCTTTGGAACACCTTTAAACTAGTACTTGAAGGTTTATGCAGGAAGTTCTCATATTTGCAGGAAAGGTTCCTGAAGTCTATCTATAAAATGATAATTTTTCAAAGTATACATTGCTTAATGAAACATAAACTTGTACAAGCAAGTGGTGAATACAGATATCAATTAAGTTTTCATTATCCAGTACTTAACCCTTGTGTATGGGGTCACCTCTGAGCTGAATAAAATCATCTGGTATTAGCCAAATAAATTATTGAAAGTCACTTGTACGCCACTGTTAGGGATTTTTATCTTAGCTCACACCCATTAAATGCTGTAACATGAATTACTGTATGTTATTGTACTACTACCAAAAAATTATAAAATGCATGAAGTACTATATAATATATTTAACTTACATTTTTGCAGACTGAAGAAAATGACTTCTTATTCAAAAGGACAAACTTCATCACATCATCAGGACGCATGGGCTGAAAATATAAATAATATCAATAATTATGAAACCCTCGCTGCCTGCACATCCTGTTAGTTATTTCCCACAGTCCAGTAAGGTGGCTCGTGTAGTACTACAGTATTTACCTTAAGGGCCATTACTTCTTCTACAAGCCTCTCAGCCTTATGCTGAAATTTCTCTTTTTGTTTATCATCTTCAGTCTTCTTTTCACGTAACTTCTTGGCCTGCCTTATGAGCTTCTTGATCACATGATCCTTTCCTTGTCGTGCCAGAGGTCTTTTCTGTACTATCTGTGGATATAATACAAAAATAAGAACCTTGTCATACATACAAGCTATTTTTTTCATTATCAACATAAGTAATAATTACCAAATATTATCTTATTCACAACATACCATAAGCCCTTTCCATTATCAGCACCATAACTCAAGCAAGAGTGTTTCATGCACAGGATTTTACATATACAGTGGGGTATGCTATAACGAATCTAATTGGTTCTAGAACCTTGTTCGTTATAGCATTCGTTCGTTATAGGATTAATCCGTTCCAGGCCCCCAAATACAACTACTTAACACTGAAAAATATAATATAAAATTGTAAAAATTGTAAAAAAGTGCATACATATGCATCTAAACTCCTGAAATAAAGAATATCATTAATACTTGTAATAAAAAAAACAATAAATTAGTAAAAAAAAAAAAAAATAATAATTTTTTTCTAAATAATGTTCGTTGTAGGAGTTTCGTTCGTTATAGCATTCTCAATTTTATAGGTAAAACCGTTCGTTATAGGAATATTCGAGTAGGATCCATTCGTTATAGCATACCCCACTGTACTGTATTGGTACCGTATTTGCAGATTATGCACACCTCTCACACCAATATTCCAAAGCTTGTTAAGAATCCACTTTACCTTGGCATAAAATATGTTTAGAGTCCCATTTGTTGTACATTGATGTTTCATTAATAAAAAAATTCCACAAATTTCTTATAATTGGTCAAATAAGGTAATTTTTTGTAAATTTGGGACTTATTGTACATTAGGAAAGGTTAGGTCTGGTTGTCAAAGGTTTGCGATGGGTGGTTTTTTTTGTGTGTATGTTTTAACCTCACAATTTCCCTCATCTTCAAAGCCCTGCTCACTTGGTACATCCATTGTTGTTACAAGTGATAGTGGGTCATATCTCCATAAATATTCATGGAAAAAAATAAACGAAATCAAGCAACTCCTTTTAGTGTTAGCCGTCTGCTCCACTATTACCAAAATTTACTTGTCCAGATTTTTTTATAGGATAAATGTGATAAACATCATAAAACATTCAAGGCTATTGTGTGTATCAACTCACAGATCACTTGTATCTGTCTAAATGGTGTCATTGACAGTAACCTTTGTCATGTGATGTTATAACTCCTGTGATAAACTACTCTAACTAACACGACCCCCTACTTCCCTATAATTTAGTGTCAGTGGCAGTAACACTTGTCAAATGAAGTCATAACTCCTGTCACCTCACCTCACACCTACAGGGTGTATAGGGAGGCAGAGGTAGCACCTGCCAAACAGACTAAGGGCCTTAGGACTACTACCATGCCTGTGCCATGCACAGGCCAACCGGCCTATTGCAGACTCCTTATTTTCTTATGTACCCTTCAGGCAAGGCACAATAGGGCAGATGTCATTGAAACATTCAAAATCCTGAAAGAGATGGATAACGTGAACCCGGGACATTTCTTTGTGATATCACACACCACCAACACGAGGGGAGAGGTTTCTTTTAAAAATTTAACAACTTGACATGGAATGACTGAGAGGCAGGTGCTGACAAGCGGCTTGTTGAAAGACCTCCCTGGTTAAACATGTACAGTGAGGTGGGGTGATGAAGCACTCGACAAATTCCCACCTTGGTATTTTCCTCTCAAAAGATTAGCTTGTCTGCCTGGCAAGTGCCGGGTAGATGAACATGAAAAATTTGTAAAGATAAAAACTCACTTGTTTGTCCCTTGTCTGGGCACGGCAAGGTTACCGAACACTGCCTGTTACCTAATATGAACAAACTCCCAACAGTTACTGGTGGGAACGTAAAATGAAGATCACTTAGCCAGAGAGTCAGTAGTATACTGAGTCTAAGTTATGAATGATCTAAGTACTGTGGTGGACACACTTAATGAAACTCCTTTCTCCAGACTGGCCTTCTGAGAATTCGGTCTACAGATGAAACACATTTGTATAAAAAATAATACCTGATGAAAATTCATACTTACAAAATTATTAAGAATTAGCTTAGTAAGAGTAGAAGAACCTTGATCGTCCATTGCACTTCACTACACATGCAAGATACTGTGAAGGTTCAGCTGCAGGCAGCATGGAACAATACGGACTCCTCTACTCGCCTCGGTCTTGGTGACACTAAATATTGATCATAAAGACGTGGAACGATTCGCTTATTTTATTTATAATGCCCTTATAAAATCAAAATTTTCTAAAAAACTAACTTTTATTTGCATTATAATGTATAACATGTATAATATGGATCAAAATATAAGTTTGTTTGAAATATGTACTGATTGAGATAATTATTATAAATCATATTTATTCCAGACAAGCGAAGCTCTAAATTACTACCAACCTAAAACTTTTTGATGTTTACCTTTAACTCAGGGTACTTTTGCAAGAATTACAGGTCTCTGTTTTAGCAGAGGATTTCTAGTAAGTCAAAACTGATAGAGCTATCTAATATAAATTTAATAATAAATCAATACTAAAATTCTTTTATGGACAAGGAATTCACACAAACATTAACTTTGACACACACACACACATATATAATATTATACACACGATATTTTGTTATCGCCGCATTCAACGTACACATACATAATTATATACACATACACACACACATATATATATATATATATATATATATATATATATATATATATATATATATATATATATATATATATATATGCAAGTAAATCACTGTAGGTGCGCGTGATCTAGGTATATGCTGATAACCACCAGGAAAGAAGAAAACACGAAGTTCCCAAGCGCTTTCGTGTAATTCACGAAAGCGCTTGGGAACTTCGTGTTTTCTTCTTTCCTGGTGGTTATCAGCATATACCTAGATCACGCGCACCTACAGTGATTTACTTGCATATATATATATATATATATATATATATATATATATATATATATATATATATATATATATTGTATATACAGTACATATATATATTTCATAAGCCCAATAAAGCACACAGACTTCTACATACAATCAACACCTCAACCCGCCAGGATTCGAACCCACGGCCCACGAGCCCATGACTGTGACCGGGGAACGCTACCTCTGGATCACCAGGATACTAAAAGCAGTCCTAGACTCTGTTATATTTCACACAAAGCCTGTTCAACGAGCTTATGGCGCCGTGAACCTCTAATGGGGACTACCCGTATCACGTTTTAAGAGAAAGGTGGAGGTAATTTATAAAACAGGTTTGTTATTAACGCTATCCAGAAGTTATCCCACTTGTGCCCGCCAGCCTCACCATCAGTGACCGTCACCAAGGATTTTAATACTATTAGAATACTTGGAAGGACTAAGGTGAAAGCCCGCCAAGTTTAAAATAAAATGACCCAGAAAATAAGTCACGAATAATTGTTTCTTATTTGCATTCACAAAGAAAGAAGAAAAGGCATGAAAAACAACCTGCCTCTCAACTATGGGGGAGACAAAAGGTAATTTATTTTAGCATGTTTTATATTTCTGGTATTGGAAGCAATTTAATAAATTTGTGGTGGAACTGGAACTAAAAGTCTGATTATAAAAGAATACACACACAGCTGTTTTAATTTTAATACAGGTATTATCTTTACTGTACATAATTAATTCCAATGTTTTTTGTTTGGATCACCAGAAGAATCATCGCCCCAGCTTCAGGTGATCTTCTTGTTTATATAACAGTTACAGACCGAAGGTGTTTATTTAAATATATAATTAAAGGAGCCAAAGCAGATATAGTAACATAAAAGCAAATTGATTTTAAAAATCTATTCGGGAAAAAGAGAAAACTGAATATCACCTTAGACGTGACGGGATCTGGAAACCGGATGGGAAACATCAATAGACAGTGAGATATGGTGATCATTGTGTGTGTGTGTGTGTGTGTGATTATTTTTATATTTCATGACCTGTACAGCATTTTGAGTTATTAGTATCCACATGTACAAATTTAGGTGGGATGGTACGAAATTTCAAAGCAAATTAATTTATTAATTTTCATTAATCATTTTACCAATTATCAGCTTACTAGCCGTTCGGGCGATTGGTTCTTTCTCTGTTACTTTATGAACTTTATTTGATCAGTGTTAGTACAGGAAGAAATAGGAATATCCCGAGGAAACCTGTGATCTGTGATGTTTGGCAAAGTCACAGGTATAACACACCCTCTCGTGTGTCAGGGCCAAGCAGGACTCGACCCCACGACACAGTCGTAAGCTATACTCTTGTTTCCGCTGTACCACCCATCTAATGTACTATATAGAATATAGAATAATAAGGCTTCATTATTTCAAAACATCAATGCGTTATCTTCTACGAAATGGTGTTCGGTAGGGGGTTAGAGACATGGTTGGCCTGGCCTCCCCGCCCCGTGAGCGACCTTGCCAGGGCTACCCCAGCCGGCCACCAACTTTCTCCGACGCTCGTCCCGGATACGTCGGGTGGAGCCAAGTACCAGCCGGACCGAACCACCCGCCCCTGTTTTCTCTTCTTTTCCTCATTTACTATCTCCTGCACGCTACTTATTCCTTTCTATTTCATCAGCATCAGTTTACTCTCATAATCAGAATACATCCCCGACGATTCCTAAAGATCTAGTTCGTTTTCGTAAGGATGGAAAGATGGAAATGGATGAAAGCCAGAGAAACTCACAGCCCGACCAGGATGCTCCGGCCCGAGAACCACTTTTCCTTTCAGTCATCCGAGATGCTCAGTCACCAAGTTGGCGTTCACTGACATTCGCTATTTTACCCTCCTACTCTTCCTCATTAGTATGTTTAGTTGTTTATTGCACGGCGACAGTGTACTTAGGCGTTACGTATGATAAGCAGCGATCTTCTGATTGGAAACGATTAACGAATTCGAATAATATGAAGGAAAAAAAAAACTTGTTCGATAATAATTTGTAGACGGATCCTTGATTTTTTGCTCCATTCATTCAGGGGTTATTCTAACAAGTTTAAAAGACATGCTATCGTAACCTACCTTCACAAACTTAACCTTAATTTGGCTCGTTTAAACCAAGATTAACTTCCTAATTTTATTTTGATTTAATATAACTTCAATTAGCTTACCCTGATATGTCTATTATTGAATTCACCTGAGCTCCTAAGGTAAGATTAGGAGAGGAGGGGATGGGGTGACCGCCAGCCCTCCTACATTCCCTAGTGGTTAAAGTTGGATTAATTAAAGATTAGATAAGTTAGTTTAGACTAGTTAGCCTTGTTATCTTCGGTTGTTAGGTCAGTGGGTTGGCAGTTTTCGTTCAGTAATTTTAGGTTAGGTTAGGTTAGGTTAGGTTAGGTTTGTTTCGTTAAGATAGTGTAAGTTAGCTAGTTAATGTAGTGTAGGCTGTGGATTCTTTCATTTACGGAGGTTATGTAGAGAATGTCAAGAAGGAGGAGGAGGGAGGAGGAAGGAAGGCCATGGGTGAGAGCAGTAGTAGAGAAAGTCAAGAAGGAGAAGAAAAAAAGAAGGAAGGAAGGAAGGAAGGAAGGAAGACCATGAGCAGTAGCAGAGAAAGTCAAGAAGAAAAAAGAAGGAAGGAAGGAAGGAAGGAAGGAAGGAAGGAAGACCATGGGTGAGAGCAGTAGCAGAGAAAGTTAGGAAGAGAGAGGAGAGTGGCGGTGGACGTTTGCCTAGTACAGTACGACGAACCCGGACCTGGGGGCTTGTGTCGGCTTTCTCCAGCACGCCCACCCCACCCACCTATACCCACCAGCACACCAATACCCACCTACACACCTATACCCACCACTTACACCCACCTATACCCACCACCTACACCCATCTATACCCACCTACATACCTATACCCACCACTTACACCGACCTATACCCACCACTTACACCCACCACTTACACACCTATACCCACCACTTACACCCACCTATACCCACCACCTACATCCACATACACTCACTTACCGAAAGAAGGGTATGATGTGTGGGTTAAGTTATACAAACAACTAAATGAAAAAGAAATAGAAGGAACAGGAAGATGGGAATAACAGAGGAAGAAGAGAAAGAACAAGATAACAAAAAAAAGTGTGAACTGATAAGAACAAAGTGAATCAACAAGTGTAAAACGTCTCCTCGTGTGTTCCTCTTATCTACAGTAAATAATACTGAGTGAATATTTAAATAGTCAATACCGCTTTCCGTTACTTATCTCTCTATCATAAGGCGAGTTGTCGGGTTCACTCATGAGTACGAAACGGCTTCATTCCACTGGTTCGGGATTCAGTGTCATTGTTTGGCTATTTTTTAAATCTAGTAGCTATTTTTTTTTTTTTAAGATTATCAATTTGTTTATTTAATATATCCTTGTGTTCTCTCTCTCTCATATATATACACACACAAACACACACTGAGAGAGAGAGAGAGAGAGAGAGAGAGAGAGAGAGAGAGAGAGAGTAAACCTACAAGTGCTTTCTGACTTTACACACACACACACACACACGAAAACAAACACTAACCACTACACACTGTCCAAAAACATTCCTAACCGCACGTACAGCAACAAGACGCAAATGTGGCTAAAGTCGCCACAACACAACAATGCCATCTTGTTTGGGTTAAAAGTCGACTAACGTTACATTATCCTCAAAGGCTTTTAATGTCCTGATATCATTACATTATCATCTACCCTATGCGACTGGTTAATGTTTTGCCGATATCCTGTAATCTTTAAATTTCCCGATATCGTCACTCCATCCTGGTTAACGTTATCGGATCGAAATGTTTATATGAGACTGGATTATTGTCTCTTAACTCCAAGTGGTTAAGGGTCTGGTAGAGTAACGTTATTCTCCTCGGAGTATAGTGGTTATAGAGCCCCGTCTACTGTACTAACGACGGGAGGGGAGGGGAAGGGCTCGTCGTCAGATAGAAAGTGTCGTCCGTGTAGAGATGAGTAGACGTAGAGAAAGTTTACACTGGAGGGAAAAAAATAAACAGAAATAAACCCCGCCCGTCTGTCTGCCCGTCTCTCCGTTCGTCTGTTTATCCGTCTGCCCGTTCATCCTATACCCACTACTTACACCCACCTATACCCACATCACGATACAAGACCCACACCATGGTACACCACCCACACCATGGTACACCACCCACACCATGGTACACGACCCACACCATGGTACACGACCCACACCATGGTACACCACCCACACCATGGTACACGACCCACACCATGGTACACGACCCACACCATGGTACACGACCCACACCATGGTACACGACCCACACCATGGTACACTACCCACACCATGGTAAAACAGGTAAACAGGGGGGGGGGGGGGGAACAAGACCTAGCAACACCCCAATTAAAGAAAATTTTCCTCACACGACAAAAAAGACGAAGGAATGTGCAAATCCTGGAGAAAGTAAGGGGAGGGAGGGAAGGAGGGAGGGAGGTAAGGAGGGAGGAAGGGAGGGAGGGAGAGAGGGAGGTAGGGAAGGAGGGAGGGAGGGAGGTAAGGAGGGAGGGAGGGAGGGAGGTAAGGAGGGAGAGAGGTAGGTAAGGAGGGAAAGAGGTAGGTAAGGAGGGAGGGAGGGAGGGAGGTAAGGAGGGAGAGAGGGAGGTAAGGAAGGAGGGAGGGAGGGAGGTAAGGAGGGAGAGAGGTAGGTAAGGAGGGAGGAAGGTGAATGAGAGTAGAAGGAAGAAGAGAAAGAGATGGAGGACGGATGAGGGAAGGAAGGAGGAGAAGGAGGAGGAGGTGTCTGGCTCACAAAAGAAAGTCGGACCGTGCATGACCCACCAGCCAGCCAGCCCAGCCAGGTGGAGTATCCGGCTCTCGCGGCCTTGCAAGTACGTCTGCCACCACCACCACCACCACCACCACCTCCCCCCCCCCCCGTTAACTTACCCGGTGGGGAGGTTAAATATTTCCAGCCGGTTATGTGCCCAGCCGGATGCCCGTGATGTTACTGACCTACTTCTCCGGTCACTCAGTCGCCCAGTTACCTACCTAGCCGGTCACTCACCCGTCTAGTTACCTACCTAGCCGGTCATTCACCCGTCTTGTTACCTAACTAGCCGGTCACTCACCCGTCTAGTTACCTACCTAGCCGGTCACTCACCCGTCTAGTTACCTATCTAGCGGTCACTCACCCATCCAGTTACATACCAGTCTGGTCACTCAGCTTAGCCACTCGGTCACTCAAACATTTAACAGTACAACTAAACCGACACACACAGAGAGAGAGAGAGAGAGAGAGAGAGAGAGAGAGAGAGAGAGAGAGAGATCGTCTCTCTCCGGTTGACCTACGCCGTTGTTGTCCCTGTGCTGCCTCTTCACGCTTTCCTGCTGCATACTGTATATTGTACCTGTTATTATTATCGCTAACTCTCTCTCTCTCTCTCTCTCTCTCTCTCTCTCTGTGTTTTTCCCTTTTTAATCTCTCTATCGCTCTCCTTTCATTCTCTCTTCTTTTAGTCAATTTTGTGTATATCCTTCTTTCCATCTCTCTCCCATGGGGAAGGAAACGCAAAGATAAATAACAATAAAAGACTAAAATTAAAATAAACCTAAAGATATTAATAAAACCATAAAAAAAACAAAAGAGAAGCACAAAAATAACACGAGACAAAGAGAAAAGAGAAAGCAGGAAGGAGAAAAGAAATGAGAAAAGATGGGAGAATAATTAAATAATACAATATTTTTAATTTAATCTCTGTATACAATAAACACTGATGAACGAAAGACGCCTAAGGTACGTCAACATTCTCACTTACGGTATTCAATAACGATGTTAACTCATGAAACAAAAAAGATTATGTCCTCGATTTAATTCTTATACACGGGTGATATTACTATACTCCTCAAACTCCTTACCGTCAAATCATTAAATATTATTGATGAATATATAAGTAAATTATTAAATACGACCAAATTCAAGGAAATATCACTATTGTACGATATTCAAACACCGAACCGAACCCACCAAAAAACATTTCTTATTTTTCAGTTACAAAACGCGGTCAGCGAATCGAATACTCAAAAGAAACTAGCGAGAAATTAATAAATAACAGCTGTCTTTCGTATTATTAACGTACTGAAGCTAATGGGTAAATTTCTACAAAGGAAAAATATGGG
The DNA here is from genome assembly GCA_958450375.1 of Homarus gammarus. Taxonomy (NCBI): domain Eukaryota; kingdom Metazoa; phylum Arthropoda; class Malacostraca; order Decapoda; family Nephropidae; genus Homarus; species Homarus gammarus. The sequence continues at coordinate 2,909,667 of CAUDMG010003875.1, read as the reverse complement.
AACCTATAATTACTGCAGAATAAAATTGATGCCGACTTTCTACGCTGCCAGCCGAACGATAATTTTGGTTTTTGCATTGTCGGGCTGCTGAGTGCTGCCGGTAACCCCGCTTGCTTTCATTGTCGAAAGTTTTAAAATGAAGAAAACTTTAGTAAGCTTTCTCTCGGTCATCTTGGATTCCTCAAGAAACTTTCTCCGGTTTATCTCGAGATCACACCGTCCTAAGGTAATACTACTACTACTACTACTACTACTACTACTACTACTACTACTAATAATAATAATAATAACATTGCTATACATCACATTTATCTGCATCTGTGTGTGTGTAAATTTGTAAAGGCACACAGTACAGTACATACACGAGGTGAACACAAAACACCGAATCAATAACACACACACACACGAAATGAATGATTAACAGTTTCTAAATGAACCACTGGCATTAGGCATGACCGTGACTACACTATTCTTAAACCAGCCACTATACGAACAAAACACCTCACCTCTACAAGCATTTCACCTCTCTGTCTGTCTGTCTGTCTAGCTTTTTAACAGTTTTTCCACCTATGTATGAAGCTTTTTTTGTCTGTCTATCTGTCTACTAGTTTATCAATTTATGAAGTTACCAAACTGCTTCTCTATTGATTTAGCTCCCATTCTTCCACTCAGCCATGCATCTATCTATCTATCTATAAAATTCATAACATCACACCAAGGAAATGGGGGTGACGTCAGCAAGTTAATTACTTACCTTAATGCGATTTTTATCAAAACTGCGACAATTTACATGGGTTAACCTGGATAGTTAAGTTACCCCTAAAATGTTAATATATTTTCACTTTTTGCCTATTTCTCTTAACAATGGGATGTCCAGTGAAGGCGGGAATAGGGGGGAAGGGGCGAATAGGGGAAGGGAAGGGATGGGAAGGGGAGATGGATAGGGAAGGAATATGGGAAATGGTGAGGATAAGAGATAGGAGGAGGAGGAGGAGGAGGAGGAGGAGGAGGAGGAATGGTGTGGCTGGGATGATTGGAAAATGAAGAATGGAAGGATGTGGAGGGAAAGGAGGAAAAGGGAAAGGAGGGGAGGGGAGGGGAGGAGGTGAACACTGGAGAAAGTTCAAGTTCCGGGAGACTGAGAGGTTTCCCCCCTCCAGCGCTGTCTGTCTGTCATGTCAAGCCACTTACCCAATACTACCATATCAACGTGTCTGTTTTCCCTGTCAATCTGTCTGTCTACCAATAACCTGTCAAATGTCTGTCAGTCTGGCGATGGTCACACACACACACACACACGCGCAGCTCACTATCCCTTCCGTCTTCAAATCACCGAAATGATATAAAAAATTTGCTGCAAGATCAACAACAAAACAACAACAACAATAACAACAACAGCAACAACAATAATAATAATAATAATAATAATAATAATAATAATAATAATAATAATAATAATAATGAAAATAAAAATAAAAATAATAATAATAATAATAATAATAATAAGACGAAAAAGAAACAAATAATAATGTCAACTCTTCCCGTTCCTCGCCAAATATTTACCTAATCCATCGCAAAAACATATACTGAAAGATTATGTGTATTCATTTCTCGCCAAAATCGCCAAAATATTCCTCGCCTAACCTAGTCACCCCTTCCTCCAAACCCGTGACAAGCAATTCTATTTTTAGCCTAGTCAAAAATGGTGGTGGTGTTGGTGGTGGTGGTGGTGGTGGTAGTAGTAGTAGTAGTAGTGGTAGTAATGGTCACAATGTTAGCTAAAGCAGCCAGTAGGGACCCTGTACTTTCCCCTGAAGGTCGGGAGTGAAGGAGGGAGGGAGGGAGAGAGGGAGGGAGAGAGGGAAGTAGAGAGGGAGGGAGAGAAGGAAAGGTTCACAGTTCCGGGTGGTGGTGGTAGAGGGGCGGGCAGTCATGAAAGTTCCCGCGGGAGAAATTCATTCCCGAATCTTACTTGTGTCGCCGCCATTGTCTGGCAGGGGAGGAGGAGGAGAAGGAGGGGGGGAAGCTGACTGGTCACTGCCCCGTGAAAATCAACACCTTGACTGGTAGGTGATCCGTGTGTCTGGTGGATGAACTAGTATGTTAGTTAATCGACTGGTAGATAAATTAGTATGTTAGTTACTCGACTGGTGGATGAACTAGTATGCTAGTTAATCGTCTGGTAGATAAACTAGTATGTTAGTTAATCGACTGGTGGATAAACTAATTAACTGGATGAATGACTGGCAGAATGTTTAACAGATCTATACAACAAGGCGACCTCCTCTTACCAGACGTGAAATTTGAAACTGGGTGATAATTATATATGAACCAACAGTCTATTTTATTATATAAGAGAAACACGTTGATATGGATGTCCAAACAATTTAAATTCAGAGTATAAAATAAATTACCCCAGACGCCCTCGTAAGGCCCAGGGAGAGTGCCAAGAGGTGTACAAACAGTTGAATGTGAAAGTGTATGGCAACTATAGAGAGATGTGAGATGTTCCTATACGAATATACAAGGCGGGAAATTTGTTCTGTTTTTGGTCATTATTGTTGTTTGTTTGTTTTGGCGGTTTATTGACTGGTTAGTTGACTGACTGGTAGATGAACTAACTGCTTGACTGACTGGTAGAAGAACTGCCTGGCTGACTGATTGGTTAACTAACTGGTAGATAAACTTACTGCCTGACTGACTGATTGGTTAATTGACTGGTAGAAGAACTGACTGACTGACTGAATGATTGACTGAATGACTGTGAGGACTCGGGTGGACGCCTCTTAGACTGTGCTGCCTCGTGTAGCTATTTATACCTCAAACTTTCTCAACCTCATACCAAGGTAGTCTGGGTGCTGGCGAGGGTGTGTGTGTGTGTGTTGTGTAAGCAGGCCTCTCCCTCACAAAAAATTAATACATTATATAACGTGTGTCATTATTTTGTAGACACGACGCACCCTGCAATGTAAACAAAGACGTACCCTACAATGTGAACACAACGCACCCTACAATGTGAACACAACGCACCCTACACCTGGGTCAACACCCTCTCTCTACCTCCTTTCCTTTTCTTTCTCTCAACTCCCTCGCTTCCTTCCACTTACCTACTCTCCCTCCCTCACTATATCCTCTTCCTTCCTCCCTCTCTCCCTTACTCCCTCTAGCCTTCTCTCTCCTCCAGGCTGGGTTCCCTTATGCTGGGTCCGACGGCATGGGTCCTCCAGGCTGGGTCCTCTAGGCTGGGTTTCTCTAGAGGAATTCATATCTTTTTACCACTCTACTTTCTCGTGCGCTTCCTGCCACCCGCTGACCTGAAGTCTGTCTCCTCCTCTTCCTCCATCTCTTACTCCTGTTCCTCTTTCCCTTGTTCTCCGCTTCTTCCTCTTCCATGCTTGTAAAATTCTAGCATTCTACTCTTCCTTCTTCTTCTTCTTCTTCCTCCTTCATCTCCTGGTCCTTCCTCTACTCCTCCCTCTTCTTCCTCCTTTATCTAATCCACCTCCTCCTCCCTTTTTCACCTCTCCTCCTCTTTCTTCCCTTCTTCCTCCCCCTCTTCGCCACCTACCACTTACCATTTAACTGAAAAGATAATAACAAACCTAATGGCACCTAATTTACACAGAGACTCTACTTGACCTTATTTACACCTTATGTGCGTTTGAGGATCGAGATTTGGGCCACGAATTCTTAAAAAAACAAACCGAAATGTATATATTTTTTTCTCCCGTACATAGCGACTCCAGGGCGTATCTCACTACATGCTGGTAATGAGAAGTGAGATTTACAGATGGTGTTGAAATTACGCTGAGACTCTATTGTAATTAAGAGTAGCGGGAAAAACTGACTTGACTGAATTAGTGAGGGTTATTATTATTATTATTATTATTATTATTATTATTATTATTATTATTATGTTGTTGTTGTTGTTGTTGTTATTGTTATTTTGGGGGGAGGGGGTAAGAGTCAAGATTTAGATGGGTACTTTAGAGGCGTTGAAAGTCTCTACTGGAGACGACTAGTTACTACTACTACTACTTTTATGGCCCCCAACACCCACCCCCCTTACTACTACTACTACAATTACTATGGTTGAAGGGGAATGAGTAGGCTTGTGAGTGGACTGGTGGTTGAAGGGGTGAGAGAAGGTAGGTGGGTAGGGTGGATTAAGGGGTCGAGGGTGGATGGGTGGGGTGGGGGAAAGCATCACCTCACCCGGATGTCTGGCAACGGATGCTCTTCCGCCCAAAACGACTCGCCTAGATTCCTGCTCACCCGTCCAATCCGGCACTCCCTCCCTCACCTTCCTATCCGGCACTCCCTCCCTCACCTTCCTATCCGGCACTCCCTCCCTCACCTTCCTATCCGGCACTCCCTCCCTTACCCCCCTATCCGCGGCACTCCCTCCCTTACCCCCCTATCCCCGGTACTCTCTCCCTCACTCTTCGTATCCGGCACTCCCTCCCTCACTCTTCCTATCCGGCACTCCCTCCCCCACCTTCCTTTCCGGCACTCCCTCCCTTACCCCCCTATCCGCGATACTCCCTCCCTCACTCTTCCTATCCGGCACTCCCTCCCTCACTCTTCCTATCCGGCACTCCCTCCCTCACCTTCCTATCCGGCACTCCCTCCCTCACCTTCCTATCAGGCACTCCCTCCCTCACCTCCCTACCCGCGGCACTCCCTCCCTTACCCCCCTATCCGCGGCACTCCCTCCCTTGCCCCCCTATCCGCGGTACTCCCTCCCTCACTCTTCCTATCCGGCACTCCCTCCCTCACTCTTCCTATCCGGCACTCCCTCCCTCACCCCCTATCCGCGGCACTCCCTCCCTTACTGTTCCTATCCGGCACTCCCTCCCTCACCTCCCTATCCGCAGCACTCCCTCCCTCACCTTCCTATCCGGCACTCCCTCCCTTACTGTTCCTATCCGGCATTCCATCCCTTACCCCTCATATCCGGCACTTACCGCCTACACCCATCTTCCCTCAGTCACCTAGCACCACCTACACCTCACTCACCTCGTCAAGGTGAACTAGAGAGGGGGGGGGGGGCGGGAGGGGAACAGGTGACGGGTCCGGGGCCGGCCGGCTGGCTGGCTGACTGGGTTGGGTAGGCGACAACCGGATAGAAAGTTCCCTTGTTCGACTCTCTCCCAGACGATGCAGTATATGACGACATAGTGACGTCATACAGCCTCGGGGCGGTGATTGGACGGGAAGGTCACGCACTGTGTGCTAAGGACGAATCAACGTGACTCTTTTTTCAGTATTTCCTTCAACACAAACTAATACGTTTTTTCTCTCTCTTAATTCCGTAATGTGACAGAGACATCCACCAAGTATAAGGTGTTTTGGTCCTAACAGTGTGGTGAGGTAGGAAGATATTGCTGTTCGTACTGTACTGATTTAGGGACACAATACTGCTACAGAAACACACACGGCGGACTGAGGTGACTCATTCATATTTTCATCATAGCCTACCTACACCCTGGATTGACTGACTCTATGACTGATTATCCACCTGACAACTTCACACAATCCAGGTCAAAGGTCAAAGTCATCCGTCAAGGTCATCAACTGGTTAATAATATTTTCTTATAATCTGTATGAATGTGATAAGAACACGTGTTGATGATGACGATGATGATGGTGAGGATGGTGAGGATGACGATGATGATGGTGATGATGATGATGACGGTGATGATGATGATGACGGTGATGATGATGATGATGATGGTGATGATGACGGTGATGATAATGATGATGTTGATGATGATGATGCTGATAATGATGCAATTGATGATAACGAGTAGCCGCTGGTTCGATCGTAAGGCACTCCCACTCCACCCAGCTGTTAATAGATACAGTACTTGACTTTACAGTTTGGGAAGTGAAGGAAGTCGAACGCTGTACCGGCTACCGCTATAGTGGTATAGGTAGTGGTGGTGGCGGTGGTAATGATGGTAGTGGTGGTGGCGGTGGTAATGATGGTAGTGGTGGTGGCGGTGGTAGTGGTGGTAATGATGGTAGTGGTGGTAGTAGTGGTGGTGGTGGTGGTAATGATGGTAGTGGTGGTGGCGGTGGTAGTGGTGGTAATGATGGTAGTGGTGGTGGCGGTGGTAGTGGTGGTAGTCGTGGTGGTGGTGGTGGTGGTAATGATGGTAGTGGTGGTAGTCGTGGTGGTGGTGGTGGTGGCGGTGGTAGTGGTGGTAGTCGTGGTGGTGGTGGTGGTGGTGGTGGTGGTAATGATGGTAGTGGTGGTAGTAGTGGTGGTGGTGGTGGTGGTAATGATGGTAGTGGTGGTAGTCGTGGTGGTGGTGGTGGTAATGATGGTAGTGGTGGTAGTCGTGGTGGTAGTGGTGGTGGTGGTGGTGGTAATGATGGTAGTGGTGGTAGTCGTGGTGGTGGTGGTGGTGGTGGTGGTAATGATGGTAGTGGTGGTAGTCGTGGTGGTGGTGGTGGTGGTAATGATGGTAGTGGTGGTAGTGGTGGTGGTGGTGGTGGTGGTAATGATGGTAGTGGTGGTAGTAGTGGTGGTGGTGGTGGTGGTAATGATGGTAGTGGTGGTAGTGGTGGTGGTCGTGGTGGTGGTGGTGGTGGTGGTGGTAATGATGGTAGTGGTGGTAGTGGTGGTGGTAGTAGTGGTGGTGGTGGTGGTGGTAATGATGGTAGTGGTGGTAGTGGTGGTGGTCGTGGTGGTGGTGGTGGTGGTGGTAATGATGGTAGTGGTGGTAGTCGTGGTGGTGGTGGTGGTGGTGGTAATGATGGTAGTGGTGGTAGTGGTGGTGGTGGTGGTGGTGGTAATGATGGTAGTGGTGGTAGTGGTGGTGGTCGTGGTGGTGGTAGTGGTGGTGGTCGTGGTGGTGGTGGTAATGATGGTAGTGGTGGTAGTAGTGGTGGTGGTGGTGGTGGTAATGATGGTAGTGGTGGTAGTGGTGGTGGTGGTGGTGGTAATGATGGTAGTGGTAGTGGTGGTGGTGGTGGTGGTGGTAGTGGTGGTGGTGGTGGTGGTGGTGGTAATGATGGTAGTGGTGGTAGTCGTGGTGGTGGTAGTCGTGGTGGTAGTGGTGGTGGCGGTGGTAGTGGTGGTAGTCGTGGTGGCGGTGGTGGGTGGGCCAGGTCGCAGCAGCAGCAGGTGCGGGAAGGTGAGACAGGCGCAGCTCAGTC